>CM029022.1:47371344-47736986 GCA_016801055.1 Panax notoginseng
AGAGATGTCGTAGAAAAGTCTCCTTCATAGGATATGACTGCTATAACTTTCCTCCATCTTTGTATTCCAGAGGGAATATTTCCTCTTTTTTAGGCAAGATATTACCACTATTTGTCATTTCCAGGTCACCGCTATAAATCATATTCTGGATTAGATGACGAAGTGCCCAACAGCTTTCCGAGTTATGACCCCTAATATTAGAATGGTATTGATAGACCCCGGTAGCATCAAACCTCTTGGAACGTAGATTGATTGGGGTAACAATTCTATGATCTTCCTTTCATTGATCAACATCTGCAAAATCTCCTTCGTTAGTTGACCTAAAGGAGTGAACTTCCTTTGGTCTGCATAGTCCCAACGAGAATGGGCTCTAAATTTTTTTTGCAAGTTTTTCTTCCAAAGTTTCATTCTCTTGGAATTGTTGTTGATTCCTTGTGATAAGGGAGATGAGACTCGTATGCCCCTGACTGATCAGCTGTCGAGTTACTCGGTGCTGATGTATCATTAATTTTATCAGTTGATCAAGCTATTCTTTGACAGACTTCATTTCTCGCTCTATCATAAACTGGAATTCTCAATAATCCCATTTATAAGAATTATCTTTGCTTGTTTGGGGAGAATCACCTACATATTTGAGGTAATTGGAACTTTCTCCACTCCCCCTGTTGATCATATTTGAGGTAAACCGGAATTTCCTTTTTTTGGAATTCCTCTTTTTAGTCTTTCTACCCTTTATGTTCTCTATAAGTATTAAATTTTATTTAAAAGGGCGATTTTGAAAAAAGAGTCCGACATAAAATGTCGACGATTTGAAAATTCAGAGTCGCCAGTTGGTAGTAGTGAAATGGTTGTACTAACTCAACTGAATTTGTATTTTTTTGCAAAAAAACCCAATTATTGGACTCAGTTGAACATGCCTTGGAAACCAAGATTCATAGAGTTCAAGGGCTTGATTAAGCGGGGGAAGGTGTTAGGCACCCCCCCCCAACTTCCGTGAAACACGGTTACCGCGTTTTTTCAATTCCCAAATTATTTGAAGTGTGTGTGGTTAATTGGGCCTAAGTGCATTTATTTAGAAATAGTGTTATGCCTCGTTTGCACCTATATACAAAGGGTTTGACTTGTATAAAAGTTCAATTTTAATATAAGGCATATAAAATGATATTTTGAAAACATGTTTTCAAACCCTTATGCTCACATAGTAATTGAGACCTTTGATACTTCCATTTTATTCTGTATTCGACTTGTTTTGATTTTATTCTCAAGATGCGAAGTATCTTCGACAAAATAATACACATATAAGTGTCGGGCTCCTTACGGGCATGAAAGCCATCGAAGTGACCTGAGCACCGCAAATATGATTTACAAGCTAACTGTACAACTGAAAATGGTCCATCATGGTAACCAGATCTAGATCCATCAGCTGGATCTTAGATTTTGTAGCTCCTAGGCTCACATAATATCATATGAATAACTTGCATAGCAAATATAATAAAATAAAACAGATACTTAATCTAAATGGCGCAAAACAAAGGATTCATCAGTTAAATCCTTCATACGGGTAGCCAAGCTTCTCGTTTTCTCTAGACACAGATCTAGGGACGTGTGGTTGCTTAATATTTACAAAAAACTAGAAACAAAACTAGATTTAAATAAATTTTAGTCATTCTAGCTTAACGGTTCTAGTTTTACAACTTTTGAACCGTTAAAAGTTAGATATGACTAGATTTAGATAAATCTAGTCCATAAACATTAATATCACATATTTACATTAAATAAACAGTTAAAGCAGATATTTTAATCACAATCAACTATCAACATGTGACGCCCCCAAAATAGGTATACACAACACATTCTGAGTCGCCAAATACATGGTACAGAATACAAATACAAACTTAACTATACAACTGTCGTATAACATAAGCTGAGAGTTTTAACAAGAATATTATCTTCTAGACAATATTCAAACTCAAATGGAGTCCTCATTACAATTATTATCACACTATTTCACAGAATAGTGAGGATTACTATAGCAACCATCTGAACCGTCACTCTATTCCCTGGCTAGTCCTAGCTATATTCTCGTTTCCTGAAGGAACAATGAAAGCAAAGGGTAAGCTCAACTAGCCCAATAAAGAATATTATAACTAAGATAATATAGAACAAATTATCCTTAGTCCTCAACAGGGAAAAATCTGATAGAATGTAATAGACAACAAGTTTAACTGCAGCAGAACAAACAATCCATTAGAAGAGTCAAGTAGAGCATAATATCTACTATCTTCCATGATTTAAAAGTTTATCATCAATTTTATCGCTGAGACGCAGCTCAATAAATAATCTACATCACTGAATTATCCATACACTGCGGGCTAAGGATATTCATTATTATCACATCCACAAATCATCCATGCACTACGGGCCAAAGATATTCGTTATTATCACCAATGGTCATGATCATGCCAACAATTGTCCATCAATGCACTATGGGCCAATGAGGACTTTTACCACATCATTTGTAATATTCCAGGTCATGATTATACCGAATAATGCCTTGTCATAATCATACCAATCAATAGCCCATCTATGAACTACGGGTCAAAGATGGCTTTCATCACAATAAAAGCATGTGGATGATGACGGTGGTATAAAAATTCAATCAATCGAAATCAAGGATAAATATTAAAGATTTTTAATTTATTCAAAGTTTAAAAATGTCCAAATTAACATGATAATTGCTTTATGGAGTAAAATTCAAGAATAATATCCATGTATCAAAAATAATTTGAACAGCAAAAAAATTAATTTTTCGGGTGAGTAGTACCCCGTGAATAGTACTTCGTGAATAGTATCCCGGCATGAAAAGATTAAAATTTAACAAGAATGTTCAGAAAAATATTTATGTGAAAAGATACTCGATGAAGCGTAAATTTCAAGGATATTCTACTAATTTCAAGGAGTATAGAAGCAATACTTAACAAAATGAGTGTAGAATTCGGAATCTGAAACGAAATAATATTACTTACATACTACAGAGTATGGAAGAAAATATTATTTCATACGAATATTAAACAAAAATAATATCACTTACCTTAAAAGGAGAGTATTTCTGACTGGTATGACGGGGATATTCTTAAAGAAAACTTGTATTATTTTTTACACTCAAAGCTTCCTTAAACTCTAAAGAAATACGCTCAATATTATAAAAGAAGAATTCCCTGATTCTGGTGTGATTTTTAATTCTAAACTAAGCATCCTATTTATAGGAGAATGGCAGGGCACTATTTAGAAAAAAATATCACGGACGCACAGGGAAAAATTTTCACGGTCGCAGACGACTGATTCTTTAAAAAAAAATTTATTTTACTATGCTGCACAATACAGTATTATGCAACACTATGCAGTACTATGCAAATAAAATATAATATATTCTATTTTTCATAAAAAACAAAACAAATATTATATATATATATATATATATATATATATATATATATATATATATATATATATATATATATATATATAATATTTGAATAACTCTCTACCTACACAGCACACCACACCACACACATTATTATTTTTATATATATATATATATATATATATATATATATTGAATAACTCTCTACCGATTATTTTGAAAAATGAGTAAGTGGAGGTCCATGTAATAAGTCAAATTTATAACAAATACTTCATAAAATACTCCTCTATTTATCTCAATTTATTTGGCTTCTCAAAACACATTTTCAATAACATTTATCATCATTAATATTATAACTCACAATATTAACAACCATATCATTCCCAAGAAAGAAGGGGCTTTCCGATAAAGATTTTTCCTTATTGGCGTGTAATTAGGTGACCAAACCCTTTTTCTCGACAGAACTTTTTAGACATCATCAATAATGCAAATAATAATATGAATAACTTTGTCGTCTCAATTATTGATTTAATAATACAAAATATTACGACAATAATTAAATTAAAAATGTGAGATACTATGCAGCAATTACTGTGACAATAATTGAATAAAACTGACGTAAGCATCAATAATCAAATATATTGAACAATACCGTGTACTACTATGCAACCACGCGTATTACTGTACTTTTATCATGCACCGGGTATTTCAACAATTAACGGTAAAACTTTTGTCGTTATTTTTATAAATAGTTATTTATGTCGTTTTCTAACTCCGACAGTAATTTCGTTATGGAGTCCACCAATGATTGTGTCGTCGTACGAATATTACCTGATAAAACGAATATTCCCCGACCAATCGAATATTTTATAACAACTTGTTTACTTTGCAAAATTTATAAACATTACCCACAACTATATCATTATATCATTATATTAAGAGAAAATTAATCTTTATTCATAAAAGTTGAGGTCATACACAATATATATATATATATATATATATATACATACAGTAAAGATCTGGTCCGGGTGCCCGAAAGTTGCCAAAAATACGAACTTTTCATATCAGCCGTGAGATATATCCAACGGCGAGGAAAGGACAGAGACCTTTTGGGAAAAAAGTCGCGGATCTCTCTTCGAGTCAAAAAAGGACAGAGACCATCTTGCTTCCCCTCAATCGCGTAAAACATCTCGCCGGACGAAATCTGGCTCATTCTCTTTCGGGTCAAATCTGTTACGCATCTCACCGGACGAAAGCATGTTCGTCATCTCTGTCTCTGGCCTAAAACTCACAGCGATTTAGTCTCCCAAGGTACTGTCAAACCAAGAACAATCGCGATTTAGGAGTCTCCCAAGGTATTTTCTAATTTTATATTTGAACTAAATGAATGAAATCTAGGGTTTGTGTGTAATCTTATTGTATAGGATTTTGTAATTTTGAGTTGATTATTGGAATCGCCTCCACCCAGATGGGTTCATTTTACTCACGGATTACTTCTCTTCCTCATTCCTGTATCAAGTTTGCTTAACCCTTTGAAAAGTGGTGTTTCAATAACTTATCAATAAAGAAAAAAAAGCAGTGTTTCAATATGTCCTTCATGTACATATGTTGTTGCATTTTATGTCTTTAGGTTTAGTTTACCAGGATACTAGGTAGATTATTTCATTGGGTCTCTTGAGCCTTAATTTTAGGTTGCCCTCTTTTATAAAGGGGATGATTCAGTTTTAACTGCTGACATTTGTACCAGTTGGTTCATGGGCAAGTTTCTTTTGATAAGTTAGTATCATGGACAAGTATAAATAATGATTAACTGTTACACTGAAAATTAAACTTCAATTAAGTCTAGGCCCTTCATACATTGAAAAAAGCTTCTTGAATAGGTTAGAGAGTTTGTGAAATATTTTTTTAGTTCTCTTTTGTTTTACTCGAAGAAAAAATAATCTCATCTTACATTTCTTAAACAACACTATCTTATAATTTACTTTGTTGCAATAAGATGGAGAATGTATTCCTTTCAGTAATTATGGTTTAACCGTGTCCAACGTATTTTTAGACTTTTGACGCCGTTGATGGTAAGCAAGCAAGACGGACAAATTCTGATAGTCCGTTGATTTTTTTTCCATGTGCTGTTTTACAATTCCCTTGCTCTCTCTCTCTCTCTCTCTTTGTCTGTCTGTCTTTTTTGTTTCCTTTCCTCCTCAACTTTTCCTGACGTTTACAAATTACAAATTTGTGTGTAACCTTTCATTGTTCTGAGCAGCTGGATATATGATATCATTTGGGGACAGACGGAAGAAGCTAGTATATATATGAATAATACTGACATATTGTACGTCCTCAATTAGTTGCAAAGGGAAGTGGTTTAAAATACCAAATTTAGTAAAGTCTCAACTTTTCATTTAGTAACATATTTGAGAAAAAAGGGATGAACTCACGCACGCACGCACACTAGATTAGCTAAGGAATTGATACACTTGTGACCAGAAACCTTATTAGTTTGAGGGTGAACGTCAAACTAATATCTAAAGCTGATTATTATTGACTGATAAAAATTAAATTGAGATTTTTAAAACATTGCAATCTTATGGTGGTTTTGGCAGATAAAGTTCAACAAAGGCATGTCTATGTCAAGCAACATGAGCATTCAAACTCATGATACCCGATTTCGAAACAAGATGTGTTATTGTCGCCTGAGAGCTGCTGTGAGAATACTGAATCAGAGAAGAATCTTGGAAAGCTCTACTATGACTGTCCAAGGGAGAAGGACAAAGGAAAATATAAGTTTTGGGACTGGTTCAATCTAATTGGGTATGGCGAAACCAACTCCGCTGATGAAGCACACGCGCAGCTGCGCAACACTGATGATGCTCGACTTGGAGTCATTGAAATCAATGTGGAAAATCTTAAACACATCATCAATATCATCGTGTTCTTTTGTGGGCTAGCCTTGGTAGTGTCGGTCATGGCACTTGTCAAGTGATTGTAATGATTGTGTACTATGTTACCCTAACTGTAATGACTGTTTTCATTGTTGTAATGATTGTCTTGTTGCAACTGGGTTAAGAAATCACTGGTTAATTGTCATGAATATGATTGCCTTGTTGAAAATATGGATGTTAAGTGTGTACATTAATTTTGGTACAATTTACCAACCTGACTGGATATATATATGAATACAACTCATCAACCCAACCTACTGCCCATTCAGTAATTATGTTGTAGAGATCAATATTATATAACTCATCAACCCAACCTGGCTGCCCATTCATGAATAATATATTTAAACCCAACAAACTAAATATACATCATCTTTATAACTTTATAACAGTGGAGTAAAGTATCCAACTTTATAACAGTGGAGTAAAGAACCTTAAAAAATACATAATGATCTATACTACAATAACATAGTTGAACAAGTGGACAAATTTCAGAACCGGTACAAGTGGACACGTCCTTTTCCGAGAATCATAGTTGGACACGAAATAGTTCATCAGCCTCAGTTTGAATATGCAGTTTCTTGATTTAGTACATGTCATAAGGCTTGCGCATTACTTGAGAACTCTTAAAACTCAACACACTTAGGTATGTGCAGTACTTGAGAGCCTTTTCAAAATTTTTGCACAGCCATATTTGCAACAAACAAAATCTGTAAGCTTGCAACAAACAAAAGGAACAAACATACTTGTTATAAAATGTTGATAAAGTTTGTTGTTCAACCAAAAAAATCTGAACTCAGCAGTGCAATAATAGCTTATATCAGCAATGCGATACACAACATTAATAGCTTATATCATCAATTTGGTAGATTACATACATCGTAGATCCACACATCAAAGAAACTAATTAAAATATAAAAAACTTTCAAATTCCTAAACAAGCACCAAAGAAACTAATTAAAATATAGAAAACTTTCAAAATCCTAAACAAGCACCAAAGAAACTAATGAAAGCAGCCCCTGCCACAAAGACTCCCATCCTGAAACACGAAAATGTCATCAATGTCAACTAAAAGATGGAGACAAATTGTAATAAGGAGACAAAATTACAATCAAACAAAGACTTGCAATCATGGTTAATGTCAACGTCCTCCTCATCGTACACTCTAACAAGTTTTGGACAATTTCTTTTGTCATGCGACACTCCAACAATCTCACATCCATTGCATTTCCTAGCCTTCTTGATAGCCTTCTCTTTTGCATCCTTAAGTCGTTTACCACAACCCTTTGTCCTTACCGAAGATGGTTCTTTGAGACTTAGTTGTTGGCTCTCAAGAGAAATGGGCATGTTGATACTCCTTTCCACATCCATGCTACCATGATTCATGGCGACAAACCTCCTTTGAATTGATAACAACAATTCTTTCAACTCTTTTGTGTCATCTTCACTTAATGCAGCTTCATCAATAACATTAGACGCAATTTGGAAGAGACTACTACGCCTCAGTAACACAGAAGTATCACATATTTCACTCACACTCCCACCCAAGTCATCCATAACTCTGCCACATTTCACAGATTTTGTCCACCTCCGCAAGATGTACTGATTAGGTTATTCCTTAACCTATTTTTTTGTGAAATATGCCAACATATGCCTACATGGAATTCCATCAGTCTCAAACATCTAACAACTACATTTAACAAAGTTTGATGACTTGTCAAATGAAAGCTTACGGTCATTAGAATCACCCTCCTTTACACTCTAAACATTGTACAAACAGTAGTTGTCATCTTTAAATGTACGTGTTACCACATACTTGCCACTTTCAAGCAGTTGCTCTTGAAACTTGTAAAAAATAGTTCGTGTGTACAACTCACTCATCTGGTATTCCATTACCCTCCCAGTTACTGTTTGTGGCTTTTCATTGAAATCCTTATGATCGAAATCTAGTTCATTATATCGCATTTTTGCAAGTCCCCTATTAAACCGCGTCACAAAATCCAACATTGAGTTTTGAGGAGACACATACTTCTTGAAAAAGATATGAGCCCCTTCAACTCTTTGGCTACTAGTCATGTGGGCAGAAAAAAATATGTCGTGAAAATGCCAGAACCCAACGCTCGCGTATTTCATACATCTCCTGTAACCAATCATTCGTGTCAAATGTAGCTTTCCCTACAACGTCCGCACATCTTCTTTCAAACTCGTCTAGGCTCTCAGATTTCCATATACAGCAACTAAACTCGCCATAATGTTCTTTGTAGGGAATTGAACCTAATTTTTCAGAAAACTTTTTCAAAATGTGCCAAATGCAATACCTATGAAAAGTATTTGGAAGCATAGACTGAATTGAATTTTGCATGGCCAGATCTTGATCAGTTATGATCATTTTGGGCGGGCTACCCGACATTTCTTTCAACCATTCCTTGAAAAACCAATCAAAAGCATCAATCTTTTCACCACTTAATAATGCACACCCTAAAAGAGTTGTCTGCCCATGGTGATTAACCCCTACTATAGGTGCAAAAATCAAATTATAGCGGTTCATATTGTAAGTTGTATAAAACACAACAACATCCCCAAAACTTTTGTATGACTTTCTACATGTTGCATCCGCCCAAAAATAATGAATCATGACACCCTCCTCTTGCTCGAATGTAAAAGTAAAATCGGGATTCTTTTTTTTTTTCTCATCCTTAAAATACTCGAACAACATATTAGATCTCTAAAATACTCATTTGTTGCCATGTTGGCATATTAGCTTTTGATAGTTGTTCTGTTAAATTTCTTTTGGCAAGTGTCACTACACAATGAGAGTGCAACAAATGTACTTTTCTTGGGGACGTAAGAGGATGGTTATAACCCTCAACAAATTGTCTAATAACAAACCCCCCTGCATCGGTTCGGTCTTTCACAACTACCACTTTCGCACCACAAACAGCTCTAGTTAGGCCCCGTTTTCGTATAATCTGTTGAGTTTTGTTGGGCACAATTCTCCTCAACCCTTCTTTATAACAAACAAATTCCTTTCTAATTATTTCACCGTTAGGACTCTTCTTACTAGAATTTAACTGCGTACAAAATCCACCTTCTCTACCATAGTTGTTATAAAAGTCACAAACATCGCCTCAGTTGTGAAAATGTTGACCAATTTTCGGTATCAACTCATTTTTAACTTGCGGAGTTTAAAGTTGTTGAGAAGAATTACTAGATGATACCATTTCTATCTCTTCTACACAATGCTACATTCTGCAAACACAACAAGTATACAACTTAGAATCAACAAGCCAGCAGCCAGAAAAGACCATCACTATGAAGGACTAGTGAAAGAATCACTGTGAAGGACTGTGAAGTTTGTAATTGGGTTATGCCAGACAGATACATTTATATCCAAGAAGACATATGACAGGATCATACTGTCAAATTATTAAGAGTCACTAAAAGTATTAAATGTATATTCTTTTCATACTATATATTATTATTTGGAGATGGTGTTTATTCATAAAAGTATTTTTTGAAAAGAAACAGATATTATGATTTCCTTTAATATATAAAATGTATATACAATCAAACAAACAGGGACTTTACCTATGAATTTGAGTTTCCAATGCAATGAAGCAACAAGTTGAGTCTAAATAATACTGATATCTAAAATTTCATATTCAATTTATATTAGCAAGTTGAGTCTGTTTCCTGCTTAAAGTCTTTTCTAACATCCTTATTGATAAGTTATTGAAACACCGCTTTTCAAAGGGTTAAGCAAACTTGATACAGGAATGAGGAAGAGAAGTAATCCGTGAGCAAAATGAACCCATCTGGGTAGAGGCGAATCCAACAATTAACTAAAATTACAAAATCCTATACAATAAGATTACACACAAACCCTAGATTTCATTCATTTGGTTCAAACAGAAAATTAGAAAATACCTTGGGAGACTCCTAATGCAAGACCCCAACTTATCAATAATTGAAATTAAATTTTCTCTATTTATTATTTTGAAATAGAAAGGGTTGATTTGATTAATGTGGTTAGTTATGGGTAAAATGCGCAAATATTTCAAATAAGCAAGTGGTTATAAAATATTTATTTTTGGTCGGTGAATATTCGTTTGGTCGTGAAATATTCTTACTGTCGGGGAATATTCGTACGACGGCACAGCCTTGTGTGGGCCCCATAACGGAAAGCGATTGGATGAAGAAAACGACAAGTATAAGTTGTTTATAATTAACGGCGTAGTTGTTACCGTTAATACTGTTGGAATACCTGGTGGTTAAAATACAGTAGCACACGGTACTGCACCAATTATTGATTCTTACGTAAGAAGGCACTACTCAATAATTGTTACAGCAGTTACTGTTCAATATTTTATTTTATTGATTCAATAATTGCTGCGTTGATATTTTATATGATTGTTGTTTCAATAATTGTTGCTGCACAGTATTTTCTATTATCAGATCAATAATTCATATTATTTAAATAATATTATTAGATAGCATTATTGACAATGTCTAGAAAGTTCTGTCTAAGGAGAGGTTTGGTCATCTAATTGCGCGCTAGTAAGGAGAAATCCTTATTGGAAAGCCCCCTCTTTCCTGGAAACGGCCTGGTTGTCATAAATGTGATTCTGTAATATTATTTGTAAATAATTAATTATTGATTCATATGATAAGGAAATATTTATTTTATGTGGATATAAATATTGGATATATTTATTGTGGTTAAAAATGAAGGAGTTAATGTTGAGGTGTTTTATCAATATTTTTATCGGAATGGAGGTATTAAAAAATCAAATCAGGATTTTTTTGAGAAATATTGCGGGGGTTATAATTTTTAATTCAACCGTTGGATCGTGGTAATTTTTGGATATGTTATTCATATATAAGTTGAGTATATGTCCACAAATTTTGAACCGTTAAAAATGAACGTATGATTTGTTATGAATTTTACGAGATGACTGGTTCAAAAATTGTAGAAGTTGCGGAATTTGTCATTTTGGCGGAAAATTCTAGAATTGGTGGGCCCCACTTTTGGTAGGTGAAAATGTGCTGAGATTTTTATTCAAATGTGGTGGGTGGGAATAGTAGCAGGTAAAGCCATCATGTTGCAGGTTAAGTCTGCTTCGGCGTGCTAACATTTTCCTATAAATAGAGGGCTAAGTTAGAATTGAAAATCACACCAGAAACAAGTTTTCTCTCTTTCTCTCTCTAGATTATTGAGTGTATTTTGGAAGTATTTAGATACTTTGTGAGTTTCTATTCATCAGTGCAAGTTTCCTTCAGCCTTATACCGATATTCCGAACAGAAGTACTGATATTTTGAGGTAAGGGATATTATTTTCTTCTTAAATGATATTATTTTCATTAATATCATTATGCTAAAATATTGATATGAGTTTTTTTATCAAATTTAGAACTTTTTGTGTCAGAGTTACTATTCACGTATACGGTACTATTCACGTATACGGTACTATTCACGAATACGACACTATTCACCGAAAAATAAAATTTTTTCTTTTTGTCCAAGATGTCTATTATGGTAACTATCTTTGATTGTATCCATGTTTTGATCTTTATTTTTAAATTTTTCTTTACAATTGATTATTATAAAGTATTATTGATCTTGGATAAACTGTTATACGAATCCCTACTATTTGTCCTTCTGTCTCACTGGATTCGTTTCTTTTAAGATATTTTTCATCATCCTCAGTCCTAAAAGATGTATGATTACCTGATGAATATCTTTGGCCTGTAGTGCAAAAATGAACAGGTGTTGAGATGAACATGACTGACTGGTGATACAAATGAATATCTTTGGCCTGTAGTGCAAAGATGAATATTTGGTTAAAGATGATTATTAATTGATGTTACAGGGATAAAATATTGATGATGGACTTTTAAATATTAGAAGATAGTAGAATTCATTCTCTACTTGACTCTTCTAATGGTTTGTTGTTTCCGCTGCAGTTGTTGATCTAAAACTTATTGTCGATTATATTCTATCAGATTTTTCCCTGTTGAATACTAATGATAATTTGTTGTATATTATCTTAGTCATAATATTCTTTACTGGGCTAGTTGAGCTCACCCTTTTTCTTTTTGTTCCATTTTTCTTCTCAGGAGGTGAGAACATAGCAGGATCTAGTCGGGGTATGGAGTGATGGTTCTAGAAAGATGTTTTAGAAGCCCTCACTATTTCTGTAAAATAGTGTTTGAATAATTGTAATGAGGACTTATTTGAGTGTGGATATTGTCTAGAAGACAATATTTGTATTTAAACTCACAGTATGTGTTGTCGTATTTTGCACGACAATTGTATTATTGAAGTTGTAGTTTGTTTTTTGTACCATGTATTTGACGACTCAGAATGGGTGTTGTATACCTATTTTGGGGGCGTCACACCTAAATTGCGATTGTTCTTGGTTTGACAGTACCTTGGGAGAATAAATCGCTGCGAGATGCAAAACAGATTTGACCCGAAAGAGAATGAGCTAGATTTCGTCAGGCGAAATGCTTTACGCGATTGAGGGGAAGAAAGATGGTCTATGTCCTTTTTTTGACCCGAAGAGAGATTCGCGGCTTTTTTTCCCAAAAGGTCTCTGTCCTTTCCTCACCGTTGGATGTATCTCACGGCTAAAATGAGAAGTTCGTATTTTTGGCAACATTCGGGCGCCCGGACCAAATCTCTACTGTATATATATATATATATATATATATATATATATATATATATATAGAAAAGCGAGTAAAAGCTTTAGATCTGAAAGGATCTTATAGTGTATAGCGAGGAGAGCTTTAAACCGCTTTTGAAGCTTGAGTACTCCATTTCCACCGGTTAAAATTTGATATGTTATAGTATATATGTATACAAGTGTTTACAAAGAAGAATGTCGAAATTTGGAATACTATAAGAGGGGTTAAGAGCTAAAAGAAATGGAATTCCCTATGTTATCTTCCCTTTTTCTTCATTTTGGCTGATGGGGGGGTCTATTTATAGACCAAAGTAGCCGCGGGTCTACCTATGATTGCCCGGGTGGGCCCGGGTCCCGTGGGTCCAATCGTCTCGAAGTACGTGTACTCGGACCAACGCGCAGTCTGCTCAAACCTTCATAACTTTCAATCCGGGCATCCGATGGAGACGTGCTATACATTTCCAGAAAGCCCTTTCCGAGAGCTACACAATAACATGAGATTTGAGCTTTTCCAAATCCGGGAAGATGGGTTCATGACCAGATCTTCGAGTCTTCGCAGTCCATCCGTTGAGTTGTCTTGTGTTGTTTTCACTCGGGATTGACGTTATAGTTCTGCATGACCTCTTTTGCAGTGATTTGGACTGAATTGATGTTGAGTTGACCTGTTGTTTGTCTTTAGGGTTGTTTTCTGAAGTTGATTTGATGATCTTTCGGGGTTGTCTCCGGGGCTTGACTTGATCTTCCGAGGATGTTTGTCTCTCTCAAATTTGTATAAAGTCTCTGTTTCTAAAATTTGTATTCATCACTTGAGTGTACATTTTAACACATAATTTCTATATAAACTTTCTCTAATATTTGTGAAGGATTCAGAATTTAAAATGTCAAATTAAGTCAACAACTTAGTTTAACAAATAGTTAGCATTAGTGCATAACTAGGACAGGGACTACCACCAGTATAATAAAATAAACCTTCACTTATATTTAACTATAAGATTTATTAAAACATGCATGGCATCGGCAAAAGCATCTGACAGGAGTGAGTCAGTGAGTGAAGTAAAAACTCTAAAAGAATTTGTCACTTCTTTCACAGTTACAGACATAAAGTAACCATTGTGGTTTTTTGGATTCAGATCGCCGACCCATATCTCGAATCTTTGTTGCAGTTTATTGTTCGTGTATAATTATTTTGAATTTGATAGTCTGATTAATCTGTTAACTCCTGCTGCAACCCGATACACTGAACTGTTAATTGGGTATCTTGAATTTTAAAGCTTAATAACCTTACTTTTTTTTCACTACCCAGGCCAGATGTCCAGTTGCTGGTTCAGTTCTTTGCGAAATATTAATAGTTAAGCCTACATTGGTCGGGTGATCATGTCATTAAAATTTTAAATTGAAAATTTTAAGTTCGAATCCTGCACGTCAGCTCGTACACTTAAAATTCAGGAGTTACATTTGTATTTTACCCTCCTAATTAAGAGAGATAGAGAGCGGGGTCCAACTGTGGGGTTATCACTGACAGAGGCTGAGGGGTGGAGGGTGGGACGTGGGGGCAAGAGTATGGTCGAGTCTACATCAGATTCGTCTCCTTCTGCCGTGAATCCCAGACTTCAGTCATCTGTCCCAACGTCTGATGCCCACCAGAGACCACTACATCAGAAATGGATACGATTAGCATGAATTTTTTTTTTATTAAGTTGATTAATTAATTAATAGAATATTGACACATAAAATTTTGCCTGCATGTCAATATTCTATTGACTAATTAATCAATTTATTCAAAAATAAACCTCATACTAATCACTTCCATTAAAAATGTTATCAAATACTTGAACCACATGTATAGGTTCAATGCATATATCTCACACGTGTAGCCGTCAAGTTTGACCACTCTGCTTCGCCTGATTTTCATCCTCTCCAGTTTTTGCTGCGACTCTCCTCCAGTTTTCACAGAGGTTACTTGAACGAATCGGTTAGTATAAAATTTATTTTTTAATAAATTAATTAATTAATTAATAAAATTCTAACACACAAAATCTCGTCTATCATTCTAACGGCTTCCTACTTAAACTACTCACGGTACATCTGTCTGAACAGCACTGACTTAGATTTAATTGCTCTGGCTGATAATATGTTAGGCTAGGCTATTTATCATCATCTCTTTAGATATAAAATGCCACAACATTTCTATCAATGCCGAAGCAACAACCTAAATTAAAAACGAAACCAAAAAAACCAAAGAAAAGAACCCCCCCCCTTTCATTTTAACCAATCCATCAAACATACACCACAGCACCAAAATCGGCTTAGGCTCATCTCCTAAAATACATTAAATACCGTAAATTAAAATTCTAACAGTAGAGTTAACTAATAGGAGATCCGATTATCATGAATTATATTTGTTGAAAAGCAGATACGTGTCAACACTATCACTAAAATTAAATTCATGATAACCACTCCATAATTAATCCATCAAACATACAGCAGCACCCAAATCAGCTCTCTTAAGGCCCTCCATCTCCCTTCCTACAAGCTTGCACCTAATCAAACTTCCAATTGTATTACTCACCAACTTAACATCCTCCCACCTCTTTCCGGTGGCTAATTTCTTATACAAATAGCTCTCAAATGTCATGCGTTGAACATACTCATCCCCACACAACTCCACCAATGCCTCCCTTGCTGCATTGCTACCATAAAACACCTTTTGCAACAAATCCAGAAACCTAAAAGTGTTTATATACTTGGCATCCCACTCCTTTAAATACTCCCTCTTCAAATCTTCCTCGCCGATCATTCTCTCTCCCCCTTCCGAGGCCTTCACAATTCCTTCCCCGCACATCCGACCGCTTTTTGCCGCAAAATATATCCCTTCTCCGGAGCATTTCGTAACATACCCAGCCGCATCCCCCACCAAAGCAACCCGGCCTCGAACCCGTATCGGCCGAGGGTGCTCGGGTATCGGGTGGGCCTCCACTTTGATCACTTGTCCGCCCTCGATTTTTGGGTTGACTCGGGCTCTGATAGCATGTTGAAACATCTTTATATTTTGTTTTGAGCACATCGTACCGGTCCCAACCGCCACGTGGTCGCATTTTGGGAAAACCCAAGCATAGAAATCTGGTGAAACATCATCCCCTATGTACATTTCGGCCAGATTTTGATAATATTCCATTTTATGGTCGGGCAATCTGATTCGCTCCTGGAAAGCAATGGCACAAGCGTAATTCCCGGCGTGGATCGACTTGGCGACCCGGCTATTAGCTCCGTCGGCGCCGATCACCACATCGACGGCTAGGGACTGCCGGGAATTATTTGTAGTGTAATTCACAACATAAGGTGCTCCGGCGGAGGTTGGGACCTCGAGATTCGTGACCAGGGCTTTGAGGACCGTGGCACCTTTGGTCTCGGCGCGTGACCGGAGGTAGGAATCCAGTACTTCGCGGCGAAGCATGGATATGAACTCGTGGGGTTTGAGGGTCTTCCCGAAGTCCACAGTGAGATTTGAGGGAGAGATGATCTTCATATGCGTCACTTTCCGGTCGACAAGTTCTACGGGAATGGAGAACTCGTCGAGCATACAAAGTGGAATAGCGCCGCCGCATGGCTTGGCACCTTCAGGGCTCCGCTCAAAGAGAAATGTCTCGATGCCACCGCTAGCAAGAGCTTCGGCGGCGGAGGAACCTGCGGGACCGCCACCAATGACGGCGGCGCGTAGCTTCCGGCCTGATATCTTTGATCCCGCGATGATTAGGCTGCTTCGTTTAGAAACCGGTTTAGGTGAGTACTGCAGTGGGTTTCTTTTGAGGGTGAAGGAAAGAGTGTGGATTGGGTGGGTGGCGCTAGACATTCTTGTTTTGAGATGTGTGAGAGTGCTAGGGTTTTGAGAGTAGATGAGTTGAGTGAAGACAGAAAGTCGATTGAATATTAAAAAATGATGATTGGTTTAAATAAAGGTTATGGCGCCTTTTTCCATGCAAATAGACAGAATGGAAAATGGAGTACGGAAAAATGATAGTAGTAATAAGATTATACGTAAAATATTTATATGACTATGTGCAAATACACATGTAGTCGTGTTATGATAAAGTTTTTTTTTGTTATTGTGACGGTTTAATCGTCGATGTAAATTAAAATATATGTTAACGTTAAAATTTTTTTACGCGTTTCAATTACGTAAAAATGCGTCCTATTCTCTACAATAAATAAGTTAATATCAGAAGTTTGACAGCTTGGACCGTCAGGGAATAGCTCCGGCGTGAGAGTTAATACAGACAGATACAAGGATAACAATGGTGATGATAAACTCTAGTGTTTTGATAAGAGAAAATATCAGTTACCTCTTTTGTGTTGTTCTCCGTCCTCATATACTCCCCGGTTTATCTTGCATGCCACCGACCTGCCATGACATCAGCCGACTGCATGCAACCCACCTACTACTACCATCACTATTTGCCACCCAGCCGGTATATGTTTAATCCTCATTAATTAAATGCAGAGATAACAGTCAATGTTTATCTTCCTCATGATCACCGGTCAAAGCCCAAATGAAAACATATTCACCCAATAGACTGGCCCACTGATTCGGCCCAATACTCTAAAAGCCCATAATAATGATAACTCAAATATATATAAAATGTTATGGCCCAACATTGTCCCTCCAGTCTTTTATTTAAACAAGATGCTTAATAAAAGAGTACAAATAAAATTGGCCCTAAATGTAAGGAAATCTAGAAAATCCCATACTAAGCCCAAGCCGGAAGCCCAAAATTAATTGAGTCAAGCCCAATCAGTACCAAAACCAAAATCGGACGCTACCTCTCCAAATTCATCATTATAACCCATAATAAATACGCCGGCCTCGTATTTCGCAAATAACTGAAGGGATATATAGTCACTATATAAACCATTTTCCCCCAATTTTGACAGCTTTACCAGCTAATTTGAATTTCAAAAACCCTTAGCTTTTCTTCTTCCTCTCGAGCTCTAGTTCTTTGCAAATCGTCATCAATGGCTTCCCAAAAGTTCAGTTAAATCCAACCCCATCTCCGTGACACCCCTTACTTCTATCCATCCTCCTCAAAGCCATGCCAAAACGGCTTCGGTATCAAACCCCAAGTCGTCTGCTACCCCCAGCAAGGAATCTCCATCGATCGTCATTCCAAACCCTTCTCTGTTCTTCCAAGATGGAGAAAAATTTCCCCATGCTAATGCGCCTTCCACACTGTCAGAGAAGGATATTCAAATTATCCGGGAACGGTATCAAATACTGGATACCCATCATCTGAGGTTGCCCTCCTCTTCTGAAAAAATGTATCAAAGGCCTGATGGCTGGACCGCCGTCCCTCTCACTCTCATGGAAAAGGGACTTCGTTTTCCCCTTCATGCCTTTCTTATTACTGTTCTGGGGTTTGTTGGTGTTAGATTCGCCCAACTGGTCCCGAACTCCTATATTCATATCCTTGCCTTCCTAGCTTTCTGCCATGAGTTAGGAATCACTCCTACTTTGGATTTCTTTTTCTTCATCTACACTGCTAGCAGGTCCCGAGAGAAAGAATTCAAGGGGTTGAACAAGCAATCCCCGAGGCCTAACGAGGGCTTCGAAAAGAGATCTCTGATAGATACTCCCTCAAGATGGCATAAGGAGTGGTTCTTCGTTAAAGGACCGGAAATCTCTTCCCTCCCTAACTGGACCACTGCCAACAAACTTTCTGTTGACTTTGGTGACATCTTCGATGAACGCATGGCGGAGATGATAGTGCTGATAGAGAAGATCCCGATGAAGGAATGGAGCTTCGTACTTCTGAGCAAGCAAGCATGGTTGTACGATAATAAATATAAGTCCCGAACTCTACTATTGCATAATTGTCCAAATTTCTTTTATTTGTAATTATTCTAAGATAATATATTTATCTGCTTCAGTATCCCTCATCAAACCGACTTCTATAGACCGAAAGGAATTAGACTAATTTCTTTTTGGTAAATCTTCGCAGACCTCTACCGATCTCCAAAATGCCGACACTCCAACTTCTGAACCCCAGACATCTGAACCACAAACCAGCGAACCCCCATACCGAAGAATCTAACCAACCTTGCTGAAAGAAAAGAGTCTCCCGAAAACCCAAACACGTCCCCACACTAACCTTCCAAGAATGCCTCCTCGATATGCCTCTGGATGAACGGACCAGAGTTCTTCGCATCAAAAAGAGAAAGATTAAAATAATCCCTTTTTCTGCCGAAGAGCTTAGGGTACCCCCAATTGAAGTTCCTCAACCGCCTGTAATTCTGGTTGAAATCAATGTTTCTGACGAAGAACTTGAAGAACAAGTTGAACCAACTCCTTCACTCCATCGAAAAAGAAAGCACCCTTCTGACGATCAACCAATGCCACCACCCAAACCTACAACAGACATTGCTCCACCTCCTCCCGAACTAATAATACCTCATTCCCAACAACCTTCATCTTCTGAAACTAGGTCCGAAGCGGTAGCATCTCCTACATTATAGCCTGAGCTAAATGAAAACTTTCCTTTCCATCTCTATAACTCCTTTGTACGGAACACCGATGACCATCGGTTCGACAACAGCTCCGTCATGGACCTATTTGATGAGGGAATGAAGTACCAAGCCAAAGTAAGTTGTCTATAACTCTTTACTCAGTATTATTGTATATTTATCCAAATTTAATTGATAACTCTGAATATTTATAAGCAAACGGTATCTTCGGGCGCCTTCGTTCAAAATATAAAGAAGTTAAAGCCGAAAAAGATGCCACTAGAAGAGAGAACGCTATACTGAAATCTGCTCTGGCGAAAGAAAGAAGTCAGCATGGAGATGCTTTCTTTACTAATGAAGGCCTTCGGAAGGAACTCTCTAAAGTTAAAGAGCAACTAGAGACAACCAAGGTCGTTCATCGAACAATAGTTGATATGAATGTTGACTTAGTTCAGAAAAATGAAGTTCTGGTTCAGCAAAAAGAAGCCCTTGCAAAAGCTAACCAGAGCTTGGCGAAACAAGTTAATGATGTCCAAGTTACTGAAAAACGACATCTGGAACATCGTCGTAAGCTTGAAGAGGAGCTTCGGGCACTTAAGGATCTGGGTCCGCCCCTGACCAAAGATTTTCGCAAGGAGATTCAAGTAGAATACCGAAAATCAGCCGAGCTGAACGATGAGATCGTCCATATATACTCTGAAGGGTACGAAATTTGCCGAAGTAAAGGCAAGACAAAACTTATTGCAGCTTCACTAGATCCCACTATCCTCGACTCCTCGGACGGTGAAGATGATGATGAAGCCTGAAGATGACTTCCCTTCCTTTAGATTTAGGAATTTCTGTAAAAATTTCTATCTTTTTGTAAATAGTTTAATATTAATGAGATAATATCAACTTTATTTCTTATTACTCCTCTGTGATCCTTTCTTGTCAATAATTCACCATTAATCAACTTGAAAATTGTACAAGCTCCCTTTAAATCTAACTTGAACTGTTAGTCAATAATCAAGCAAACTAAACAACAAACAAGACCAAGTAATAATATAATCTGAACTCAACACTTCAAGAAAATTCAGGTAATAAAGCAATGCAATACTTATTTATTACCGAAGTGTGATGTGAGTTATTCCAACCGAACCTCCAAACGTGCCTGTTCGCCAATTATAGAGCGAGGCAAAACCAACTGAACCTCTAAACGCCATAAAAGTTTTGTTCGCCAACAAAGGGCCGAACAAAAACCTCCAAACAATTTGTTTCGCCATCGAATGGTCAAATGAGTCCAACCGAACCTCCAAACATCCATAAAAGTTTTGTTCGCCAACAAAGGGCCGAACAAAAACCTCCAAACAATTTGTTTCATAATCGAATGTTCGAATGAGTCCAACCGAACCTCCAAACATCCATAAAAAATTTGTTCGCCAACAAAGGGCCGAACAAAAACCTCCAAATAATTTGTTTCGCCATCGAATGGTCGAATGAGTCCAACCGAACCTCCAAACATCCATAAAAGTTTTGTTCGCCAACAAAGGGCCGAACAAAAACCTCCAAACAATTTGTTTCTCTAACGAATGGTGGAATGAGACCAACCGAACCTCCAAACATCCATAAAAGTTTTGTTCGCCAACAAAGGGCCGAACAAAAACTTCTAAACAATTTGTTTCGCCATCGAATGGTCAAATGAGTCCAACCGAACCTCCAAAAATCCATAAAAGTTTTGTTCGCCAACAAAGGGCCGAACAAAAACCTCCAAACAATTTGTTTCGCCATCGAATGGTCGAATGAGTCCAACCGAACCTTCAAACATCCATAAAAGTTTTGTTTGCCAACAAAGGGCCGAACAAAAACTTCTAAACAATTTGTTTCGTCATCGAATGGTCGAATGAGTCCAACCGAACCTCCAAACATCCATAAAAGTTTTGTTCACCAACAAAGGGCCGAACAAAAGCCTCCAAACAATTTGTTTCGCCATCGAATGGTTGAATGAGTCCAACCGAACCTCCAAACATCCATAAAAGTTTTGTTCGCCAACAAAGGGCCGAATAAAAACCTCCAAACAATTTGTTTTGCCATTGAATGGTCGAATGAGTCCAACCGAACCTCCAAACATCCATAAAAGTTTTGTTCGCCAACAAAGGGTCGAATAAAAACCTCCAAACAATTTGTTTCACCATCGAATGGTCGAATGAGTCCAACCGAACCTCCAAACATCCAACACTGAAGACATTGGAGAAATTGGAAATAATGGAGACATTGGAGAAAAAAGAACTTTCTGTTATTGATGATGATTAACATATTTACAGACTCTGGTAGACTGACACTGTCTACTTAAAATACTTCCGAAGTCTCTCAGCATGCCAAGTATTCTTTATCTCTGTCCCATCTAAAGATCGCAGCCGATAAGTCCCTGGCTTCGGCACTTCAAAAACTTCATAAGGTCCTTCCTAATTCGATATTAGCTTTCCCAAATTCTGAGGCATAGACGCTTCAACTTCCCTAAGGACAAAATCTCCCACTTCAAACCTTCGAAGCTTTACCCCTTTATTATAATGCTTAGCCATACGTCGCTGATAGGCTGCCAACTTTATCAAAGCTATTTCTCTAACTTCTTCAAGTAAATCCATGTTAAACTTCAGCCCTTGATCATTATAGATCTCTTTAAATTGACTGACTCGAAGACTTGTAGATCCAATCTCCACAGGGACTAAGGCATCTGTACCATAAGCCAACCTGAAAGGTGAATCTCCCGTTGTAGTCCTCGTAGTAGTTTGATAAGCCCATAATACACTAAGAAACTCTTCTGGCCATCTTCCTTTCGCCTCATCTAGTCTTCGTTTGATTTCATTTAAGAGGGTTCTGTTAGTTACCTCCACTTGCCCGTTAGACTGCGGATGAGCTACCGAAGTACTTCTGTGCTGAATCCCCAACTCTTTCAAGAATGATTCAAACTTTGATTCCACAAACTGGCGTCCATTGTCCGATATTACCACCTTAGGAATTCTGAAACGAAACACTATAGACTCCTTCAGAAACTTTAAGTATTCCTGCTCCGTTATCAATCTGAGTGGCTTCGCCTCGACCCACTTGGTCACATAATCAATTGCTACTATAACGAAACTAACTTGCCCTTTTGTTTTTGGTAGTGGACCCAGTATATCTACCCCCCTAGACAGCAAAAGGTATATGAGATAAAATTGAGTATAGCTCTTCTGGTGGCTGATGTGGGATTGGACTATTCAGCTGGTATTTTTGGCACTTCTTCACGTATTCAGTAGCTTTTTTAAAAATTATAGGCCAATAATACCCCTGTCGAAGTACTTTATAGGCTAACGACTTTGCATCCATGTGGTAGCCACATATACCTTCATGAACCTTCCAAAGAGCATATTCAGCCTCTGAGGGAACTAAACACTTCAATAACGGAGATGAAAAAGCCCTTCGATAAAGATCCCCATCAATAAGTAAAAAATTGGCGCTCTTATACTTTACTTTCTTAGCCAACATATGATCCGAAGGAAGCACGCCATCTGCCGGATATTCTAAGTAAGGAGTCATCCAGTAATCTGAGCGATCTACATACAATACTACTTCATGCTGGATACTTGGTTGGTGCAGAGTCTCCAAATATACTGAACTATCGAAGATGCTTGCATCCGAAGTAGCCAGCTTTGACAATACATCGGCAATGGAATTATCATTGCGATCAACCCCCTAAAATTCATAAGAGAGGAAATACTGAAGCCGATCCTTTAACTCTGCGAGATACTTAATCTTTCTTGAACCTCGAGCTTCATATTCCCCCAAAATTTGAGTGACGACCAACTGAGAGTCACTGTAGATAATTAATCTTTGAACTTCGAGACTCTTTGCTAGTCGTAGTCCTGCTAGTATCGCTTCATATCCTGCCTCGTTGTTCGTTGCGCTGAACCCGAATCTGATAGCCTGCTGCACTTTGAATCCCTCCGGACTCGTCAATATAATCCCTGCTCCACTGATGTCCGAAGTAGAAGACCTGTCTGTATACAGCGTCCATGAATTCTGCTTCTGCTGAAGTACTGTAACGGCTTTATCGGACTCTTTAGCTTCCCCCAAACTATCATCATCTTCAGAAAATGAACATTCGACCATGAAATCAGCCAAAGTTTAGCCTTTAATAGCCGTTCGGGGATGATATTCTATAAAAAATTAGGATAACTCCATCGCCCAAGTAGCAAGTCTCCCTGAAATTTCAGGCTTGCCTAGCACTTTCTTCAAAGGTTGATCCGTATACACTATTATTAATCGACTTTGGAAATATTGCCGAAGCTTTAGACTGGATATGATTAAAGCAAAGGCAAATTTCTCAAGGTTTGGATACCTAGTTTCAGCATCCCTAAGGACATGACTTACATAGTAAACTGGGTGCTGCTTACCCCCAACTTCTCGCACCAAAACTGCTCCTACTGCCAACGAACTAGTTGCCAAATATAAGTACAACGATCCAGCAGGAGCGGGCTTCACCAGTAAAGGTGCCGAAGATAAATACTTCTTTATTCCCTGAAAAGCGTCTTCACATTCCGAAGTCCACTGAAATGTCTTAGCATTCTTCGGCTCTTTCAATGTATCAAAGAACGACAATCATCTTTCTGCTTATTTGGACATAAACATCCTCAAAGCTGCTATCTGACCAGTCAATCGTTGAACATCTTTGAAGGAATGAGGAGACTTCATATTCATAATGGCCAGAATTTTTTCTGGGTTCGCCTCTATACCACGTTTGCTAACCAGATAACCCAAAAATTTACCTGCACCAAGTCCGAAGGTACATTTTGTTGGATTCAGCTTCAGATTGTAATGGCGTACCATCTGAAAACACTCCTCCAAATCATCCAAATGACCTGAGACGGTTATGCTTTTGACAATCATGTCATCAACATAGACCTCCATATTCCTCCCCAGCTATCTCGTGAAGACATAGTTCGTCATCCTCTGATATGTGGCCCCCACATTCAGTAAACCGAATGTTATCTTCTTATAAGCATACACTGATCGATGAGTAATGAAAGCCGTCTTCGGGATATCCTCTTTACACATAGAGTTCTGATGATAACCCGAAAAGGCATCCATAAAGCTAAGGCATACCCCAAAGTCGCATCAATAAGTTGATCGATGTGAGGCAAAGGATAAAAGTCCTTCGGGCATGCTTTATTCAAATCAGTGTAGTCTATACAAACTCGCCATTTTTCGTTCTGCTTTTGCACTAGCACCACATTCGCTATCCACTCTGGATAGTCTATTTCAAATATAAAATCAGCATCCAGCAGTTTGACAATTTCTTCATCAATAATATTCTGTCGCTCTGGTGCAAATATTCGCCTTTTCTGCCGAACTAGCTTTTTTGCTGGGTCTACCTGTAACCGATGCTCAGCAACTTTTCTGTTTACTCCAGGCATATCGTTAGGAACCCAAGCAAAAATGTCAGTATAACACCGAAGTAACTCTATTAGGTTCGTCCGAAGAGGCTCCGGCAGACCTGAACCTATTTTCACAGTCTTCTCTCTATTACCAGGAAAAAGCTCGAATTCCTCAGTCTCTTCAGCCGGCATGACTAATGGCTCTGAACTGCTTTCAGTAAATGGCTCGATCTTAATAGTCATAGTCTGCTTCTGCTTGCTAACTCCTACACCTGAGGCAATCACAGCGTTTCGATAACATCGTCTAGCTAAATCCAGATCTCCAGCCACTTCCCCTACGCCATGGGACGTTAGAAATTTAATTTTGAAATGGGGAATCAAAGTCACTACCTGAAGAGCAGTCAAGGTGGGTCTTTCCAGAATGACATTGTAAGTCGAATCCACATGCACTACATAAAATTTACACAGAATTTCTACCTACTGTGGGGCTGTACCAAAGATAACGGGTAGCTCAATAATCCCCGTCACTTTGACCAGATCATTGCTGAAGCCATATAAAGGAGCCTCCTGCCCAATCTCCATCTTTTATTTGTCCAGATACATTCTCTGGTAAGCATGTGCGTACAGAATATCGATAGAAGACCCATTATCAATCATCATCCTCTTCATATCCACCGAACCCACCTGTGCGGTAATCACCAAAGCTCCTTCATGGGGTTTAATGGGCTCAGAAAGGTAATCCTCATCGATAAAAAAAATTACCGTACCTAGATAAGGTCTTTCGGTCTTCGAGAGTGTACCCGCCACTAACATGACCGAATTCATGTATCCTTAACACTTCTTTCCAACAAGCTTACCAATAGTTCCCCCAGTAATTACATCCACAACATGTCTGGCTGGCTGATTAGGAGCAGGTGGTGCAGGCTAAATTGGCTGAGCAGGCTGAATTGGCTAAGTGGCCTGAACAGGCCTAACATCTCTCTGTTGTCCTCTTCCAGCTACATACTGAACCAATGTTCCACTCTGGACATTCCTTTCAATGAACTCCTTCAAACTCCAACAATCATTAGTGTCGTGCCCTACTGCCTGATGATAATCATAATATTTACTAGAATTACCAGACCCGGGCTTAAGATTATCTCGAGGTGGTTCAAAATAGGGTTGGTCTTTAATCCAATCCAAAATGGTAGCCCGATCCGTGTTCAGTTGAGTGTACACTTTGTTCACCTTCTGGTTCGAAATAGGCAGATGACCTCCTCCCTGACGCCAGTTGTTGTTGTATTTCTTAGAACCCCCCTCTGAACGATCATTATTACCACTGTTCTTCTTCTGATTGCCCTCGGCTTTATCTTTGTCTTTTTCCTTCATCCTA
The DNA here is from genome assembly GCA_016801055.1 of Panax notoginseng. Taxonomy (NCBI): domain Eukaryota; kingdom Viridiplantae; phylum Streptophyta; class Magnoliopsida; order Apiales; family Araliaceae; genus Panax; species Panax notoginseng. The sequence goes on from CM029022.1 coordinate 47,397,654, forward strand.
TCTGAGGAAGGACGCTTCAAGTTATTCATGGCTTCCTCCACCACAATATATCCCTCTGCTTTCTCAAAGGCCTCGGTCAGACTCTTCGGATGGTTGAACATCAGCTTCTTCACCAGCTTCTCTGACTTCACCAGGTCTAGACCATTTTGAAATAGCCCAACAGCCTGAAGATCATTGAGATCAGTCACCTGGCCAACTGCTTCTCTAAATCTCTTCACATACTGGCTCAAAAACTCATTCAAATATTGACGAACTTGAGCCAACAAGCCAGTGGACTTTTCTCTCCTCTTCTTGCTTCCAAAACGGGCATGGAATTTGTTACATAGATCCACCCAAGATGAAATGGAATCCGAAGGTACAGTACCCATCCACTGCCTAGCATCCTTCCTTAATGTCGTCACAAAAGTCTGACACTTGGTGGCATCTGAAAAGTCATAGTAATCCATCAGCCTATCAAAAGCTTGGCTGTGGTCATATGGATCTCCGGAACCATCATAACTCTCCATGTAAGGAAGCTTTTTAGTAAGGTCAGCCTTCTCCTTAAGAATCTCCGAGGAAAAAGGAGACGCCTTTTTACCCGAAGTGTCTTTTACTTGCTGGACTTCGGCTAACTGTCTCCGAAGCTATTTCAGTTCCTTCACCAAAAATTCCACTCCTTCCGGCTGTGGAGAGGATTCCTTCTTCGGGGAGCTTTCCTTCTTCTGAGTAGGTTGACCTTCTCCCTCTGATCTTACAGCTTTAGACGGACTTCTCTGATGATGAGTATCCGTAGGGCGGTGTACCCGGCCCTCTTCAAATTCTCGGGAGTGCGACTTCTAGATCGGCTTCGACATCGAGCCCTTTCACTATGACGAAAATACTCAAGGCGAGGTGCTTTCTTTGTATCCTCGGGGGTATATTCTCTTGACCTGCCCCTGCGTCTGCTTGTACCATAATCCCGAGAACCCCTAGGGTGAGGTGCCCTCTTCGGATCCTCAGGAGTATGGCTCCTTGGCCTTCTTCGGTCACGAGGGCGACCTCGAGACACATTTTCAGAGTGCATAGGCTCTTTTCTTTTTCTTGATCGCCTCTCCACGAATCTACTATGTTCTTCGGATTGAGCATAGCTCGACGCTTCATCTTTCATCTCAGCCATATGAACCATCTGCTCAACAATTTCTTCCCTCTGTTTCAGAAGGACTTCTAAAGCTTTGTCAGATTCATCTGCCATCTTGGCCAACTTGGATGCTCTACCAGTCTGACCATCTCGGTATAGGGTTCTAGGCGGTGTGCCTTCTACCCTTCTCCGATCTTGATCAGGTACTTCCTTAGCAGTAAAAACTAATCTTCTTTTGGTATCACTATGAACCTTTGCGTGAGAACTTTTCGAAACATCTCGTGAGGCAGTGCTGTCATGAATACTTTTTGAAGGACCCAACCTATCCTTGACTGAGACTCGTTGTAAGGATGAACTCACCGCCATCGGCTATCCTTCAGGGGTAACTGTCTTACTCCTCACCATAACTTCCAATGTAAAATAGTCAATGTTTGTGATTGAAATTCAAGAAACACTAGAAAATAGCCCTCCTTTTAGCGCTAATGTTAACGCCAAGATCTTTCTACGCGCCTCAATCACGTAAAAGCGCTTCCTATCCTGCACAGTAAACAAGTCAATACCAGAAGCTTGACGGCTTGGACCGTCGGGAGAAAACTCCAGCGTGAGAGTCAGTACAGGCAGATACAAGGATAACAATAGAGGTGATAAACTCTAGTGTTTTGATAAGAGAAAATATCAGTTACCTCTTTTGTGTTGTTCTCCGTCCTCATATACTCCCCGGTTTGTCTTGCATGCCACCGACCTGCCATGACATCAGCCGATTGCATGCAACCCACCTGCTACTCCCATCACTGTTTGCCACCCAGCCGGAATATGTCTAATCCCCATTAATTAAATGTAGAGATAACAGTCAATGTTTATCTCCTTCATGATCACCGGTCAAAGCCCAAATGGAAACATATTCACCCAATAGACCGGCCCATTGATTCGGCCCAATACTCTAAAAGCCCATAATAAGGATAACTCAAATATATATAAAATGTTATGGCCTAACAATATCTATGGCGACGGCCAACTGTCGCCATAGTCAAAAAAAATCGTCGTCATAGACGACTGTTGTACAACACAGATGTGTATATACATTTTTCTCATATATACTTCCTTTGTTTCAACATTATAATTAAAATTTATTTAGTTTGTTTATTTCAATTCTCTTAAGTGAGGGCTAGTTGCACCCCTCATTTTCTCATTCTCACACCATAGTTAAAAAACTCCATTAAAAATCATATGATTCTAAGTACATCACTTTTTCATATTTTTTTCAAAAAAAAAAAAGCCAAAGGCACTCCAAACACAGTAGAACTACAAAAACAAAGCAAAAACCCTTTACATAAATTGGGAATTAAGTTTTTACATAAACTGGACATTAAAGCCTAAGCATTCAACAACAAAAGTAAGCTAAATAACTAAGAACTAAACACTTGCATCAATCGATGAACTCAACCGTTGTTGTTTCGCAATTGGTGAAAGAGGTAAGCATCTTAAACTTCTCCATCCTTGAAGAAAACAATTCTCTCCATCCTGAAGCACTTGCATGGTGATGATCAGACCACATTTTCGAGACCGGAGGGATTGGACAATCCGGAATAAGCTTCATCCTTACAAATAGAGAGCAAGAAAGAAGAATAGTGGAAAAAGGAGTTGAGCAAATGTTCGCGTCATGGGGTGTTTATTAGCGTAGAATTTTTTGTTAAACTATAAGATGTAAACGGAAAAGTAAGGAGTGCAACTAACTCCGACCTTTTCTTAAAGTTGAATATTCTAACTTGTATATGTCATTGGTTGAGGATTTTTGGTTAATTCTTTATAATTGTTAATTTTGTAAGATATTTATATTAAATTGATTAAATATATTATCATTTAATTTTATAATTATTTTTTATAGTAAAAAGTTTGTCCACTCTTATTTAAATTCCTGCGTCCGTCTCTAATTATAATAATTAGGCTAAAAATTTTAACAATATATAACAGGACACGGTGTGAAAAGAAAACACACGTATTAGTAGTATTTTAAATAGGGTCCTTTACATAAGTATACAACAAATAGAAAGTAATTACAAGAAAAATGCATCAACTAAATAATTACAAAAAGAATGTAATTATTATAAAAATAGTACAATTCACATTAATAAGGAAACCTAAAATCAAGGACAAATAACTGCTATAATTCAAATTCAAATATTTGGATCTAACAACAAAAATAAATTTAAATTCAAAATAATAATTCAAATTTAAATACTCAAATTCAAATCTTCATCTCCCTCACATACACTTGAAATAATAATCCGCCGCTACACCGCCGCTACACTGCCGCTACACCGTCGCAAATTTTCGTTGTCCAAAACGCCAATGAGAATAAGAAGAAGATTCGCCCTACAAAAAATGTAAAAATAAATAAATGTAATGATTAATGTTCTGATTTTTTTTTTATAAATACTTTGTTACTCATAAATAATAAAATGGTTACCTTTGAATGAATGGTTGGTTACCAACTGCATCACATTCAAACAAAATTGGTAACTTGATAAAATTGAATTGGTTACCATGGTCTAAAGGTTTGGTTACCAACTGCACTATGAAAAACTAAAGGTGTGGATTTGAATTAGTTACTTTGGTATGAAAGTTTTGTTACTTTGGTACGAAGGTTTGCTTACCTTGATCTGAAAGTTTGGTAACCAACTGTATTAAGAAAAAATTTAAAATGTAGAGGTTGATTGGTTACTTTGATATGACAGTTTGATTATCTAGATATGAAGGTTTGGTTACCATCATCCGGTATTTGAATCTCTGCGCCAGTATTATTCTCCGAAGCATGTCTCTGCAAATTTCTCTTGAATCTCTTGATAAGTAGCTCTGCCTACATGACTTAAATTCTAGCAAACCAATGAAACCCAAATTAATAAAGAAGAAAACGGTTCAAGCCTCGTGCATCTTCGCTGTTGTTTCTTTACAGCCAAACACTCTGAATCATAGAGCATAACCTCACAGCACAACAACCTCGAGGCACCTTTCCATATTAGTCATCCACTTTAATCCTATGGTTAACATCTTTGTTAGTCTCTCTCTCCATAATAATAGAACCAAGATACCAGAATGTTCTTTTTTGGGCACCTCCGCCCATCCATAACAAGTTTCTCGCTTCCCTCTTATTTTGGCTAAATACACATGAATGGCAAATTGAATGTATGCAGATGAAAGCAAGGTTATCAGGAGGCCATTTTAGAATGAAGAAGAAGAGGACTCGTGATCATGAGCATCAGAAGCAGGAAATCGAATGAGAGATTTATTGTAGGTGGCGATGGGGATGTAATGGAGATTTTGTACGTTGCAGTTGTTATACATATATGAGGAGAGAGAAGAAGCCCTAAATTAAAGAATCCTAATTGAATATTAATTTTCTAAATTAAGGAATCCTACTTGCACTAGTATTGTAAATAAATTTAGAAGTGTATTAGTTGTGTAAAAGTTTTATGAGAGCACTTTTGTTGTATTTATTTTTAAAAATGTAATAGAATATATAATTGTTCCTTTTAAATAAGGTGTTGGCTAATTTAGCTTATCTTTAGGTTTTCAATTTTCGAGTTTATTGGCTGAAGGAAGTCTATATTTGTATTTCTATTTTATTGGATCCAATTTTTTGTGAGTAATACGTTTTTTGCCCTGGGTATTTGATAAAAAAAAATATTAACAAAAAAAAATCTTGGGCAGACCTTTTTCAAAGTACTTTCTTTATTTTACATTTCTTTTATTTTATATATTTTTTATTTAACGGCCCTAGAGTTCCATTCCTGTCAATTTGACCGTATTTGACACTATTAATATATTAATTTGTATATATTCTTACATAATTAACTCTATTAATTTATTCAAATAAAGCCAACGAAGTAAGCCAAATAAAAGAATTAACTTAATTAATTAACCCAAATAATTAATTATCTCAACCTAATTAATTTAAGTAAGGTAATTGTTAACGCCAAGATCTTTCCACGAGCCCCAATCACGTAAGGCACGTCCAAATCCTGCACAGTAAACAAGTTAATACCAGAAGCTTGACGGCTTGGACCGTTGGGGGATAGCTCCGGCGTAAGAGTCAGTACAGGCGATCACAAAGTTAACAACGGAGGAAAAATAAAGTATAGTGTCTTGAAAGAGAAAAGTATCAGTTACTCCCCCCGTCCCAAATTAATTGTTCAATTTTGACTTTTTAAAGTCAAATTGACCATTTTTAAAATTAATCTTTTTACTATTTTTGCTAAAATATAAGTGAAGAGATTATAACCAAAAGAAGTATATACAATTTATTACTAATCCCAATTTTTATAATTTTAGAAATATATTTATATATGTTTAATTATTAATTCTAAAAATAGTCAATTTGACTTAAAAAAGTCAAAACTGAGCAATTAATTTGGGACGGAGGGAGTACCTTCAATTTTGTGTGATCCTTGCCTCATATGCTCTAATCCTGGTTTCTCATGCCACCGACTCCCCTGACACCACCCACAACCGATAGCTCACCTGCTCATCCCATCACCTTTGTCCACCACCGGCTAATACAGTCACATCCCCATTAATGTCATGCAGGAGATGACAGAGATAACAGTCAACTGTGATCTTATATAATCATTACTGGTCAAAGCCCAATCAAGATATTATTGCCATAATGGATTAGCCCACCAAATCAGCCCAATACAATCATGACCCAATAAATACAACTCATTGGATAAGTCAATCCGGTTCGGCCCAATATGTAAAGTATCATGGCCCAACAATAATTATCTCAAATAATTAAGTCATAGGGTAGAAATGAGTTAACAATATTCTTTGTAATGGATTGAACTATTTCTTCAATTCAAACGTAACATTAATTCTTCTATTTACCATCGTTTTCTTATTTTTATCATTATTTTTTTTTCTTACGTGTATTTATTTTTTTCTATTTGTTGGATTTTAATTTCTCTTAATTTAGAGTTCGATCTATCGTTTTTCATCGTGTGATGGAGAGTGATTGCAGCAGATATACTCAAAATTGGATACGGGATGGGACATGTCACTGACAGATGTTTTTCAATGATTTTTTTTATTTTTCAGCTTAGCTAATTAAAATTTGTAACAAATATTATTTTTAACTAGAGTAATTAACCCCTCAACTTTTATTGTATATTTAATTCAATATCTAATAAAATTAAGCCAGGAGATAATCTTTATCTGCGTGTCAATACTGTATTAGTCAATTGACCAACTTACCATAAAATTAACTTCAGGATAACCTGTAACAACCCGATATTTTCTATATAAATAAATAAGAAATTTTGCGAATAAATTTTTTTTTATATTAAGGATGAGGATTTGTACAAGATTATGTGTATATGTATTTATGTGGTAAGTAAAAATATATTTATTACATAATTATTTACAAATGAATTTATTATTGATTATTAAAAAGTATATAATTATAATAATTAATTTATGGTTGAAATATTTTCCATGAAAATATATAATCATATTTAAATAATATATGGAGTGATTTTTAGAATAAATATAATAATTATTTTATTATATGAATTTTAGTACAGGTATTAAGTTAATTATTTTACCTTAATTATTAAGGGTAAATTTGGCAGATAAATCAGATATGGAATCCAAATCCTAATTTTGGATTATTGTCAAGGTATGAGAATAATAATATAATATTAATTATATTTTGATTTTTCAGTGCTATGAATATGTACTGCATGTACGTATTGATGATAATTGGTCAATTATGGTGTTTAATTTCAAAACCCAAGTAGTAATTGGTTAAACCCTAATTTTACTTAGGGAAACTCTAAATTGAAAATCAATTGTGAGCTTAAGACTGTCATATAACTATGTTATATGTTTTATGTTGTGTACTAAGTGATTAATTAGGTTAAACCCTAATTATAATCTAGAAACCCTAATTGTAAATTAGAAACCCTAATTTCTAATTTGAAAGCCTAATTGCTAAAATCATAACTCTAATTATTATTTTAGTAAATAATTATGTTAATTAGGAAACCTAATACATAAATTGGGGAAACCTAATAATATCAAGAAAACCCTAAATATATTTTTAAAACCCTAAGTTTCTATTTAAAAACCCTAATTATAATTATTTAGTTATAATTTAATTTTTATTGAACTCTATATAAAATTGTTCAAACCCTAGGAATTATTTAGGAAACCTTAATGTTTAAAATCTAGTGATTAGAATCTAGATTCAAGTGGCATGGACAAGAATACCCTTAAATTATTTTATTAGTTTACTAAAATACCCCTCATTGGATATTTTCATGAGATAACTTGCAAATCTTTCCATATTTTGAGTTGTTGAACAACCTTACCAACTCCACATGCTCAAAATGACAGCCACAAGCCTCTTGCATCAGCCATTACATGCATCTAGACTAGTATAAGTAGATTTAGGAGAGAGAAAATTCATTTGTTCACTTACATTTTGTCCAACACTTAAACCTTCTCTCTTAGACTTCAAACCTCTGAAATTATAAGCTATATCAGTCCCTAAGAACAGCCCCACGAAAATCCCTAACAAACATCAGAAGCCAGAAATCAAGATTTGCTCAAGAAGGTATAAACGAAACCTAAAATTTCTGTCCAACGATTCTGTGTTAGATGTTATGTTTGATTGTTAAAATATGTTGTATAAGGTGTCTAAGGATGATCTGGGTTGCTAGATGTTAGATCCATAACATCTAGAGGCTCGGATTTGAAGATCTTCAAAGTCTGGAAATTTTTTTAAAGAGGCGTCTGACAGCGAATGTCAGAGCCTGTAGATCCTTATTGGTTTATGTTTTTGGTTGTTTTATGTTTTAAATGTGTAGTCTGTTATGTTTTCTTTGATCTGGTTCAAGAATAAAGCTCATATCTGGTCTAGATTGCAAGTTAGAGTCGGTCAAAAGGCGTTGACCAACCATGACTGGACAAGTTCTGGGTAACCCAGAACGAGCCCAGAAAGGCCTGACAAGATTTTGAGCCAGCTATATCTTTCTGTGTATTTATGTGTTTAGTTTGTTTTTGAATCCATGTTCTAGCATATAAGTTTAAATCCCGATCTATGCTTTTAGTAACTTCAGATATCAAGTATACAGGATTTTGTGGTTGGTCAAAGGAGGGAAGAAGTTCATGACATCGGTTTTCTGGGTAACCCAGAAAACTGATGAACATGACGACTGACAACCTTTGACCGGAATGTATCTTTATGATTGTGTTGATTTTATGAGAATGTTTGGTGATAGATATGTAGTACTACATGTGTTCTACAAGGTAGACCTCTTAAGTCGCTAAAAACTCACCTAGATCACAAGTTGTGGAAGCCCAAAACGAGCCAGTCGAACTGTTCTTCATTTCTGGGTAGCCCAGAAAATGAAGAACAGCTCTGACAGCTTGTTCAACGCTTCAGATCTCGTTAGTTATGCATGTTTTGATGATGTTATTTGTTGGATCGTGTAGTCTTGTATTTGTACTACATTCTCTGATCAACAAAACACCCAGAAACACAACACACACTAGTTTATGATTGGTCAAAGTAAGCAACTCGGAAATTGGCTATGCATTTCTGGGTTTGGCCAAGAACATGAAGAACACCTATAGCGACGGTTCTGTCGCTATAGGTTGTCTTTAGCGACAGATAATATTCTATTTTCCGGAAATTAATAAAAAATAGAAAAAAATTAGTTTTTAATTATTAAAAATACAAAATAAATTATTAAAAATTATAAAAAATTCCGAAAATTAGTTTTTAATTATTTTTATTATATTTCATAAATATTTAATATTTTTAGGATATTAAAAGTATTTAATTTATTTAATTATAATATTAAATAAATTATTTAAAAATGATTTTAATATTAGAAAAATCATTAAAAATTATATTATGATATAAGAAAATATTTTAAGTTATTTTTAATGACTTTTAATATTTTATGATAAATTTCATTAATAAATTGATATTAATGGTAATTAATTTATTTACTAAATGAATTAAATAAATTAATTAAAAATGATTTTATTATATTAAAAATCATTTTAAATGAAAATAAAGTGTTTAAAAATATTTTAAGTTACAAATTATAACTTTTAATATTTAAAGGATAATTTCATTAATAATTTAATATTAATGATTATTAAGTTATTATTATTGATATTAAATTTATTTAATAATTATATTAAATAAATAGTTTAAAAATGGTTTTATTACTTTAAAAATCATTTAAAAAGGATATAAATGAATTAAAAATATTTTAAGTTATGAAAAATGACTTTTAATATTTTGATAAATAGAACATTAATACTTTAATATTAATGATAATTATTTAAAAATGATTTTAAATGTTTTAAAAATCATTTAAGGGTAATATTAATTCTTTAAAAGTATTTTGAGTTATTATACATAACTTTAATATTTTGGAAATGATTTCATTAATAGTTTAATACTAATTAAATATTAATGATAATAGAATTGATTAGTATTTAAATCATTTTAATATGATTCCGATGTTTGAAAATTTATGATAAATTATAATAAATGTTTTAAAATTATATTGAGTCATTTAAAAATAAAATGACTGATACGTACTGATGTTAAGTTATAAAATAGAGTCTTAGACTCGATAATTATCCAATAAAGTTGTCGGTAGACCGACATGTTTCAGAAATTGATCTGGACTTAGATATTTTGATTGTATAAGTGATTATTTGTGATTCAATGGTTATTAAACATAGGTGCTAATGTGATTAGGTTATGTGTTGACTGCCATAAGCAGTGTTATGTGTTATAGTATGTTGTTCTAATCAAACGAACTATCTTATTAATGATAGGTCGTGAGATAAGCGATAGATCTTAATTACAAGTTGTAAGCAGCGCTTCAGGCAAGTATCTAACCTTTGCATTTTCTTTATGCAATGGATGTGAGTAAGAATATTTCTAAACTATATTATTATTGTACAGATTATGAACTTTATATTATATAAGCTCATTGAATATCAACATGTTAGTATATGATAATTCGGACATATATATTCTGTTCGTTAATTTCTAGAAATGGTTAAACAAGTGTCCCCACTTGGATAATCATTGTATTTAATCACATGTTGATATACCTTTGTCAATTACCCGTATACATATATGTTGAATTATAGATTATTGTTGAACAAGATAAAACTTTTGATTTAGAACCCAGACAGGTATGAACATCCCTACACGGGAAAATTTTTATGCGCTCCGGCGGACAAAGGATGAACGATAATATCGTTCTAGCAATGTAGTATTGATCAATGCAGGGCATAACGGGCTGATCACCCCCGTGCCCGTAAGTTATGACGGTTTACAGATGAATTTCTGTTTAACCTTTTCGAAAATGAAAACAATGTTCATGGCATGTCACCATAACCCCAGTTATAGTCATTATGTAGTTTCAAAAATTTGAAAGAGAGTTGTTATGTTATTATTATTGGTCCAGAATACTTCACAACTATTGACTTGTTGTAGAAGAATAGTACAAAGAAAACATTTAAATCCTTTCAGCTTATATATATATATAATTGCTATTGCTTGCTGGGCACTCAAATGCTCATCCTTGCTTAAATTTAAATATTTTCAGCTAAGTGCGAACGATCAGAGAACTCTGCTAAGAACAAAGGAAAAGGGAAGGTTGCTGAATGAACGAATTACTATGTTATGTAATAGTTTAAGGTTATTAAGACAATTATGATATATATTATCTATCATGGGTTGTAATGAATGTTTAAAGGTTACGTACTTGGGAGCTAGACTCTGATAATTATGTAAATTAATTTGATCTTTTATATTATGGTTATTATTATTAGAATTATTCCGCTCATAGAAATGGTATCGTGAAGAACCGAGTTCGGGTTTCAAGTATCCGAGTTTGGGGTCCTCACAGGTTGGTATCAGAGCTATAGGGTTAGAAACCTTAGGTGAGCTAGACCTTAGGCTATAACCTTAGAACAGAGGGAAACGTTGAAAATATAAACAACTCATATAGAGTTTAAAAAGAGATGAATTGAGTAAATTCATCGTCAAACTAAATAAAAGATAACTTGTATAAAACTCTTATTTGTTGTGTGTATATACTATATGCTAATTAGGATAACTTATGTGTGTAGATGTCAGGTGAAAAAGGATTCGATTACCCTCGGATCGTAAAGAAGGAGCCAATATCGAAGCCGATAGCTGACATAGAGGCTCACAATGAAAATAACTCAGAAGATGTGGTTATTGTAGAAAATATAGTACCAGATCCGGAGATGGTAGAGCTGACAGATAGCGATTCAGACACTAAAGTTGGAGCTGATCAAGCATCAACAGAGGTGCAGAATCTGAAGAACAAGGTTTCTTCTCTGGAAAGGCTGTGGGAGATAGAAAGGCTGTTGAATAGTCAGTTGCGTCAAGCGTTAATAGAAATATTAGAAGGACAAGATAAGCTTAAAATCCAAATTGGTCAGATGGGAGCTACAAGCAACACATCGTGTGCAGCTCCGGATAAGAAGGGGAAAAGAAAGATAGAAGACCATGATTTAGGAAAATCCAATAAGAAGAAATGGAAAGGAATTTGTTATCTTTGTGGCTATGAAGGACATACCACCCCGTACTGTCCTGACTACAAAAAAGGAGCATGTTATGTCTGTGGTATAGAAGGTCATCAGGCGAGAGAATGTCCAAGGAAAAGGTGTAATAAATAGGTAGTATAGGTTATGTTGTGTAGGAGTGTTTAATATAATACATATGATAAGTATGTTTGTGTAATGTAATGTTTCCAACTTTTGTATTAAGTCAAGACTGTAAATCCCGACTTTTGAGGTCATAAAGGGATAGCTGAAGTTCAAAGCATTTTGTGCTATGTAAAATATTCATTAAATGAATATGAATCTATGTTTGAGAAATGATGAAATAAGTTTAAAATATTAAACTTATGTGATAAGGTTCAGAACGTAAGTTAAATTATAATTTTTTTTCAATCAGATAATGCCGCCAAGACGTCGAACTCGCAATCAAAGGGCAGAGGAATCTGTCAACAACGTAGAAGGACAACAACAACCAGACCCAATGCAGCAATTTGCGAACATGATAGCTCAGGCTATGCAACAGGGAATACCGGTCGCTGGAAACCAGCCGGGCAACCGCTTAGCGAACTTCAAAGACTTTAAGGCTGTAGGACCACCAGAATTCAAAGGTACAACTGACCCTGTAGAAGCTCAAACTTGGGTTAAGGAAATTGAAAAAGCGTTTATGGTAGCTAGGGTAGATGAGGGGCAGAAAACTGCTTTTGCCACCTATATGATGAAGGGGGAAGCAAATTTTTGGTGGGAAGCGAATCAGGCTAGGGCAGGAGAAGGTGTAGTCACATGGGATAGATTTAAAACTTTGTTTTTCGAAAATTATTTTTCACCAAGTATGCAGGCGAGGATGGAGGTTAAATTTTTAGAGTTGAAGCAGGAGAATATGACGGTGTCTGAATACGCCGCCAAATTCAATGAGTTAGCTAGGTTTGCTCCGCATCAAGTTGATACGGAGGCTAGGAAAGCTAGAAGGTTTGAGCTGGGATTGAAACCCTGGCTCTATAACAAAGTGGCGGTGTTGCAAATTCCTACATTTGCAGCACTCATGGAGAAAGCGATCATAGCTGAGGAGGGAAGTGAGGCCATGAGCCTTTACAATAAGGAGAGGAAGAATAAGGGTAAGATAGAAGGAGCTAGGAAGGTGGAAATTAATAGTGAGAGCAGGAGTGGTGATAGTAAGAGGAAGGTGAGCAGTTTTGCAAGTGTACAAGTGAAACAGGAAGGTGTTAAGAAACAGATAGTGCCATGTAAGACATGTGGGAAGAATCACTCGGGGGAGTGTTTGCAAGGAAAATTTGTTTGCTATAAGTGCGGGCAGGAGGGCCATATTTCTCCCAACTGCCCCAATCCTAGGATGAATAGTGGATGTTTTATATGCGGATCGACAGAGCACAGGGTGAAAGATTGTCCAAAAAGGAGGGTGGAGACAGGAAGTGTGAACATGGGCACTGGCAGCGGAACGTTAGCAATCACGGGACCGACTTCGTCAAGTAAGCCAACAAAATCTATGGCAAGGGTCTACAACATGACAGTTCAGGATACGGCAGCAGCTGGCACTGGAACTCCAGGTATTATTCCTATGTTTTTTTTTTTTTATTTTCTTATGCATAATTTTCCTATATATATAGTAAAATTATTTTATAAAGAAATTTTGAGGAGGAATTTGAGTTCTGTTAGAAACCAATTTTTCTGTGTAATCAGAAAGACAAGCTTCATGTGAATTGTAAAAAAAAAAAAAAAAAAAAAAAAAAAAAAAGCAGTTCGATCAAAGTTAATCGAGATTTACTTACAATGATTGTGTACGCTATGTGACCGTGTAGGTATAGGTTTTAAAACGATGATTCCGAGGACGGAATCTTTATAAGGGAGGGTGAATGTAACAACCCGATATTTTCTATATAAATAAATAAGAAATTTTGCGAATAAATTTTTTTTTATATTAAGGATGAGGATTTGTACAAGATTATGTGTATATGTATTTATGTGGTAAGTAAAAATATATTTATTACATAATTATTTACAAATGAATTTATTATTGATTATTAAAAAGTATATAATTATAATAATTAATTTATGGTTGAAATATTTTCCATGAAAATATATAATCATATTTAAATAATATATGGAGTGATTTTTAGAATAAATATAATAATTATTTTATTATATGAATTTTAGTACAGGTATTAAGTTAATTATTTTACCTTAATTATTAAGGGTAAATTTGGCAGATAAATCAGATATGGAATCCAAATCCTAATTTTGGATTATTGTCAAGGTATGAGAATAATAATATAATATTAATTATATTTTGATTTTTCAGTGCTATGAATATGTACTGCATGTACGTATTGATGATAATTGGTCAATTATGGTGTTTAATTTCAAAACCCAAGTAGTAATTGGTTAAACCCTAATTTTACTTAGGGAAGCTCTAAATTGAAAATCAATTGTGAGCTTAAGACTGTCATATAACTATGTTATATGTTTTATGTTGTGTACTAAGTGATTAATTAGGTTAAACCCTAATTATAATCTAGAAACCCTAATTGTAAATTAGAAACCCTAATTTCTAATTTGAAAGCCTAATTGCTAAAATCATAACTCTAATTATTATTTTAGTAAATAATTATGTTAATTAGGAAACCTAATACATAAATTGGGGAAACCTAATAATATCAAGAAAACCCTAAATATATTTTTAAAACCCTAAGTTTCTATTTAAAAACCCTAATTATAATTATTTAGTTATAATTTAATTTTTATTGAACTCTATATAAAATTGTTCAAACCCTAGGAATTATTTAGGAAACCTTAATGTTTAAAATCTAGTGATTAGAATCTAGATTCAAGTGGCATGGACAAGAATACCCTTAAATTATTTTATTAGTTTACTAAAATACCCCTCATTGGATATTTTCATGAGATAACTTGCAAATCTTTCCATATTTTGAGTTGTTGAACAACCTTACCAACTCCACATGCTCAAAATGACAGCCACAAGCCTCTTGCATCAGCCATTACATGCATCTAGACTAGTATAAGTAGATTTAGGAGAGAGAAAATTCATTTGTTCACTTACATTTTGTCCAACACTTAAACCTTCTCTCTTAGACTTCAAACCTCTGAAATTATAAGCTATATCAGTCCCTAAGAACAGCCCCACGAAAATCCCTAACAAACATCAGAAGCCAGAAATCAAGATTTGCTCAAGAAGGTATAAACGAAACCTAAAATTTCTGTCCAACGATTCTGTGTTAGATGTTATGTTTGATTGTTAAAATATGTTGTATAAGGTGTCTAAGGATGATCTGGGTTGCTAGATGTTAGATCCATAACATCTAGAGGCTCGGATTTGAAGATCTTCAAAGTCTGGAAATTTTTTTAAAGAGGCGTCTGACAGCGAATGTCAGAGCCTGTAGATCCTTATTGGTTTATGTTTTTGGTTGTTTTATGTTTTAAATGTGTAGTCTGTTATGTTTTCTTTGATCTGGTTCAAGAATAAAGCTCATATCTGGTCTAGATTGCAAGTTAGAGTCGGTCAAAAGGCGTTGACCAACCATGACTGGACAAGTTCTGGGTAACCCAGAACGAGCCCAGAAAGGCCTGACAAGATTTTGAGCCAGCTATATCTTTCTGTGTATTTATGTGTTTAGTTTGTTTTTGAATCCATGTTCTAGCATATAAGTTTAAATCCCGATCTATGCTTTTAGTAACTTCAGATATCAAGTATACAGGATTTTGTGGTTGGTCAAAGGAGGGAAGAAGTTCATGACATCGGTTTTCTGGGTAACCCAGAAAACTGATGAACATGACGACTGACAACCTTTGACCGGAATGTATCTTTATGATTGTGTTGATTTTATGAGAATGTTTGGTGATAGATATGTAGTACTACATGTGTTCTACAAGGTAGACCTCTTAAGTCGCTAAAAACTCACCTAGATCACAAGTTGTGGAAGCCCAAAACGAGCCAGTCGAACTGTTCTTCATTTCTGGGTAGCCCAGAAAATGAAGAACAGCTCTGACAGCTTGTTCAACGCTTCAGATCTCGTTAGTTATGCATGTTTTGATGATGTTATTTGTTGGATCGTGTAGTCTTGTATTTGTACTACATTCTCTGATCAACAAAACACCCAGAAACACAACACACACTAGTTTATGATTGGTCAAAGTAAGCAACTCGGAAATTGGCTATGCATTTCTGGGTTTGGCCAAGAACATGAAGAACACCTATAGCGACGGTTCTGTCGCTATAGGTTGTCTTTAGCGACAGATAATATTCTATTTTCCGGAAATTAATAAAAAATAGAAAAAAATTAGTTTTTAATTATTAAAAATACAAAATAAATTATTAAAAATTATAAAAAATTCCGAAAATTAGTTTTTAATTATTTTTATTATATTTCATAAATATTTAATATTTTTAGGATATTAAAAGTATTTAATTTATTTAATTATAATATTAAATAAATTATTTAAAAATGATTTTAATATTAGAAAAATCATTAAAAATTATATTATGATATAAGAAAATATTTTAAGTTATTTTTAATGACTTTTAATATTTTATGATAAATTTCATTAATAAATTGATATTAATGGTAATTAATTTATTTACTAAATGAATTAAATAAATTAATTAAAAATGATTTTATTATATTAAAAATCATTTTAAATGAAAATAAAGTGTTTAAAAATATTTTAAGTTACAAATTATAACTTTTAATATTTAAAGGATAATTTCATTAATAATTTAATATTAATGATTATTAAGTTATTATTATTGATATTAAATTTATTTAATAATTATATTAAATAAATAGTTTAAAAATGGTTTTATTACTTTAAAAATCATTTAAAAAGGATATAAATGAATTAAAAATATTTTAAGTTATGAAAAATGACTTTTAATATTTTGATAAATAGAACATTAATACTTTAATATTAATGATAATTATTTAAAAATGATTTTAAATGTTTTAAAAATCATTTAAGGGTAATATTAATTCTTTAAAAGTATTTTGAGTTATTATACATAACTTTAATATTTTGGAAATGATTTCATTAATAGTTTAATACTAATTAAATATTAATGATAATAGAATTGATTAGTATTTAAATCATTTTAATATGATTCCGATGTTTGAAAATTTATGATAAATTATAATAAATGTTTTAAAATTATATTGAGTCATTTAAAAATAAAATGACTGATACGTACTGATGTTAAGTTATAAAATAGAGTCTTAGACTCGATAATTATCCAATAAAGTTGTCGGTAGACCGACATGTTTCAGAAATTGATCTGGACTTAGATATTTTGATTGTATAAGTGATTATTTGTGATTCAATGGTTATTAAACATAGGTGCTAATGTGATTAGGTTATGTGTTGACTGCCATAAGCAGTGTTATGTGTTATAGTATTTTGTTCTAATCAAACGAACTATCTTATTAATGATAGGTCGTGAGATAAGCGATAGATCTTAATTACAAGTTGTAAGCAGCGCTTCAGGCAAGTATCTAACCTTTGCATTTTCTTTATGCAATGGATGTGAGTAAGAATATTTCTAAACTATATTATTATTGTACAGATTATGAACTTTATATTATATAAGCTCATTGAATATCAACATGTTAGTATATGATAATTCGGACATATATATTCTGTTCGTTAATTTCTAGAAATGGTTAAACAAGTGTCCCCACTTGGATAATCATTGTATTTAATCACATGTTGATATACCTTTGTCAATTACCCGTATACATATATGTTGAATTATAGATTATTGTTGAACAAGATAAAACTTTTGATTTAGAACCCAGACAGGTATGAACATCCCTACACGGGAAAAATTTTATGCGCTCCGGCGGACAAAGGATGAACGATAATATCGTTCTAGCAATGTAGTATTGATCAATGCAGGGCATAACGGGCTGATCACCCCCGTGCCCGTAAGTTATGACGGTTTACAGATGAATTTCTGTTTAACCTTTTCGAAAATGAAAACAATGTTCATGGCATGTCACCATAACCCCAGTTATAGTCATTATGTAGTTTCAAAAATTTGAAAGAGAGTTGTTATGTTATTATTATTGGTCCAGAATACTTCACAACTATTGACTTGTTGTAGAAGAATAGTACAAAGAAAACATTTAAATCCTTTCAGCTTATATATATATATAATTGCTATTGCTTGCTGGGCACTCAAATGCTCATCCTTGCTTAAATTTAAATGTTTTCAGCTAAGTGCGAACGATCAGAGAACTCTGCTAAGAACAAAGGAAAAGGGAAGGTTGCTGAATGAACGAATTACTATGTTATGTAATAGTTTAAGGTTATTAAGACAATTATGATATATATTATCTATCATGGGTTGTAATGAATGTTTAAAGGTTACGTACTTGGGAGCTAGACTCTGATAATTATGTAAATTAATTTGATCTTTTATATTATGGTTATTATTATTAGAATTATTCCGCTCATAGAAATGGTATCGTGAAGAACCGAGTTCGGGTTTCAAGTATCCGAGTTTGGGGTCCTCACATAACCAGATATCACAAAAACTATATACAAAATACATTTAAATCAACTTATTATTCATGGTAGTCTTATGTACCAATATTCTAAATGTAGCATATCAAAAACAAAATTCATTGTTTTTCTACCTATAATTATACAAATATTAATATTCTAACGTAGTATAAAATTACACTTGTAATAAGTTATTTATAAATCTAAATAAGTGATAAATCACTCAACTTATTTATAAAGTACTCGTATTTACACTTTTAATAGGTTTACCAATTTCTTCAAAGGAAATTATTCCCATAGAATACATTCATAGGAATTGTTATG
This sequence comes from Panax notoginseng, assembly GCA_016801055.1. Taxonomy (NCBI): domain Eukaryota; kingdom Viridiplantae; phylum Streptophyta; class Magnoliopsida; order Apiales; family Araliaceae; genus Panax; species Panax notoginseng. Next base: position 47,416,228 of record CM029022.1, read on the forward strand.
CCGAATTGCAAGGATTTAAGCTCAAAGTGGATTTGATACCCATTCGTTTGGGGCAGTTCGATGTAATCCTTGGGATAGATTGGTTATCGGTTCACAGAGTAGTGATATACTGTAAGAAGAAGTGTGTACACTTTAAGACTCCGAATAAATCAAAGGTGGTATTCTATGGTAGTAAATCGCCGAGACAATCTCATTGTCTGACGATGGTGCAAGCACAGAGATTGCTTAGGAAGGGTTGTATAGGTTATTTGGCTCACGTGGTTGATACTCGACGAGTCGAGGGTGAACAAAGACAAATACCTATTGTAAGGAATTTTGTTGATGTCTTCCCAGACGAGATTTCGGGACTGTCACCGGATAGAGAGATTGAGTTTGTTATTGATTTGGCACCGGGGATAGCACCGGTATACAAAGCGTCTTATCGTATGGCACCGGTAGAGATGAAAGAACTAATGGCTCAATTGCAAGAGTTGTTAGATAAGGGATACATTCGACCGAGCGTATCACTGTGGGGAGCACCAGTCTTATTCGTAAAGAAGAAAGATGGGTTGCTAAGACTTTGTAACGACTACCGAGAGTTGAACAAAGTCATCATTGTGACGCCCCCAAAATAGGTATACATTACCTATTTTGAATCGTCAAATACATGGTACAGAACACAAATACAATCTTTAATATACAACAAGAGAACTGTGAGTTTTAATACACATACTGTCTTCAAGACAATATCAACTCTCAGAATAAGTCCTCATTACATTTATTGTCACACTATTTAACAGAATAGTGAGGACTACTAAAACTATCATCTGGTCCATCACTCCGTTCCCCGACTCGTCCCAGCTATATTCTCATTTCCTGAAGAGATTAGGAAATTTGTTCTGCATTTATCTTTATATTCTGTTTGCAAATGCAAGTAGTTTAAAAGGAAACCGTGCAGCTATATTGCAACGAATATTCCCATTTTGCCAATTCAAAAAGAAGGGTTAAGACCCATGGATGATCGTAAGTTAAAAAAATGAGGGTGGTTATGAACTTTATACCAGGGGACGATAAGTTTAGTACCAGGAAAATTTTTATATGTATCTTTGCTTTCTTGATGAATGTAACGCCCCCAAAATTAGGTATACATCACCCATCTTGGGTCGCCTGATATATGGTACAGAATTCAAATGCAACTTACTAATACAACTGTCATGTACAATACGACAAAATATAAACTGTGAGTTTGAATACAAATATTGTCTTCTAGAGAGTATCCATACTCAAAAGGAGTCATCATTACAATTATTATCACACTATTACATAGAATAGTGAGGACTACTAATGCTATCATCTGGTCCATCACTCCGTTTCCCGACTCGTTCCAGCTATATTCTCATTTCCTGAAGAGAACCGTGAAAGAAAGGGTGAGCTCAACTAGCCCAGTAAGAAATATTATGACTAAGATAATGCAGAATAAATTATCATTAGCCTTAAACAGTGTTAAACTGATACAATATAACAAACATCAAGTTTAACTTCAGCGGAACAAGCAATCCATTAGAAGAGTCAAGTAAGGAATAAAATCTACTATCTTCTATGATTTAAAAGGTTGTTCATCACTTTTATCGCTGGGACTCGGCTTAATAAATAATCCACATCATCGAATCACCCCTGCACTACGGCCAAGGATATTCTTTAGTATCACGACCACAAATTATCCATGCACTACGGCTAAAGATAATCATATTTTCATCAATAGTCCTGATCATGCCATAAAACAATTCATCTTTGCACTACGGCCAAAGAGAATCCATAGTCATAATCATACAAAAAACTGTCCATCAATACACTACGGGCCAATGAGGTCTTTTTTCACATCATTTGTAACATTACGGTCATGATTACACCGAATAATCTCTGGTCATAATCATACCAAGTCCATCTATGCACTACAGGCCATAGATGACTTTCAACAAAATATAAACATGAGGATGATGACAATGATATAAGAATTCAATAAAACAAGTTCAAGAATTAATCTATCTAGGAACTGATAGCGTCCAAATTGTCAACATGATACTGCTTTGTATAGTAAAATTCAAGAATACTCAGAAGAATATTTTCATGAAAAGATACTGGATGAAGCGCAAATATCAAGGATATTCCGCTAATTTCATGGAGTATAGAAATCAAAATTTTAACCAACTGAGTATAATAAAGAATGAAATAACAAAAGAAATCACCATGCATGCGATAGACCGCACAGACAGGTTATTCCAACAGAATAATAATAACGGAACCAGGTCAGGCGAAATTTGCATCGACAGGATGTTCTAACAGAATAATAAAGAATGAAATAACAACAGAAATCACCATGCATGCGGTACTTCGCATAGACAGGTTATTCTAACAGAATAATAAATAATGGAACCAGGTCCGGCGTAAACGCACAGACAGGATATTCCGACAGAATAATAAATAATGGAACCAGGTCCGGCGTAAAGCACAGACATGATATTCTAACAGAATAATAAATAATGTAATAACAGAAGAATTTCACCAAGTATAGGGTAGCTCGCGTATACAGGTTATTCCAACAGAATAATAAAGAATGGAATAACAGAAGTTCTCTTCATGAATACAAAAGAAAATAATACTCCTTACGAGTACAACAAATAATATCCCTTACCGTAAAAGAAACTTGATATCGGAGTAGTGAAGTAGCAGAATAATTTTCTTCTCTCTCTCTAGAGTTTCAGTGAATTCGTAAGAAAATAATGAAGGAATAAACTTCTATTTATAGAAAAATAGACTGCATAGTAACTATTTCTTCCATTTTTAAAATTATACTTTAAAATTAATATAATTTATTTAACTTTAAAAAATGCATTCATGACTCCACAAATATTGTTCCAAGAGATATCTAATTAATTTCCAAGATTTACACGGTTGGAACTTGGAGATGCCAAGATTTTAGCAATTTAAATATTTAAATTGATTTTCAGAAGATTTGCATGACATGATTTTAGGCATTACTCAATATCTCATTATTAACAGCCACATCAAGTAAAAAATTTCAAACTACAATTATTATTTACTACAACTATAATAATTAAAAATATAATTTTATATTGAAGATTGCATTAAAAATAAATAGTTTTTGTAACTCAGTTGGTTTGAACTCATATTTATTTACTTACAAGTCTTGTGTTCAAGCCTCGTAACCCATAAGTAGCAACATTTTTGTTTTTAAAAAAAAAAAAAAACATTCACGGGCCGTGCCGAGCCAAAAACGGCCCAAATTTTATGGGCTAAAAAATGACGGCCCAAAGCCCAGCCCGTGGCGGGCGGGCGGGCCCGGGCCGCAGGCCTGGGCCATCTTTGCCAGGTCTAGTGATTGCAGCAGATATACTCAAAATTGGATACGGGATGGGACATGTCACCGACAGATATTTTTCAATGATTTTTTTTTTTATTTTCAACTTAGCTAATTAAAATTTGTAACAAATATTATTTTTAACTATAGTAATTAACCCCTCAACTTTTATTGTATATTTAATTCAATATACAATAAAATTAGGCCAGAAAATAATCTCTTTCTGCGTGTCAATATTGTATTAGTCAATTGACCAACTTACCATAAAATTAACTTCAGGATAACCAAATAACACAAAAACTATATACAAAATACATTTAAATCAACTTATTATTCATGGTAGTCTTATGTACCAATATTCTAAATGTAGCGTATCAAAAACAAAATTCATTGTTATTCTACCTATAATTATACAAATATTAATATTCTAATGTAGTATAAAATTACACTTGTAATAAATTATTTATAAATCTAAACAAGTGATAAAGCACTCAACTTATTTATAAAGTACTCGTATTTACACTTTTAATAGGTTTACCAATTTCTTCAAGTAAACAGGACCATGAATATTATAATTATAAGAAAATTGATATTTTCACATGATTTTTTAATATTTTTACATGAAAAGTGTCGCTATAGATGTATAGCGGTGGTAAAAACCGTCGCTATAAAATCTATAGCAACGGTTTTCATGTAAAAATATCAAAAAATCATGTCTATAATTAATATCTAAATATTTCAATCACTTATGTAGTAAAGAAAAAGAAAGGAAAAAATAACTGAACTCAGAAAACCTTTCCAAAGAAACCACCAGTTTTACAAACTTGCATATTTTAGAATCCTGCTATGTATTGCAATAAACTTGTACTCATCTACATAACTACTCGTCTACGTAACTGACAATGAAAAAGTCGACGTAAGCATTCAACTCGCGTTCCATCTTCATATGATAGATCATGGGACAGGTCTAAGATATAGTTTACCAAAATTTTAACTTAAAGCCATAAAAATCTGCAACTACAACAACAGTAGATAATTTAAATGCATAGATACTCAATATAATTAGTGAAGGGACTGCGGAAACAAATAAGGTGTCTATAGACAAGTTCACGAACCCCGTCATCAAATTTGCCTGCATGAGTTACATGTGAAAGTATTTAGTTGCTTGAGCTTGAGGAAGAAAGAAAGGTATCGCCGTGTAAATGATTTCAAAAAATATATTTCTTACCGCAAGAAATGTTCCCAGTAAGTTTCGGTTGAATGCTTCTTCCAGGATGGAAATTTGAGATCCAGGTAGAAAATCAGCAAGCATTACTATCGCTAACATCTGCAAAATAGTGAAATGCGTCTCAGGAGTTCGACCATCACAATAACTCCTTACCGTTACAACACTATCTCGATAAAAGGAAAAAGAAATAGTATTGATAAGATATTAAGATTTTAAAACATTAAATCAAGATAATATTAAAATGAATCCTCGGAATCAGTCTTTCTCCTTTTCTTTTCCTTCCAATCTTTTCTTCTACAACCCTAATTGCGATAATACTCTAAATTCCAATTTTTTAATAAATACCTAATTACAACAATTTTTGCCTAATTGAAAATGCCAATATATTGATTATTTGTACAGTTACATACTGCTGTCCAATTCCAGTCCTTAAAAGTTGATAAGTGGGAAGAACCTGTAGGTTTACTGCCAATACATTGGTAACATAAGCCAGGTTGCACTGCAAAAAAAAAATTCAATTAGTTTTTTAAGGCCAATTCATAGTAGCAGATTGATTATCATATTTTTAGGGAAAATAATGCTATTTATAAGATTCATTTATCTGAAAAACAAATAGAGTAAAATGTTGTACCATTCTGCGTGAAGGTCTTTCAACATGTCTGTCTAGAAACAAAGTTAACAGCCTGCACATTCGGGGAAAAAAAATGGGAGTCACCATGCCATTAAATTAATTACAAAAGCAAGCAGAAAGTGCAGGTCTGCATTTAACGTCATACCAGAACAGAAGAGCAAGAATCCAAACTCTAATTCTTGCCCATTTATTTGCTCTCATTGTATTTGAATGGTTTCCAAAAAAAAGATAGTTGCCCAACTGGACACCAACAAGATACATGCCCCAATATCCTGAGGAAAAAAATTAAAATTAAAAATCAACTGGTTGAGATAAGTTTATCAAGTAAATAGAGTACCTATTTGAGTAACAGTCAGACATGATTAGTTACAAGTCCTGAATTCTAAACATATTACCTGTGTTCATTCTAATAAAGAGCAATTTACTAAAGAAGTGCTAGAAAAAAGTGCAGCCCTGAGTATACAGAATATACATGCAACTTTAACTGCTGCTTATGACTAGAATCTGGGTACAGGAAATAATAATCAATCACAAAACATGTACTTATAGATGCCCTCACAAAGTCACAATTCACACAAAAAGTTAAAACAGAAAATTTACCCTACCAAACCTGTACCAGAGATGCCGAACATAAACCTATAAAAGCCTGCTTCACCACCAAAACAGGGTGCTCAATCCATTTAAAGTGTCTCCTTTCTAACAGAAGAAAATGTTCCAGTTTACATTTACTATATACTTGGGATACAAAACTACATGCCCACGTTTATCTTCTGAAATACAATTTCCCGCCTTTTTACCCAAACCTTTCATTTAAAAAATCCTAAAGCATCAAAAGGAAGTTGCACTGCCTAACCTAGTTATAAAATGGTCACCAACTCTATATAATGAGTCGTAGAGATATCACTATCAGCCATCAAAAATAATTCTCAAGTTAGTAATCAAAATTTAAAGATAAAAAAAATAGTACTTATTTATTACAAAACTGATTAAAGTAACTTCTGAGTCGCTCTCACCAAATATACTATAGATTCCTTCCTTGTTTTGACTAATTATGTCTGTTTCCCTTTTTTCGGAAAGCAGATAAACGTTTAATCCACGCATCAAGCAAACTTGATATCCTAAATCAAAGAAAAAAAACTCAGCTGAATTTACCACGCCGGGATATTCTTCTACAAAAATAGAACAACCAATTATAACAGAAGGAAGGGTACCAATTAGTGTTAATGAACCTATAATCCCACAATAAGTTGGGGGAATGTTCACTATAGATGTTAGGATAGATACAGCGGCAAGTGTGAAAAAGAAGTTCCAGTGCACTCCATATTCTCCGACATGAACCTACATGGAGAAAAGTGATTCGCATTACGTACAAAATGTATATCAACAAAACAATTTAAACTATGTGACCTTCATAAAGAAATGGATACATAAAAAATATCATATTATTATGCACTGGATGATTAGCAATTACTTTAGAATACATAAGAAACATTCTCCACAGAAAGAAATAATGTTAAGTTTTCATTAGTCTGGCTTCCTACCAAAATTATATTCAATCAGACGAAAAGCCTCGAAATGAAAGAAATTCCAGAATTCACAATTTAAGAAGACATTCTTGGCATGTGTCGATACTGATCTTTTCTATCTTTACTGGAAAGAAGTGAAATCTAGAAATTCTGTAGCAAGAAAGCCATATAAGGTATTTTAAATTGATAACGATCGGTTTGAATTGGTATTCAGTTATCACATTATTAAACAAAATTATTTGACATTTGTGGTATACAGTTATTTTAGCAAGACAATTTACTAGAAAATAAAGGATGCTATTAGTTTACAGTTTAAAAGGAAGGATCCCATCCTTTTTCCTTTCTACTCCCCTCCAATAACATTCTCATTTCTCATCCAAAAACAGAATAAAGGTTTTCTTTCTTAGAAAAAAAAAGAACAAAGAAAAAAGAAAGTCACAGTTTTGTATAGAGATTACACATTCATGGATATGTTGATGCAGAAAGGAAATGTAGCTACGATAGTTTACTGTATGAATGCTGATTAGGGTACACATAAAGAAACTTTCAAAAGATAAATTGAAAGCAAGAGAGAGAGAGAGAGAGAGAGAGAGAAAGGAGCTGGGAGGAGGAGGATGTATAAATGAGTTTCTCTACAAATAAAAAGAAATAAAGTAGTACTGAAAAGCTAATGAGATCGCCAGCATCAATTGTCTAGCACAAACAGAACCCATTAGCAACAAATTATCTCCATAGAGCTGTAGTGCGCATATGCAGATATATCATTCATATCAAAGAAAAGAAGCTGAGCTAAAAAAGTATTCTACCTGATAGTTCACACCTGCTGTAGAAACAAGGCGAGCGAACCCTAAAAAAAGAAGTGGGCTAATGGACTGCAGCGCCTTTTTCAAACTCCTGATATAGAACAGTCAGTCAAACAAGACTACTGAGATTATCAGTAAAGAGTAACCAATAGGAACAAAAACGGGTATTTTGTCTATCTATTTTACAACTATAGCTACACAGTCATAAATATGTCAAGACTCAAAAAATCATTATTACGTAGCAAAATGTTTGATAAAATCATAATATTGAAAGGGAGCATTTGTTCCAGCACAAAGATGCAAGTGAAAAAGTGAGTAGCAGCAAACAGGGTCTATATAATAGACAAGACTGTGAGGCCAGGTGTTAACATGTCATAAGTTATATTTTCACGTTCACCAAAATACATCCTGAATGTATATCAAACTGAATAGCCTTTTGTTCGCGAAGGGCTGGTCCCCTACTTTATCATATGACAAACTCAATATGACCTTTAGAAGATAAGAGACAATGAAATTACTGACGTTCTCGAGATGCCCCGTGCTTGTCGTGAAACCAATGAATTTGCCAATATATATGCGCCTACCCCAAGATCCATCTGATGTTGTAAAAATAAAAGCCAAGTAAAAGAAATATGGGTTATTAAAGTTTGAAACATAGTCCACTGGAATACATAAATATGTATATATATACATGTGTGTGTGTGTGTATAAATATAGCTCAACAATACAGCGTAGAACAATTTTCTTGCGCCTGCTTCACTAGGCCCGTCGGCCGAGATTTCAGTCATCCTGGTGAGTTAATTTGCCGAGTTGAGATTTAAGAGTTCTTATTTGTTCTGCTCTCTCTATGTATGTTGTGTATAATTTCTCATCTGAGTCCATTTTCCTTTACAAATCTTAAAACTTCGATTTCAATTTCATTCTTAAAAGACGATTGAGAGGCCATACAAAAAGAAAGAGAAAAGAGATCGAGGAGCAAAGGCCCGAAAGAGTCTTACTTCTCTTCCCTTCGAGGTACACATTACTGATATTTTGTATCTACTCTATGTCCAAATTCGAAATTCAACTCCTGCCTCCTTAAAAACTGCAGAAATGGACCAAACATAATAAAATACCCATTTTGGATCCCTCAACAATAGGAATCATACTTTTTGCCATTCTTATTAACTCCATTCTAATGTGTTCATTTCGGGTTAATTTTAGGGTCTGTACTTTTGTAGAATTAGTGGATTTGATCATTTTATGAATTTGATTTAGCACAAATCATATGGAATTCTATACAATTTCTGCATATATCTATAGATAGACGGAGGGAGGGGGAGGGGGAGGGAGAGAGTTGACGAGTTAGTGAAAAACCTTAGTTTTTGGAGGATTGTAGAAGATTGGTGAAAAATTAAACATATGTTTTTGTTTTTGCTGCCCATTTGTCCTATGTTTGTAGCTGAAGATATCTATATATAAATTTAGATGTAGATTGAAAATAGATTCAATCTGAGAATACTTGTATATACAATCAGTCCACAAGGTTATTGGAACTGTATTTCACTTTAGAAAGAATGTGAGGCCCCCTGAAGAGTATATAAATTGGGCAACGTTGTAATAAGTAATCGTTTCCATACAAATTTTGATATTTGTTTCGCTGATGTTACTGAATCATTGCTAATTCATGTTATCCTATTAGAGGAACCGACAAAATGTGCACTACTTTTTAAACTATTAAATTCCGGTCAAAGAGCGAGAGGAACCTTATCTGCCTTCTTTATCTCTCCACTCTTCCCTACCCTAAAACTAATCCTGCACCACTCATATTTAGTCTTCAGAATTGAATATGCAATTTTGAACATGATGCGGTTCGGAAGAAGAAATTCAAGAAGTTTATTATTAATTTTGTATTGTTATTTACAGATAAATGTCGGATTATTAATGAAATTATTTATTAGGATACTCTAGAAGTTTTAATTATAGTAGTAGATTTTAATTAGGAGAGTTTGACTGATAATTGACAATATAGACATGTAAACATATCATAAGTATGAAATGAACTTATCAAGAAAATAATAAGTATCAAATGACTATAACTCAATGAATCTTACCACACTGGTGCCGTAAGTTTCAGTTTTAGCATATCTTCTGGGATATATTTTGAAGTCAACGGCCAAAATACAGATGCATGTAACAAGCATCTGTATGTGACAAAAAAATTATAAAAATTCCAACAAATATAGTTTGTCCACGACATATTTAAGAACAAACAATAAAGCAAAACATGACAGGTGAAACTGCATACCACTGTAACCCTGTATGATGAGATATATGTCCTAAGAGGTTGGATCCCTTCCGGAGAAACAGAAGATCCATATCTGGATTGAAAGGTATATCAGTTTGAATCAATATATAAGATTGTAATAACTTCTCTACTAGTTCAAAATCCTGAGCATCCTAGAAATGTCATTTGAAATCTTGATTCCGAGAGTGATCATGGAAGAAATGTCAGCGGGAAAGAAAAACAAAAATGACAGAAACACTTTACCTTCTACATGTAACACACAAAAGCAGTACCACCACCAACACTATTGCATTTATATAAATCCAATCTGCTAGAACCTGCCATTAAATTTGTTGCTTTCATCATTTGAACATATGTTTACTATATAATATTATATTATAGTTAAGGAAACTAAATATTAGAATGTGGGCCCCACATTTTTCTATATTAAATCCTTACCAAAAAAATCATATGAAACATAGTTATCAAAGTCACGCCAGATATTGAACAATTAACTTCGGTCTAAATGCACAACCGAACTTTTGGGAGAATTGGATTGACTTGGGGTTCGATTCCCGGTTGAACCAATTGAACCAACCTATCCGACCCGACTCTGATAACTATGATTTGATGCCTATTTCTGGGAAAACATGCTGCTTTTAATAAGTATGACTTAAAAGGACCAAAGGAACCAATGAGCATACCAAAATCAACCTGTAGAAGAATTACAAACTAAGGAGATATTAACAAAGTACTGTTCAGAACTTTGCACTACAAGTTTCCAGAGAAACTTGAGAGACTTACAGTCAGGAACATGATGATAGGAAGGACAACAATGAGAAAATCTACAGCAGTCGTCGACATGTAAGCACTCCAATTCTTCGTGGCAACAATTGCATCATCATTTTTCTTGAACGACGTGCCTTTGGTATCGTGATCTAAATAAAGAAACCAGTATGGCCTAAAAACTCATTGGTAATAGTTCATCAGTCAACTGAAGAGATGAATTAGCTCACGATGCATATTAATGCAAAGTAAATTGTTGCGAGCGGATAATTAATATGATAATCATGTTCCTTATCAAAGACAAGCGCTAGGGTATTGTAGACTCTTAAGATAATAGAATCAAGTCCAAGGGCATGAAGTTATTGTCAGTAAATCCTATTAAAAATCACATCAATTTCCGGTTTGTTTACCAGTAAGCATCTTTTCTTTTCGTCCTTTTCTTTTTTATTGGATATTATTTCATCAATTAGAAGGAGCATTTAGCTCTCATTACAACTGGTAGAAATTAAGTTTCAGTTCGATTGAAATAAATCTACAGTACTGGTTAATATCATTGACTAAAATTTAAAAATCAACCTAAAAGAACATTAAAAGCTAATCAAAATTACCAAAGTAGATTGTTCAACAATATTTATATAGGCATTGTAAGTTATTCATGTTTTTCTTATACCTTTTTTCCTAACAATTATATTGTTTAAAGACTAGAACCACATGAATAAGCATTCAAAAAACATATGTCAATGAGAATTACATCACAGGCATCACTCCTGCCCGTACTAGTAGTAATTTAAGTTCTGAAAGCTAATATCTAATTTAGGATACTTGATATTTCTATGAGAATTTTTCAAAGATTAATAACTACTCCTACATCATATTGAAACAAAGGGAGTAAAGGCCAAGTGACAAACAAAATGCTCATAATCCACAAAAGAATCTCACCGATTCTTCCATGGAAGCCAATCCAGCGTCGTACGAGTATTGTAGCCTAAAATTGAAATTAAAAAAAAATCAACAAAAATCATAAAGAAGAAACAACCGGGAGAACAAATTAGAAAATAAATAAAGAAGTGTAATTAAGAAGACGCACAGAGATCATTGATGTTAGTACGAACAGTTCAAACATTGAGCATCCATTCAAGTTGCTAACAAACCTGTTCAAATATTTACACTAAGAAAATTAGAAGAAAAAAACAAACTATAAACGTACATAAATAGATAGAGAGAGGGGATTCGAGGGACCGTAACTGTTCTTTCAAGTGCTTGTTAGGATTGAAAAAGGACTTCGCAGGAGAATCCATTGCTGCATTGAATTGTTTGATTACAGAGAGAAACAGACCAGTGAATCGTGATATACCTCCAAGTGAACTAAAGGATATTTGTAGTTCATAAAATACACACAAGTGTATGTGTAAAGTGCTATTACTTATGCTCTTATATTGTTTTATTCCTCTACATGACAACAATATGAATGCAGTAATTTTATTAATTTTAACTAATAGTTCATTGTTATCATTGCCACTTAAAAACAATACTCAGTATTAACCATAATGAACCACCAATGGCTGGCTGTCGGTGTACGGGTGATGCAAGACAATCTCGCCTAACTTGATTGGACCAATACAACATACTGTGGGAGCCCACGCCACAAGGTGATTATTCTAGAATTAGATGTATTTCTGTTATTTTGAGTTATTATATTTAGTAGTTACAAAAATTGGAGACATGTATGGTTCTGGAATGTAGTAAGACCAGTATATACACAGTTTTAATCCCTTCTTAGAAGATACTAATAATTTTTTAGAGCATTATGGCTTGTTATCTCCTTTATTCCTTTCAATTGCTTCACCGATCTTAATTTTATAAATCATCACATATGGATACTAAAATATTATATGAAACTTGTATTAGTATTACTTAAAGACCCTTGATTGAATTTGTAGTTTTCGTATGAGTCATTCATCTAACTGCCTACTCAAGTGTTAAGCTAATGCATAGTATGAATGACTTTGAATAAATAAATTAGTTAAATTGAACCTAAACACTTGGCAACAATTTGGTTTCATTCAGTTGGAGAAACTTTAACAGTTAGGTTTGGTTAAGATTCAAATTGATCAACGGGTTAGGCCAACTATTAAGAGGTCATGATTAGCATGAATGCTAATCTATTGGGTACTAGGAACGTTACCTATGATATGGTAGAATGCACGAGTAATCTTAGCCCGTTAATATAAATTCTAAAGAAGTGGAATAATTAACATCTGTAGCTGACATATAGCTAACTAATTCCAAATTCATTCAAGAACAAACCAGAAAACTGATTAAATAGATTCCAAAATTTTCTAGCTATGAAGCACAACAAGTAATTCCTTACTTCACTAACCACACAATTCCACAAACTTAACAAATCTTTGTAGGAGTTAACAAACAACATTTCACAAACCCTCAACATTTGCACAAATTAATATAAAGCATAAGAGGAAAATAATGCTTTTAGTTCAACTTTCAGAAAAACACATACACACAAACAGTATATCATAGGCTTAAATATGAATTAGTACCTTAAACTATAGGCCATATTCCACTTCGGTTATCCACCTTTCAATTTTGTCAATTAGATAATTAAACTATTAATTTTTTCCAATTGCAACAAATTGAATATGCCACGTCAGAAATGGCTGACGTGGCTAATTGTGTGGGGCCTTAACAAGCTGGTGTGGCAAAAAAAATAAATTTTTAATCATAAAATAAACAAATCTGATTTAATATGGGGCAAAATGGTAAACAACAAATTAACATAACAAATTAACATAAAACAAACATTAACCTTAAAGATATCCTTATATCAGATCATACAATCGATCGATCAAGACAAAAGCCCCAAATCGAACGAAAAAACCCTAGCTAACAACTGTAAAGCAACGATTCTGGCGAAGAATTTGGTGAACCAGACAACCATTTCTATGCCCACTTCAAACTTGCTCCAAATATCAAATATATTTCTAAAACCCCACAAAATCAAAGCATTTTAAAGAACCAAACAGTAACCAAGAACTTCAAATTCGACCTTTAACCTTAGGCAAGCAATCTGCAACTCGCTAGATGTAACTAAAAATTGAGGATAATTAATCCCGAGAACTAAAATTGAAGCAGCAGAAATCATACCCTTTCCTTAGAACTGTGAACACATCAAACCCTAGATCGAATCAACTTTAATCCCACAAGAAATTCAACCTGCAAAATTCGCCTCTGATAAAGCAAAATTCACTAATTTCACCAAAAAGATGGTATTTGATCAAGAAACTCAACAAAGCTAAAATCGTTCAAACTTTTCTTCCCAGAGACCTTAATAAAGAAATTTGAAAATTTCAAAACTCTTACTTTTTCTGTCTATCTACCTGAAGTTGCTAAAGGAGTAAACGGATAGATATGAATGTGGGGAAATAGACAACAACCGGAAAGACAGGAGATAGAAAAACCCTAGCGTGAAGCAGCGGCTGGAGTCAGTCAATGGGAAATGAACGGAAATAGTGACGGAAATGAAATGGAAAAGAAAGAGAAATTCGAATGATAATTGATAAAGGCTTAAAACTTTCAATGCCGGAGCAGGTTTTCTGGTTGAAGCAATTTTCAAGACTTGGCTATTGAATAGTTTTTGATGATTTTAGATTTTGTTTTGTTTAGATTTTTTGTTGTTTTTGATATGAGATGATATAGATTTTACATAAATTTGTTGTTTTTATTTAGTTAAAATGATTAATATAAATGATTTGACGAATTTGTCCTTAATATATAATAAATATTAAAATAAATATTAAAATAAAATTTTTATTTACATATCAGCCGGTGATGGCTCCACTTCGAGGGTCACGTCAATAATTTCTGACGTGGCGACTCAATTTATTATAATTAAAAAAAATTGATAGTTCAATCACCTAATTAAAAAAATTAAAATTTTGATCTCCGAAGTGGAACATGGCCTATAGTTTAGGAAAATGGCCAGCCCGTGGCGGCCGGGCCGGGCCGGCCCGCGAGCTTCGGCCATTAATTTTTTTATTTTTTTTTTTTGCAAATTCTTTGTTACACCAAAAATAATAATAATAAATATTAAAAATAATAAAATATTTAATAATAAACAATAATACAAACAAACACGATTAATTAATTACATACATTAACTACATATCTCAATTAATTAAAATTATAATAGTATTATAAATTAGTATTATTAATTAATTTTTAATTATAGTTAAAATATATTGAAGATTACATTAAAAACAAATAGTTGTTGTAGCTCAGTTGGTTTGAACTCTTATTTATTTACTTACAAGTCTTGTGTTCAAGCCTCACAACCTAACACTTTATTTAAAAAAAAAAAAAATTATTGGCGGGCGGGCCGGGCCAAAAAGACCCGGGTTTTCATGGGCTTAAAAACAGTGGCCCAAAACCCAGGTTTTGACGGGCGGGCCGGCCCGGCCCGCGGGCTTTAGGCCCGTTTGCCAGGTCTACACAAAGGCATGTGGTCTTGAGGTAAACAACATTTGGTCAAACTACTTATTTTAAAATGACTTATATAAATACTTTTTTTTTATATTTAAAACTCAACTTATAAGTAAAAAAATAAGTCATTCTCGGACAGGTAAATAGTAACAAATGACATAACGTGTTCGACACAATGTTTGCAAAACGAGAGGTTCATAGGGTTTTTCATTCGTTCAAAATAATTATACAAATTTAGAACCCTATTGTTTTATTATAAACTCTCCCCATATTTTTCTTTTGGGAAATAATAATTTCTAATAAAATACAGGATTTTTCATAAGCATCTCTCTATTTTTCTTTAAGATTTCATAAAACAAATCTATTTATTCTATAATATATGAAAATCAATATTTTTTCAAATTTCCTAAAAATTATATTATCATTACAGTAGGTTAAGAAAATTATAACAAAATCAGTTTCTTCAAATTATTTATAGAATTCAAGTTAAAAATTATTTATAGAATTCAAGTTAAAAATTCAAGTATTACTTAATAATTAATAAAATATTCAAAAAAACTAAAGACTAATTGATTCAGGTCGTAGAGAATTGAATTTTGAACAACTTTTGTATACGACTCAAAGCAAAAAGAGGTGAGGAAGATGTGCAAAAGTGTCGCCGGAAAATGTCGCCGTCTGTAATGGCAACTTCATCTTCTCGGGCCAACAACTTCCTCAAAACTTCATCATTGTGATTGATTCTGAAGTCTACTCCATACAAAATTTCGTAAGGAATCCAAATTTAAAATTTGTTTTGAGAAAAACTATCATTTAGATGTCAAAAAATTAAAATTACAGTAAGCCTACGAATTTTCCGATGGCGACTATTTTTCTTGGTCAATCTTCTCCATTTTTCATTGGCTGAGTCTCATTTTTGTTGGGTTTTGTTTCTAAGTGAATGAGATAGTTTTCTAAACAACTTATGGAGAATCAAAGGAGTCAAAATAAGGCTGGAAATTGAATTTTTCAAAATTGCTAGTGTTTTGTGTTCTTGAGCACTGACAGATAATCAAACTCGATTTCCGGTGTAACGACTTGACCAAATGGACTCGTTTTTGTTTCTATAGTTTTCTGGAAAGATTGGTTATAACATTGAACAAAAATATTTAACAAAAAGACTCTACGATTCGCAACTCAATCATGGACAGAATATAAGTTTTTGGCGCTTTAAAACGGTTTGATTTTTAAACTTCTAAACTTGATTCTAACTGACCAGATCACTTTAAAACGTACCCATAAATAAATATGTGTCAACGTTAAGATTTGTCTACACCCCTCAATCACCAAAAACACCAAAAGTGCGTCAAATTCCCAAAAGTTTGACCGAAGAGATAGCTTAAGTGACGTAAAATAATGTTGTACACCTTCTCTCCAAGCCCTTCCCGAATAAGATTGTTAAGATCGGATTAAAGTCAATCTTCTTAATTAAAGTTGGAAATTAAATATAATTAAAAAATTTTGATTCCTTAAAATCATTAACTGGACAAATAAGTAAAATTCCTTCACGTGGACTATGGCCCACCGTATCATTCGCACCTAATAAAGCCTATAAAACTATAAAGCTAATTATAGGCTTAGAAACAATGCCAGCAGCTGGTGCTAGTTTTGATTAATCACCTATCTATGAAACCTAGCTAAACATACTTGTTTGATCAATATTTCTCCAACACACAAGCAGCTTTGTAGTTTGATTTGTAATCTAACAAATATGTTTGAGGGTTGGTTAGTCATCTAGTTCAATTCGACAGCTTCAACTTTAGTTTAATTGCAGATTACAAGTTGTTTACCAGCTTGTTTGAAGAAGACGATGGTGTCATGTGGATATCATTAATCTCAACGTATTGTGCATTTTTTGTGGACACTTGTGCATAATCTAATAGATTTGTTCATATTTTTGAGTATCTTGTGCGTTATTCAGTATGTTTGTGCTACCAAACACTATCTTGTGCATATCCAATATGTTTTGTGTTGGCCGGCGAATACGTCTTTGTGCATTTTATAGGTATTAGAGTAGAATAATCATAGCACAACAAAGTTAGACTTTTAAATCCTATGTTGGGGGCATTTGGGTCTTTGAACTATAGTCGTATTGTTCCTATTTAATAACTCTTTTATTATTTATTATTCTCTCAAACATAGTTTATTAAGCTTAAGGGTGTAAATGAGTATTGAGTTGTTCAGATTTGGTTCACAAAATTTATCGAGTATAAAATAAGGTTTGATTGAGGCTCATTTAGCTACCGAGTTGAGCACGATCTAGAATCGAGCACGAGCGGTTTGACCTTTTCGAACGAATATGATCCGAGTATCAATAGAAAATTACAATTCGAAGAGGTTCGAATAATTTATCAAAATTTACTCATATTTGACTCATTTATATTTCGAGTCGAGCTAGAATCGAACTTTTAGTCTAGCGAATATGAATCGAGCCCGAACTGTTTGTTCATTTTTTCTAAAGCCAGTAAGTATCCATTACAATCGAGATTTCCTTCTATAAAGATTGTTCGAGTGGAAGATGCTGTGGCAGGAGCCGAAGGTAAAAGAGACTTGGTGAAGAATGGAGAGTTTGTTTGGTGGTCTTGGGAAGAACCCAGATGGGATAAGTTAGTTTTGGTTTTAGGGGATTTCATGATTTGATTAGCTTCTTGGTTTTGATTTTTATGGGTTATGGGTTTTGGTTTCGACCGATTACATAATTGTGTCTACTCATAACAAAAAGTTATCTTTGTTACCATGTAGAGGACTCGTTAGAATTTACAAGAAGTGAACCATCATAAGCAAGTATAATTCAAGAAGTAATCTTAAAGATACATTATAAAAACGGCAAAAAGACATTTTTAGTCCTTATACTCTTACTTTAGTTTCAATTTAATCCTTATATAATTTTTTAAAATAATTGTCTGTGTAAAATATAGTAGGTGACCAATGTGATGCCTAGTGTGCGAGACGTAACGTGGAAATAAAAAAAATCATGTGACCCAAAATAATAAAAAAAATCATGTGACCAAAAATAATTTAGATCTACGTGAAAAATGAGGGGCAAAGAAGTCTTTTCCATTTTCCCTCTTATTTCCTTTCTATTCCCTGTTTTCTTTCTCCTTCAAAATAAATAAACAAGAGTAGAATAATTTGTAAATAAGAGAATTTTAGTTGCGGCCTTGCGGGGAGAGAGTCTGGGAAAAGATGTAAATTAGGGGAATTAATATTTCACAAGAGAAATTGATATTTTCACAAACATGAAGGTGGATCTCACGTGAGAGAAGTCTTGTGAAAATATCAATTTTTCTTGTGGAAATATCAATTCCCTAAATTAGAAAATAATAATGAAAATAAAAAAGACCCATTTACCCCTCATTTTTCCCATGGATATGGAGTATTTAGCTACATGGAATTTTTATTTTTATTTTCACGTCATTACCTCTCATGCACATAAGGATCACATTGGTTACCTATAATTATAAAATTGTATACGGACAATTATACAAACAAAAAAATGTACAAAGATTAATGTAATTTCTTTCAACAAGAATCTCTCAACGTATCAAAATTAAACACTAATTGGTATAATGTAATTTACCACTTATTATTTAATTCTTTTTATAATTCAACACGTGATTAAAAACCGTCAAATTAAAAAATAATAATAATAATTACAATTGTTGGTCGTATTTTTATATATAAAATTTTAAAATTATATATAATTTTTTGTAATTCAAAAAAGAAATTATATTCTTTCACAATGATTCACGAAAGAAAATTAAGCCTGTCCATTTTTATTTTATTTTATTTTCTCCCATCCTATTTAAGACATCATTTGGAACAAACAGTAATTTTGCCCGACAGTAATATTTTAGTGCCACACATATATATATATATATATATATATATATATATATATATATATATATATACACACACACACACACACACACACACACACACACAATACATGAGTCTGACTTTTGTACATATTTTTTTATATAATTTATATACATAATATTATTCTTATATTATTAATAGAACAAATAATTCATTTAGTTTTCAACATTATTATTTATCAATCGGTAAAAAGAACTTTTACATCACTGTGTTCGTCGAGTTGTAAGCATTGAGTCACTGTACTTTAAAAAAAAGAATTATTTATATTTTTTAATATATTTTTAGAAAAAATTATAATAAAAGTACATCTTAAAAATATTTACAAAATTAATATATTTTTAATATTTTATTTACAAAATTAGTGCATTAAATAGAAACATAATTGGAGATGAATGGAAGAACCTTGAGACCTTTGAATATGTTTTCACTGCCATACATTTCGTCCCTCAAATCCTCCACCTCATACTCTGCCGTGTGAAGCCGGAGCACCAACGCCCATTCGTCGTCGCTCAGGGTGTATACGCTTGCACATAACACATCGGCGTCAGCGGTTACTGAATGGTCAGGATTGACCCACGTGTTTTTGTTCAGTTCGTGCTCGATGATGAGTTGGAAAGGAGAAACGCTGGGATCGGAGGGGGAGTGGATGATCTAAGACGTTGATTGGAGATCAAAGGGTTAGATTTGGAGGTGGGCGGTGGCAAGGGTGACGAAGGAGAATTCGTTGGTGGTGGCGTTGAAATGGAGCCTGAAGCAAAGGTTGGAATGGGAAATGTGGAGTTTGTGGAGGGCATTTTGGAGAAGTGAAGAGTCCGGTGGTTTTGAGAGGTGGAGGGCCAAAACGGAGAACCATGTGCCGACGGGTACCGCCTTGCACCAACTGTATTCTGTGCCGCCCACCGGCCGAAACTTGGGTTTAGCTGGTTGCTCCGAGTTGGAGCTCTGCTCAGACATAGAGAAGGGGAGGGGCGAATGTGTGATTTAGAGAGAGGAAGAGTGCTTGATTTTAGTTTTAGTTTGATGCAAAGAGTATGTAAGCCTTGATTTGTGGATGAAGCTCGATTATGAACCGATTTCTGCAACAAAAAAAATATACAATTTGATTGAATCGTACCAGTCGGCAACTTAATTGATTGTTTTATTATTGATTTGTGGGATTAAATAAGGAGATTTTTTAATATTAACAAAGGTAACCAATTCAGTTTTATTGGGTTATCAATTAATTATAAAAAAATTTAAGAACAGTTTCTAAGTGTTACCTGAATTTGTTCTCTTCAACATATGCAACCATGAACAGTTTTATTGGGTTCTGTAACGGTTGCCGTCGGTATATTTTTTTTCATAGTGCAGTTAGTAGTCAAACTTTCATCCAAAGGTAACAAATTCAGTTTTATTGGGTTACCAATTAATTATAAAAATTTAAGAACAGTTTTCAAGTGTTAGCTGAATTTATTTTCTTCAACATGTGCAAACATGAATAGTTTATTGGTTTCTGCAATTGTCGCCGTCGGTACATGTATTTGTTTATGGTGCAGTTGGTAACCAAACATTCATATAAAGGTAACCATTTTAGTTTATGTGGGTAACCAAATAGTTATAAAAAAAATTCAGAATAGTTACCAAGGGTTACATGTATTTGTTTTCTTTATCATGTTAAACCATGATGAAATCGGAGAGTAGTCGTGTGATTTTCCTCTTACTTAATGTAAGAAGAAAAAAATACAAAATATTATTCAATATTGTGTAGCACAATCTCGGTTACCTTACATCAAGAAAAAGGCGCAGTTGGTAGCAAAACATTCATACAAACGTAACTATTTTAGTTTTTATGGGTAACTAAATAGTCATAAAAAAAATTCAGAACAATTATCAAGTGTTACATATATTTGTTTTCTTTATTTTGTTAAACCATGATGGAATCAGAGAGTTGTCGTGTGGTTTTAAAAAAATATAAAATATTATTCAATATTGTGTAACACAATCTTGGTTACCTTACATCAATAAAAAGGTGCAGTTGGTAGCCAAACCTTCATACAAAAGTTACCATTTTAAATTTTATGGGTAACCAAATAGTCATAAAAAAATACAATACAATTGCAGTCTCCAGCATAAAATGTATGAGAAGTAACACCAACAGAAGTTGCAACAGCAGCACCAACAATCTCAAAGTTTGGAAAGGATTGGTGCAAAACATCACGATTTGATACCAGACTTTGAAAATGATTTTTCATGGCTTCCATCATGCAGGCTGCAGATGGAGACTAGTCTGCATATTGAATGACATTATTTTGAACTCTTTTAAGCATGCCATAGTAACAATTGCGCACAGTTTCATTCTTTTTCTTCCTAGATGCAGAGAGCTCATACTGAATAACGTGAGTGGATGCCTCATCAAAAGCAACTGGGAAGAAGGGGAGGAGAGAGGAGGCGGCAGAGGATGAAGGAGAAGATGAAGAGGATGAGAGAGAAAGTGGCAGAGGATCGGAGGAAAAAGGGGCGACAGAGGAGGAGGAAGAAGGGGAGGAGAGACGAAGGCGACAGAGTAGTAGGATGAAGGGGAGGAGAGAGAAGGCGGTAGAGGAGAAGGATGAAGGGGAGGAGAGAGGAGGCGGCAGAGGAAGAGGAAGAAGGGGAAGAAAGAGGAGGAGGAGGATGAAGGGGAAGAGAGAGGAGGCGGTGAGAGAATGGGCAGATGAGAAGGGTAGGGTTTAATATGTTTGGTTATTGTGTTGTATTTTTTTTGTAATTATTTTGTGGATGCACTAATCTTGTAATTACTTTCTAAATGTTGTATAGTAGTGTAAAAAACCCTTAAAAATGTAATTGGTCCACTCTGTTTTTTAAAACTTCTTATTTGGGCCATTCCGTCCAATTTCTTGAACGGACGTCAAATAATTTATGGGTTCTTTACAGAAATATATAACAATTAGAGAATAATTACACCATTAGTGCATCAACAAAATAATTACAAAAAGAGTGTAATTAGGACCCATATTACAAAAATAGTACAATTCACATTAATAAGGAAACCTAAAATCAAGGAGAAATAACTGTCATAATTAATAATTCAAATTCAAATATTTGGGATCTAACAACAAATTCAAATTCAAATTCAAATCTTCATCTCCCTCACATACACTTTGAAATAATAGTTAACAAATAAGTAAATAAATAAATAAAATATCTGTACATGTAAATTGGGCTCTATTTTAGTTTTTACTTTTTTAGTTCTCTCTTCCCGTCAGCTTCTCTTCCGCTACTCCGCCGCTACACCGCCGCGAATCTCCGTTGTCCAAAACGCCAATGAGAAGAAGAAGAAGAATCGCCCTACAAAAAGTTTAAAAATAAATAGATGTAACTTTTACTGTTCTGAAATTTTTTTATGACTATTTTGTTACTCATAAATACTAAAATGGTTACCTTTGTATGAATGGTTGGCTACCAACTGCATCACATTCAAACGAAATTGGTAACTTAATAAAACTGAATTGGTTACCTTAGTCTGAAGGTTTGGCTACCAACTGCACTATGAAAAAATTGCAGGTATGGATGTGAATTGGTTACCTTAGTATGAAGGTTTTGTTACCTTGATATGAAGGTTTGCTTATCTTGATCTAAAAGTTTGGTTACCAACTGCACTAAGAAAAAATTAAAAGTGTGGAGATTGATTGGTTACTTTGATATAACAGTTTGGTTACCTTGGTATGAAGGCTTGGTTACCATCATCCAGTATTTGAAGGAACACATTGAACACGTCAGAATAGGTTTTCTCAATCTCATCAAGCAAAATAACTGCATATAGCTTCAAATAGAGCAAATAGAGCAAAGAAGTAAACTTTTCAAGCAAACAGACAAACAAATTTACAATAACAGTCCATAAAATGAAAATCAAAAACATAACCCAACAAATTAACATAAAATTTGCCATAAAGCCCAAAACTTGATACAAAATTCTGCATATTTATATTCACTAATAGAGAAAAAGAGGGAAACTTACAGAATTGAATGACATCATCAACTCACAACAAACTCCAAACCATAAAAACAAGGGAAAATGGCTTTTCAATAAGAAGAAAAGTCCCCTTACAGAAAAGCAAATAATAAAGGGAGAGAAAAATAAAATCAATAAAAGGGGATCATTTGTGCAACGGAAAAGAGAAAACCCAGAAGACCAACTTCTTTGCTCTATTAGGGATATCAAAAGCTTGCCGATCAAAAGCTTGTTAGGGATATATTCTTTCTCTCTCTCTCTCTATATATATATATATAGATATATATGTATATATATAGAATACGTTGAATGAAGAAGAAGAGTGATAACTAACTAATGCAATTGTTCTAGATGAGAAGAGAGAGAAAAAGCCATGGGGATAACTAATTCCTAAATTAAGGAATCTTAATTGCATACTAATTTCCTAAATTAAAGAATCCTAATTGCATACTAATTCCCTAAATTAAAGAATCTTAATTGCACTAATATTGTAAATAAATATGAAATTGTATTAATTGTGTAAATATTTTATGAGTACACTATTGTTATAATTATTTTCAAAAATGTAATAGAATATGTAATTCATCCATAATTTATCCCATTTTCATGTGTGGCTTTTCAAAAAAAAGAAAAGAAAAAGACATAATTTCTGATGTGTTTAACTTGACTAATGAGTTAGTTCCAAGTAGATTGAGCGGGAGATTAATGCTTAAATATAAAACAAATTTATAACTGAAACATAATTAGTATATAAAGTATGTGTAACAACAAAGTTTTTAAAATAGAAATTAAAAGAACTCCACCTCCACCATCAAAGCTTTCCAAAAAATTCAAAATCCCAAAAGCAATGAAGACCAAGAACTCCACCTCCACCATCAAAGCTTTCCAGAAAATCTAAAATCCCAATGACAATGAAGACCAAAACAACTATCATGTTCTCTATCTAAATTTCTACCCACCCATTTCCTCTGCCAAACAAAATCTTTTTTCTATACTCACCCAAATCTCATCTCTCCAACCCGCCGGAAAAATTCATCACCACCCGTCGGTTGTGGAATCACTGTCATGTTCACATGAACTATTGGCTCGAATTTTACTAACTTGATTCTTTAAAAAGCCACCACAAAGATCGAATTTTTCGAAAACCTAATTTGTTTGAACGTATTATTTGGCTGACAAGGTGAGGAATTCGCAACAAAAAGCTTCAGCTTGTCATGTAAAACCCTAAATCGACCGCGAAAAAAGGTGTATTTGCATAAATGTTTTGGATTGTTGCTCTAATTTACATACATTTGGAACACTAGAAATCAAATTGCTGACATTTTTGAAACACTAGAAATCAAAGAAAATAAAATATTTGTATATATATATGTATTACCTTCCTAATTGAGTATGTAGGGTTAAAAGGTTAGCTATCCTCAAAATAGCTGAAGACACCATTGCTGAAATGATAGAGAGAGGGAAGGGAGGGGAGGTTGGAAAAGAAGGGTACTCTTTATTTCTGAAGAAACACAGTTAAGTCTGTTGAGAATTAGTATCAAGGTATCTGAGAACAAAATTTGCTGGAAAATGCTTCTTTATTGAATGAAAACTTCTGGCTTTATAGCCATACAACATAACAGAAAAGAGAAATTACAGCCCACTAACATAGTGGTAAATTAACAGGAAACAAGAAATTCAAAGCTAACAACTACATCCTAACTTGTAGGACTATTATTTAACTGAGACTCTAGATAACCAAGTCTCCTACTTTCAAGCAACAAACAGCAACAACCACGACTAAGTCTTCCAACAATCCCTCCCTTAAGCTAGTGTGTTCAAGCACTCAGATTATGTTGTTCAAATCACAAACTCTCAACACATTTCTGAGTTTCTCAAAGGCTTCCAGTTTCAAAGGTTTTGTGAACATATCTGCCAACTGCTCACTAATATCATAATGAACTAATTTAACAACACCATCATGAGTTAAATTTCTAAGAAAATGAAACCTGACTGCAATATGCTTGCTGCGTCCATGGAACACTGGATTCTTCGAGAGCTTTATGGTTGAACTATTATCACACCAAATCACAATGCTCCATCTTGTTTGCTTCCTATTTCCTCTAGAACTTGTTTCAGCCAAATGGCTTGCTGGGCACAATTTGTCGCAGCAACATATTCTGCCTCTGTTGTTGACAGTGTGACTATAGGTTGCTTCTTTGATGCCCAAGATACTGCACTTCCCCCAATTAAGAACACATAACCGGAAGTGCTTTTCTGATCATCCAAGTCTCCGGCATAATCACTGTCCGTAAAAGCAACAAGTTCTTCATATTCCTGCTTCTTATAGAATATACCATAACTTGTGGTACCTTTAAGATATTGCATCACCCTCTTGGCAGCTTGAAAATGCATTTCTATTGGCTGGGACATGAATCTGCTCAGTAAGCTCACTGCAAACATCAGATCTGGTCTTGAGGCCGTCAACTACATCAAACTCCCTACAATTTATTTGTAGTAAGTTTCATTCACCAACTCTCCTCCTTTATTCTTACTCATCTTGCAGCCTGGAACTATTAGACTTTTCACTTCTTTGCTTTCCTCCATCCCAAACCTCCTTAGCACCTCCATC
This sequence comes from Panax notoginseng, assembly GCA_016801055.1. Classification (NCBI taxonomy): domain Eukaryota; kingdom Viridiplantae; phylum Streptophyta; class Magnoliopsida; order Apiales; family Araliaceae; genus Panax; species Panax notoginseng. The sequence continues at coordinate 47,441,843 of CM029022.1, forward strand.
ATATACTGCCTTTGACACACAAAAATACCATTATCTCTTTGCAAGACTTCTAAACCAAGAAAGAACCTCATCTTCCCCAAGTCTGTCATTTCGAACTCCTTCATCATAGAAGTCTTAAATTCTCTTAACATCACATCATCATTGCTAGTATAGATAAGATCATCAACGTAAACACTTACTAGCAAGATTTTACCTCCACTACTAACTTTAGAGAATAGAGTCTGCTCACTGCCACATTTTTGAAATCCTTCTTTGTTGAAGTAAGTATCAATTCGACTAAACCAAGCACGAGGTGCTTGCTTTAACCCATATAGTGCTCTCTGCAGCTTGTAAACTTTATCCTCTTCTCCTTTCTTCTCATACCACAAAGGTTGCTCGACGTAGACATCTTCAATTAATTCATCATGCAAGAACGCTGATTTGACATCGAGTTGATACACAATCTAACCTCTCTGTGCGACAATAGCAAGCATCACTCTAATTGTATCCATTCGAGCCACCGGAGCATAAACCTCTGTAAAATCCACTCCTTGCCTCTGCGAGTATCCTTTTGCTACCAACCGAGCCTTATACTTGTCAATCTCCCTGTCTCATTGTATTTAGTTTTGAAAACCCATTTTACTCCTATCCTTTTAGCTCCTGGAGGCAACTTAACCAGCTTCCATGTATTGTTCTTCTCAATGGACTTAATTTATGCATAAATGTCCTTTCTCCACTTCTCACTTTCTACTGCATCCTCGAAACTTGTAGGATCATCGGACATCACTAATACCATATTAGCTTGTAACTCTAAGTCCGAAAGTCCCCAACCTGGTGTATAATCACTCATCCAATCTGGTGGTCCCCTTTCTTTGGCTTCCCTTGCTTCTGGTGTCTCATAACCCGTAGGTGAGTTGTCCACATTTTCTTCTGCCTTTCTTGAGTTCGAAGTACCTTCTTCGGAATTTTCAGCTTCTTGATCTTTGCTCTCATCATCACTGTCAAATGCTTCATCTTCTATCTCGCCGATGTTACTTTGATCTTCTCCCCACTCCAGCTCCATTGACACTTGCTGCCCATAGCTTGTATTTCAGTCCCACTCTTTGTTTTCTTCGAACACTACGTCTCTACTAATCACTATCTTTTTGGTGATTGGATTGTAGAGTCTGTGTGACGCCCCCCAAAATAGGTATACAACACCCATTCTGAGTCGTCAAATACATGGTACAGATACAACAATAACTTTATTAATACAATTGTCGTGCAAAATACGACAACACTTAAACGGTGAGTTAAAATACAAATATTGTCTTCTAGACAATATCCACACTCAAATAAGTCCTTATTACAATTATTGATACACTATTTTACAAAATAGTGAGAACTATTATAACAACTGCCTTGGAACATCACTCCACACCCCGACTACATCCCGCTATATTCTCGCTTCCTGAGAAGAAAAATGGAACAAAAGGGAAAAATGGTGAGCTCAACTAGCCCAGTAAAGAATATTATGACTAAGATAATATAGAATATATTATCGTTAGTCCTCAACAGGGAAAAATCTGATAGAATATAATAGACAACAAATTTTAGATCAACAACTGCAACGGAAATAACAATCCATTAGAAGAGTTAAATAGAGAATGAATTCTACTATCTTTTAAGATTTAAAAGTTCATCATCAATATTTTATCCCTGTAACATCAATCAATATACATCTTGAATCAAATATTCATCTTTGCACTACAGACCAAAGATATTCATTTGTATCACCAGTTGGTCATGTTCATCTTTGCACTACGGGCCAAAGATAGTCATCAGTTAATCATTCATCTTTGCACTATAGGCCAAAGATATTAAGTAATATCATCATTTAGGACCGAGGATGATGAAAAATATTTTAAAGAAAACGAATCCAGTGAGACAAAAGAACAAATATTAAGGATTCGTACTTTAGTTTATCCATGTTCAAAAATAAAGATCAAAACATGGATACAATCAAAGTTAGTAACAAAAATAGACATTCGGAAAAAAGAAGAGAAAATTTTATTTTACTGTGAATAATGTCGTATTTGTGAATAGTACCGTATACGTGAATAATAACTCCGGCACAAAAAGTTTTAAATTTGATAAAAAGTTCAGACCAATATTTCGGCATAATGATATTGAAAGAAATAATATCATTTATGAAAAAAAATAACATCCCTTACCTCCAAAAAGACAGTACCTCTGACTGGAATACTGGATATAGTGCTGAAGGAACTTGCACCGTATAGCAACACTCAAAGTATCAAAATACTCACAAGAATACGCTCGATAATATAGAGAGAGAAAACTTTAGTTTCTGGTGTGATTTTCAATTCTAACCTAAGCACCCTATTTATAGGAAAATGCTTAGAACGCCAAAGTAGAAAATTTAATAAAATATTAATATATTTATAAAATTTTCACGCCCACCTTAGAAATCTGATTTCAGCTCATTTACCACACATGTGGGGCCTACCAATAATGAAAAAAACGTTTTTCTTTTAAAAAATATTTAAAACTTCAAAAATTAATTATTTCGAAAATTCAATAATTCATAATAAATAGCTCTTTTATCAGAAAAATTTGAATCTTATATCTTTTTCATAGGAAATTCAATTTTCTACAACTTTGTAAGTTTAAGTTTTTCTAAATTCCAAATAAAAATTGACCGAAATCCACATACGGACGATTTTACAGGCTATAATCAAATTTCAGTCAAGAAACGGGATCCAAAAATATGTTTTAAATATTTTTAGTAACAACAATACTTTTCCTACTCATTTATTCATATATCCCACATTCATTGTAAAAATATCACCATTATTATATTATTATAATATAATAATATATTTAAATAAATTATTTTATCAAACAAGATAAAATATCAATTTTTAACCATTGTCACATTAAAAAAAATTTCAATCTATATCCACATAAAATGAATATTTTTCTTATCATATAAATCAATAATTAATTATTCACAAATAATATTACAGAATCACAATACTGATAACCAGGCCGTTCCTAAGAAAGAGGGGGCTTTCCAATAAGGATTTCTTCTTACTAGCGCGCAATTAGATGACCAAACCTCTCCTTAGATAGAACTTTCTAGACATTGCCAATAATGTTATCTAATAATATTATTCAAATAATATGAATTATTGATCTGATAATGAATAATACTATGTAGTAACAATTATTGAAACAACAATGGTATAAAATATCAACGTAGTAATTATTGAATCAATAAAATAAAATATTGAACAATAATTACTGTAACAATTATTGAGTAGTGCCTTCTTACGTAAGAATTAATAATTAGTGCAATACCGTGTGCTACTGTGTTTCAGCCACCGGGTATTCCAACAGTATTAACGGTAACAACTACGCCGTTATTTATAAACAACTTATACTTGTCGTTTTCTTCATCCAATCGCTTTCCGTTATGGGGCCCACACAAGGCTGCGCCGTCGTGCAAATATTCTCTGACAGTAAGAATATTCCACAACCAAACGAATATTCCCCGACAACAATGAATATTTTATAACCACTTGCTTATATGAAATATTTACGCATTTTTCCCATAACTAACCACATTAATCAAATCAATCCTTACTATTTCAAAATAATAAATAGAGAAAATTCAATTTCATTAATAATAAGTTGGGGTCTTAAAGTCTATAGGCCTTTGTCTCTTCACTTACTCCAAGTAAGATGCAAGGCACACTTCTATTCTCCAATTTGGTTCTTCTAGCCTCTGGAATATGAACGAAAGAAATACAGCCAAAGACTCTGAAGAATTCCACAGAAGGTTTCTCTCCGCTCTAGGACTCTTGAGGTGTCATGTCTTTTACTGCATTTGTAGGGCATCTATTTAACACAAACGTCGTCCAATTGACTGCTTCTGACCAAAAGGTCTTCGGCATCTTCTTTTTTGAAAGCATAGATCTCACCATGTTTAGAACTGTTCTGTTCTTCCTCTCCGCAACTCCGTTCTGTTGTGGTGAGTATGCTGCTGTCAACTACCTTTTGATTCCATTCTCCTTACAAAATTCATTAAAATCATTTGAATTGAACTCTCCACCTCTGTCAGTACGAAGGCACTTGATTAATAGACCTGTTTCCTTTTCAACATTTCTTTTGAAAGCTACAAAAGAGCTAAATGTATCTGCCTTATTTGTCAAATAAAAAGTCCATGCTCTTCGACTAAAGTCATCAATGAAGCATTGTATGTACCTTTTATTACTGTTGGATTCTGGTGAGATTGGTCCGCAAAGATCTGCATGAACTAGCTCCAACCTCTGTTTTGCCCTCCAAGTACTCTTCTTTGGAAAGGAATTTCTATGCTGCTTTCCAATGAGACAGTCTACACATTCCCTCTTTGTAACATCAAATTTTGGCAGCCCATGAACCATGTTCTTACTCTGCAAAGTCTTCAGACTCTTATAGCTCAGGTGACCGTACCTGCAATGCCAGAGTTGTGGCGGGTCTAGTGTTGAAGTGAGAAAGCAGTTGGTAGGATTTGCAACTGCTCCGGCCATAATAACGAACATCCTGTTGCAGTCATTGTTGTTTCAATGATCAACCCTCTTTTTGGATGGTAAATTCTGCACTTCCCTTCATGCATCAGAATAGCTAAACCCTTCTCTTGTAATTGATCTACACTCAATAGGTTGTTCTTGAGCTCTGGTACATAATAAACTTCTGTAACTACATGCATCACTCCATTGATACACAATTGCACGCTGCCTTTTCCTTCTACATTCATCTTGGTGTTGTTCCCGAGCTTCACCAAGTGTCTGAACTCGCCGTCAAAGTCTGAAAACATCTTCTTATCCCCACACATATGGTTAGGACAACCTGAGTCTACGAACCAAACCTTTGCTCTACTAACTCCATTTGCCTCTACTTTTGCCATCAATGTCAATTCTTCTTCATAACCAAGTTCCACTGCTGATCCTATTGCATAATTTTTGGTGACTTTAACATGAGACATAAACAACAAAGTCTCACCTGCATCTATGTTGGCATAGTTTGCTTCTGCTCCTGGACACTCATATTGAAAGTGCCCAAGCTTGTGACATCGAAAGCATTCAATCGTTGCATGATTGAGTGTATGTTGGCCTCGTCCTCTACCTCTTCCACAAAAAACTCCTCGATTTCCTTATCCTCTCCCACCTTCATATGAAACTTTTAGAGCTTGATCCTCATCAGTACTCTTTCTCTTCTGAAACTTTTGTTCATGGACCAGCAGGGAGCTTCAAAGTTGATTCACCAAAAGACTTTTGATATCTTTCGATTCCTCAATGGAACATACAACAAAATTCCAACTCTCAGGAAGTGTTCGCAGAATTTTTTCTACAATCTTAGCATCCTCCAAGCCTTCTCCTAGATTGCTCATATTATTACAAACTAACACCACTCTTGAAAATTAATCATTAATTGACTCACCAATTTTCATTCAAGTACCTCAAAATCTCTTCGTAGAGTCTGCAGTTGTGCATTGCGCACCTTCTCATCTCCTTGGAACCTTGTCTTCATTGACTCCCAAAGCTGCTTAGCTGTGTTTTTTTGGGTGATAGTCTTCAAGGTTGTCTTGTCAATGGCTTGGAAAAGGTAATTTTTTACCTTTAAATCCTTCAGCTTCAAGTCTGCTAGCTCTGCTCTCTGGGCACCATTCAGGATCGCGCCTCTCGCTGGTTCGTGTAACCTGTCTCTACCAAATGCCACCACTCCTTTGATCGTATCAAATTCTCCATGAGCATCGCCCAATGCTCATAGTCTCCATCAAACTTAAGAATTCCCAGTATAGCATCCTTCTCTGCTGCCATTTCTGCACTCTCTAATTTTTCACTATTCACTTGTGTTTGCACTCACTCACAATTAGGCCCCTAGTGTGCTCTGATACCAATTTTTGAGAATTAGTATCAAGGTATCTGAGAACAAAAGTTGCTAGAAAATGCTTTTTTATTGAATGCAAACTTCTGGCTTTATAGCCATACAACATAACAGAAAAGAGAAATTGTAAGACCCCAACTTATTAATGAATAAAATCAAATTTTCTCTAAATATTATTGTGAATAATAAGGGGCTAATTTGATATAATACTTTGGTTATGGGTGAAATGTGCAAATTTTGCAAAATAAGCAAGTGGTTATAAAATATTTATTTTTGGTCGGTGAATATTCGGTTGGTCGTGGAATATTCTTGCTGTCGGGGAATATTCGTACAACGACGCAGCCTTGTGTGGGCCCCATAACGGAAAGCGATTGGATGAAGAAAACGACAAGTATAAATAACGGGGTAGTTGTTACCGTTAATACTGTTAGAATACCCGGTGGTTAAAATACAGTAGCACGCGGTATTGCACCAATTATTGATTCTTACGTAAGAAGGCACTACTCAATAATTGTTACAGTAGTTATTGTTCAATATTTTATTTTATTGATTCAATAATTGTTGCATTGATATTTTATATTATTGTTGTTTCAATAATTGTTGCTGCACAGTATTTTCCATTATCAGATCAATAATTCATATTATTTGAATAATATTATTAGATAACATTATTGGCAATGTCTAGAAAGTTCTGTCTAAGGAGAGGTTTGGTCATCTAATTGCGCGCCAGTAAGGAGAAATCCTTATTGGAAAGCCCCCTCTTTCCTGGGAACGGCCTGGTTGTCATAAATGTGATTCTGTAATATTATTTGTGAATAATTAATTATTGATTCATATGATAAGGAAATATTTATTTTATGTGGATATAAATGAGGGATATATTTTTGTGGTTAAAAATGAAGGAGTTAATGTTGAGTTGTTTTATCAGTATTTTTATCGGAATGGAGGTATTAAAAATCAAATCAGGGTTTTTGAGAAATATTGCGGGTGTTATAATTTTTAATCCGACCGTTGGATCGTGGTAATTTTTGGATATGTTATACATATATAAGTTGAGTATATGTCCACAAATTTTGAACCGTTAAAAATGAACGTATGATTTATTATGAATTTTACAAGATGACTGGTTCAGAAATTGTTGAATTTTCGGAGTTTATCATTTTGATGGAAAATTCTAGAATTGGTGGGCCCCACTTGTGGTTGGTGAAGAAATGTGCTGAATTATATTTCAAATGTGGTGGGTGGGAATAGTAGCAGGTAAAGCCATCAGGTTGCAGGTCAAACCTACTAAAATTTTCCTATAAATAGAGGGCTAAGTTAGAATTGAAAATCACACCAGAAACAAGTTTTCTCTCTTTCTCTCTCTAGATTATTGAGTGTATTTTGTGAGTATTTAGATACTTTGAGAGTTTCTATTCATCAGAGCAAGTTTCTTTCAGCCTTATACCGGTATTCCGACCAGAAGTACTGATATCTTGAGGTAAGGGATATTATTTTCTTCTTAAATGATATTATTTTCTTCAATATCATTATGCTGAAATATTGATATGAGTTTTTATCAAATTTGGAACTTTTTGTGTCGGGGTTACTATTCACGTATACGGCACTATTCACGTATACGGTACTATTCACGAATACGGCACTATTCACCGAAAAATAAAATTTTCCTTTTTGTCCAAGATGTCTATTATGGTTACTATCTTTGATTGTATCCATGTTTTGATCTTTATTTTTGAATTCTGCTTCACAATTGATTATTATGAAGTATTATTGATCTTGGATAAACTGTTATACGAATCCCTACTATTTGTCCTTCTGTCTCATTGGATTCGTTTTCTTTAAGATATTTTTCATCATCCTCAGTCCTAAATGATGATATTACTGAATATCTTTGGCCTGTAGTGCAAAGATGTATGATTACTTGATGAATATCTTTGGCCTGTAGTGCAAAGATGAACAGGTGTTGAGATGAACATGACTGACAGGTGATACAAATGAATATCTTTGGCCTGTAGTGCAAAGATGAATATTTGGATAAAGATGATTATTAATTGATGTTACAGGGATAAAATATTGATGATGGACTTTTAAATCTTAGAAGATAGTAGAATTCTTTCTCTACTTGACTCTTCTAATGGTTTGCTGTTTCCGCTGCAGTTGTTGATCTAAAACTTGTTGTCGATTATATTCTATCAGATTTTTCCCTGTTGAAGACTAACGATAATTTGTTTGTATATTATCTTAGTCATAATATTCTTTACTGGGCTAGTTGAGCTCACCCTTTTCCTTTTTGTTCCATTTTTCTTCTCAGGAGGTGAGAACATAGCAGGATCTAGTCGGGGTATGGAGTGATGGTTCTAGAAAGATGTTTTAGCAGTCCTCACTATTTCTGTAAAATAGTGTTTGAATAATTGTAATGAGGATTTATTTGAGTGTGGATATTGTCTAGAAGACAATATTTGTATTTAAACTCACAGTATGTGTTGTCGTATTTTGCACGACAATTGTATTATTGAAGTTGTAGTTTGCTTTCTGTACCATGTATTTGGCGACTCAGAATGGGTGTTGTATACCTATTTTGGGGGCGTCACAGTTGGTATCAGAGCTTAGGGATATGATCCCTGGCTGAGATGTGAGACAAGAACTAGGAGGGGAGAGACGGGAAATTCCTTCGCTAGTATGACCTGACTAAGTTTATTTGGTGTTTATTTGGTCGGTCAGAGTATAGGGATAATATATGACATGACTATTAACCCTTGTTTTATGGCAGTATTTAAGAATGGCAGCTGAGAACGTTAATAATGGAGTAAATCAGACCGTGGAGACACCTTTGATCACCACCCAGGGGAACGTGCAACAGGAAGGCAATATTCCTCCTGTAAACAACGTTACCGAGCAAACGATGAATGATGGAATGTTTAGGAGCTTTTTGCAGTTCATGCAAAATCAGACGAGGGAGACTCGTGTGCAGAATACGGGTGGAAATGATAACGCGCGGTTTGTCACAGCTAAGCAGTTCAAAGAATTGGGACCACCAGAATTTAAGGGAAAGCCGGATCCGATCATGGCGGAAACGTGGGTCAAGCAAATTACCAAGATATTCGATGTCTTGGGATGCACGGAGGAACAGAAGGTTCCATTCGCCACCTTTATGTTCCGCGGTGAGGCAGACTACTGGTGGGAGTCTGTGAAGCGTACCCAGCCTGACGCACTCAACATGTCCTGGGAAACATTTCAAAAACTGTTCAATGACAAGTACTTTCCTGAAAGTATTCGTCATATGAAGGAGGTAGAGTTTATCAGACTGGAACAAAACAACATGACGGTGTCCCAGTACGAGGCGAAGTTTGCAGAGTTATCCAGGTTTGCACCTCATTTGGTCGAAAATGAGGAACGAATGACAAGGATGTTTCTGAGAGGTCTAAAACCCGAGATTCGACAATATCTTATCTCTCATAAATTTTCTTTATATTCAGATGTTGTAAACAGGGCTCAATTATTAGAGCGAGATAATGAGTATGTGCAACCGAGGGACCACAACCAGGGTCATACCGGTGGCAGCAGTCATCGAAGCAATGAAAACCAGCAGGGAGGAAAACATTCGGACAAAAGCGGTAACCACTCTGGTGGTAATCGTGGTCGTGATAATAGAAGGAGCGAGTCGGGAGGAGATTTCAAGAAGAGAAGGTACAACAATGATAATGTGAAGACGTCAGCACAAACATCAACTGTTTCTAGGGGAGGAGAACGACCACCGGTCGTATGTTACAAATGTGGGAAAGAGGGACATATCAGCCCAAACTGCCCACAACAATCCAAGGTATGTTATAACTGTGGAAAGGAGGGTCATATAGCTCGAGAGTGTTCTGTAGCAAAACCAAGTTCAGCGGGGATGGTGACTCCAAAAGCTGTCCCGGATAAGTCGAAATCAGCGGTTCCTGGAAGGGCGTTTGTCGTTACTGGCCAAAACGCGAGAAACCCGAACGAGGTGATCACGGGTAAGCTAATCTTGAATTCTTGCGAAGTTTATACTTTACTAGATACCGGTTCTACCCATTCTTTTATCTCTCCTGCTTGTGCTCAACGTTTAAACTTGACTCCGGAGAAATTGGACTTTAACTTATCTGTTGAAACTCCGTTGGGTGAAACCTTCGTTACATCTACAGTTTATAAATCTTGCATGATCCAAGTTGGCACTATCACATTACCTGTTGATCTTATCTCTTTAAAGATACTTGCTTTTGATGTGATTTTAGGAATTGATTGGTTAACCACTCATCATGCTAAAATTGATTGTTTTCGTAAGGTTGTTAGTTTTCATATTCCTAACCAACCTGTCATACGAATTCAAACTACTAAACCACTAAAATCAGTCACTGTCATATCAAGCCACAAAGCTATTCGTTTATTGAAAAACGGATGTCAAGCTTTCTTAGCCCATGTTATGGATTTGAACAAAGACAAGTCAGATTTGAATAATATTTCTATTGTTAGAGAATTTCCCGATGTATTTCCTGAAGAACTTCCTGGTCTACCCCCAGAACGTGAAGTTGAATTCTTTATTGACCTTGAACCCGGTACAAAGCCCATTTCTAAAACTCCATATCGAATGGCTCCTATTGAACTTCAGGAGTTAAAAGTCCAACTACAGGAGTTGTTGGACATCGGTTTTATTCGTCCTAGTACGTCTCCTTGGGGTGCTCCTGTTTTATTCGTAAAGAAGAAAGACGGGAGTATGCGACTTTGTATCGACTATCGAGAATTGAATCATGTCACTATCAAGAATAGGTATCCGCTACCTCGCATTGATGACCTGTTCGACCAGTTACAAGGAACACAATTCTTTTCAAAGATCGATCTTCGTTCTGGATATCATCAGCTGAAGATTAAAACTGAGGATATTCCAAAGACTGCCTTCAGAACTCGGTACGGGCATTATGAATTCTTAGTAATGTCTTTTGGATTGACTAATGCTCCTGCTGCCTTCATGGATATGATGAACCGTGTATTCAAAGAATATTTGGATCAGTTCGTTGTTGTCTTTATTGATGACATCCTCATCTATTCCAAAAGCCGTGAAGATCATGAGCGCCATTTGAAGCTGGTACTGCAAAGGCTTCGTGAAAACAAGCTATATGCCAAACTGAAGAAATGCGAGTTCTGGCTTGAGGAAGTAGCATTCCTTGGGCACGTGGTGTCAAAACATGGAGTATCTGTCGACCCGGCGAAGATTGAAGCCATACAAAGTTGGGAGCAACCGAAGTCGGTAACCGAAGTACGTAGCTTTCTGGGCTTAGCTGGTTATTATCGGAGATTTGTGGAAGGATTTTCTCGAATCGCTACTCCGTTAACTCAGCTGACTCGGAAAGATACAAAATTCGTATGGAGTGAGGAATGCGAGAAGAGTTTCCAAGAACTCAAGAGGAGACTCATTTCGGCACCTGTTCTGACAATACCATCTGGTTCGGATGGATTTGTTATCTACAGCGATGCTTCAGGCAAAGGGTTAGGATGTGTTCTCATGCAACATGGGAAAGTCATAGCCTATGCCTCACGACAACTCAAAGAATATGAGAGGAATTATCCTACTCATGATTTGGAGTTGGCAGCAGTCGTTTTTGCGTTGAAGATCTGGAGACACTACCTTTATGGGGAGAAAGTGGAGATCTATACAGATCATAAAAGCCTCAAATATTTCTTCACCCAAAAGGAACTCAACATGCGGCAGCGACGTTGGCTCGAGCTGTTGAAAGATTACGATCATACCATCCAATACCATCCTGGAAAAGCAAACGTAGTAGCTGACGCATTGAGTAGAAGATCATATGCGGGTACGAGTGCAATGTTGTTAACACAAAGGCCCATTTTGTATGACTTGCAAAGGATGGAGATAGAGATGAAGGCTCCAAGTACCCACATGATGATATCAAATATACGAGTAGAACCGACTTTAATCGATAAAGTTAAAGCTGCTCAAGCTACGGACATGGAGCTGATGCGTATGAAGAAGAAAGTGCAAGAAGGTGCTATTCCAGAAGCAAGAATCGATGAAGAAGGAATACTTCGAGTCAACTCCAGACTTTGTGTTCCTAACGATTTTGACTTGAAGCATAGAATAATGATGGAGGCACACAACACACCGTTTGCAATCCATCCTGGGAGTACCAAAATGTATCACGATCTTCGACATACATTTTGGTGGAGCAATATGAAAAGAGAGATCGCGGAGTTTATCTCGAGATGTTTAACTTGTCAACGTGTAAAAGCGGAGCATCAAGTACCAAAGGGTCCATTGCAACCACTTGAGATTCCGAAATGGAAGTGGGAACACATTACTATGGATTTTGTTACGGGTCTTCCCAAGGTTTCTCAAGGCATAGATGCGATTTGGGTTATTGTTGATAGATTAACCAAGTCCGCTCATTTCTTGCCGATACGTGAGACTTATTCCCTTGAACGTCTTGCTAGTATGTACGTGAACGAGATTGTGAGATTGCATGGCATGCCAGTATCCATAGTTTCGGATCGTGACCCAAGATTCACTTCACGATTTTGGGTTAGCTTGCAGAAAGCTATGGGCACGGATTTACGATTCAGTTCGACATACCATCCTCAAACGGACGGACAATCAGAGAGGACTATTCAAACTCTTGAAGATCTATTAAGACTTTGTGTCCTAGATCTCAAAGGGAGTTGGGATAAGTACCTACCATTGGTGGAATTCTCCTACAACAACAGTTATCAGGCGAGCATAGGTGTGGCTCCATTCGAGGCGTTGTATGGAAGAAAATGTCGTTCTCCAGTATGCTGGGACGAGGTGGGTGAAGCAACATTGTTGGGACCAGAGTTGGTACGCATTACTACAGAGAAGATCCAAACGATTCGACAACGTATACAAACGGCACAGGATCGACAAAAGAGTTATGCGGATCTTCATCGGAAGGACGTGGAATTTAATATTGGGGATCATGTATTGTTACGTGTTGCACCATGGAAGGGAGTTACAAGATTTGGGAAGAGAGGAAAGCTCAATCCAAGATTTGTTGGTCCATTTGAGATTCTTGAGCGAATAGGAAATGTGGCATATAGACTCGCATTACCTCCAAGCATGTCTCGTGTTCATAATGTTTTTCACATATCTATGCTTCGTAAATATGTTAAAGACCCGAACCACATTATTGAGTTAGAACCAGACGAGATAGCTGAAGATTTAACGTACGAGGAGGTACCTGTTAAGATCTTGGATAGGAAAGAGCATGTCCTACGCACGAAGGTTATACCACAAGTTAAGGTTTTGTGGAGAAACCATGCTATTGAAGAAATGACCTGGGAGTTGGAATCAGAAATGAAAGCGAGGTATCCTCACCTTTTTGAAACATCAGGTACGTACGTCAATTTCGAGGACGAAATTTCATAAGGAGGGGAGGTTGTAAGACCCCAACTTATTAATGAATAAAATCAAATTTTCTCTAAATATTATTGTGAATAATAAGGGGTTAATTTGATATAATACTTTGGTTATGGGTGAAATGTGCAAATTTTGCAAAATAAGCAAGTGGTTATAAAATATTTATTTTTGGTCGGTGAATATTCGGTTGGTCGTGGAATATTCTTGCTGTCGGGGAATATTCGTACGACGACGCAGCCTTGTGTGGGCCCCATAACGGAAAGCGATTGGATGAAGAAAACGACAAGTATAAATAACGGCGTAGTTGTTACCGTTAATACTGTTGGAATACCCGGTGGTTAAAATACAGTAGCACACGGTATTGCACCAATTATTGATTCTTACGTAAGAAGGCACTACTCAATAATTGTTACAGTAGTTATTGTTCAATATTTTATTTTATTGATTCAATAATTGTTGCGTTGATATTTTATATTATTGTTGTTTCAATAATTGTTGCTGCACAGTATTTTCCATTATCAGATCAATAATTCATATTATTTGAATAATATTATTAGATAACATTATTGGCAATGTCTAGAAAGTTCTGTCTAAGGAGAGGTTTGGTCATCTAATTGCGCGCCAGTAAGGAGAAATCCTTATTGGAAAGCCCCCTCTTTCCTGGGAACGGCCTGGTTGTCATAAATGTGATTCTGTAATATTATTTGTGAATAATTAATTATTGATTCATATGATAAGGAAATATTTATTTTATGTGGATATAAATGAGGGATATATTTTTGTGGTTAAAAATGAAGGAGTTAATGTTGAGTTTTTTATCAGTATTTTTGTCGGAATGGAGGTATTAAAAATCAAATCAGGGTTTTTGAGAAATATTGCGGGTGTTATAATTTTTAATCCGACCGTTGGATCGTGGTAATTTTTGGATATGTTATACATATATAAGTTGAGTATATGTCCACAAATTTTGAACCGTTAAAAATGAACGTATGATTTATTATGAATTTTACAAGATGACTGGTTCAGAAATTGTTGAATTTTCGGAGTTTATCATTTTGATGGAAAATTCTAGAATTGGTGGGCCCCACTTGTGGTTGGTGAAGAAATGTGCTGAATTATATTTCAAATGTGGTGGGTGGGAATAGTAGCAGGTAAAGCCATCAGGTTGCAGGTCAAACCTACTAAAATTTTCCTATAAATAGAGGGCTAAGTTAGAATTGAAAATCACACCAGAAACAAGTTTTCTCTCTTTCTCTCTCTAGATTATTGAGTGTATTTTGTGAGTATTTAGATACTTTGAGAGTTTCTATTCATCAGAGCAAGTTTCTTTCAGCCTTATACCGGTATTCCGACCAGAAGTACTGATATTTTGAGGTAAGGGATATTATTTTCTTCTTAAATGATATTATTTTCTTCAATATCATTATGCTGAAATATTGATATGAGTTTTTATCAAATTTGGAACTTTTTGTGTCGGGGTTACTATTCACGTATACGGCACTATTCACGTATACGGTACTATTCACGAATACGGCACTATTCACCGAAAAATAAAATTTTCCTTTTTGTCCAAGATGTCTATTATGGTTACTATCTTTGATTGTATCCATGTTTTGATCTTTATTTTTGAATTCTGCTTCACAATTGATTATTATGAAGTATTATTGATCTTGGATAAACTGTTATACGAATCCCTACTATTTGTCCTTCTGTCTCATTGGATTCGTTCTCTTTAAGATATTTTTCATCATCCTCAGTCCTAAATGATGATATTACTGAATATCTTTGGCCTGTAGTGCAAAGATGTATGATTACTTGATGAATATCTTTGGCCTGTAGTGCAAAGATGAACAGGTGTTGAGATGAACATGACTGACAGGTGATACAAATGAATATCTTTGGCCTGTAGTGCAAAGATGAATATTTGGATAAAGATGATTATTAATTGATGTTACAGGGATAAAATATTGATGATGGACTTTTAAATCTTAGAAGATAGTAGAATTCTTTCTCTACTTGACTCTTCTAATGGTTTGCTGTTTCCGCTGCAGTTGTTGATCTAAAACTTGTTGTCGATTATATTCTA
Organism: Panax notoginseng; assembly: GCA_016801055.1. Taxonomy (NCBI): domain Eukaryota; kingdom Viridiplantae; phylum Streptophyta; class Magnoliopsida; order Apiales; family Araliaceae; genus Panax; species Panax notoginseng. The sequence goes on from CM029022.1 coordinate 47,457,244, forward strand.
TCAGATTTTTCCCTGTTGAAGACTAACGATAATTTGTTGTATATTATCTTAGTCATAATATTCTTTACTGGGCTAGTTGAGCTCACCCTTTTCCTTTTTGTTCCATTTTTCTTCTCAGGAGGTGAGAACATAGCAGGATCTAGTCGGGGTATGGAGTGATGGTTCTAGAAAGATGTTTTAGCAGTCCTCACTATTTCTGTAAAATAGTGTTTGAATAATTGTAATGAGGATTTATTTGAGTGTGGATATTGTTTAGAAGACAATATTTGTATTTAAACTCACAGTATGTGTTGTCGTATTTTGCACGACAATTGTATTATTGAAGTTGTAGTTTGCTTTCTGTACCATGTATTTGGCGACTCAGAATGGGTGTTGTATACCTATTTTGGGGGCGTCACAGAAATTACAGCCCACTAACATAGTGGTAAATTAACAGGAAACAAGAAATTCAAAGCTAACAACTACATCCTAACCTGTAGGACTATTATTTGACTGAGACTCTAAATAACCAAGTCTCCTACTTTCAAGCAACAAACAGCAACAACCACTACTAAGTCTTCCAACAAAGTCGTTTAACTAAATTTACTGAATTAGAGTGCCTAGTAATATTTTGACAAAATGTAGATTTAGTTTTGGAAAGAGTCAATTTAATAGTTTTGATAATAATTTTAATTTTTAAAATTAAAAATATTAAATAATATTTAAAAATTTTAGTTATATTTTGAAATATGAATTTATTATTTTTTTAATTAATGGTAAAACATAATTACCCCTACTAAAATGGGGTGGGACCGACTGATTGGCCTTATTAGATGCATCACCAATTAAGTATATTTTTAAAAAGCCACGCCAGAAAATTGGACAACATATTTGACGTCCGTCTATTGGACAGAATTGCCCAATTAAGAAGTTTTAAAAAGCATAGTGGGTCAATTGTATTTTTTTAAAAGTACAGCAGCTCAATGTTTACAATTCGACGAACACAGTGAGTAAAGGTACTTTTTGCCTTTATCAATCAATACAAAATTATAAAAAAGTGAGTCATTTTCGTTAGTTCGAGTCGACTCGACGATTTAAATTCTTTTTTTTTTCTAACTCAGCAATACAAGAGTTATTTGTTTTTTTATTTTTGCATGATATTTATAATGACTTCTCAAATTTATAAATCGAATGCATTTTATCTTCTATTTTATTCTTATTTCAATGCACTTGGTTTGGAGTTGTTATATATAAGATAAGATAATATATCAGACATAATACCCATATCACACAAATACCTGAATTCTGTAACTATAAGACTTAAAAAAGTCTGTTATTCTTTCCCAAATTGAGAGAAAAAAAATACCCCATCATAAGTGTACATTCATTTTCATTCATATGGATATGAAACACGTATTAATTACTTACTATATTAATCAAAATTCAATTAAATAAAGTATATATACTCGATAATTAATTTTTTTATTATAGATTAATTTAGACATGCACAACAGTTTGCCCTGGGCTTGTCAGGCCTTAGGCTTTGATCAAGTCAAGTTTGGTCGTTGGACTGTGATCTGGTTAGGCTAGGCCTAGCCTGATCTAGTTTTCCCTTTTTTTAATGTTAAATATTAAATATTAAATATTAAAAATAAAAATTAATAAAATTTTATAAAAATGATGCAAGATTTTTTAGCTTTATTTTCTTGTAACATTCTACTGTACACCAATATAAATTGGATTATTAGAACAAAAATAAATATATTCCTCTTAAATTAAAGAAAATGTAATTTAAGTGAAATTGAAATATAAATCAAATTGATTTTCTGAATGTATGTCCATTATGCACATTTTGTCTTCGTAAAAAATATAATTTGAATACAATCTGCTGCGATACATATGACTATAAATGCAAGATAAAATTAATTTGCTATAAATTTCACTTTTAAAATTTGAATGTAAAGTCAATTTCTTTTTTTTTTCAGTAATAGAAATAGTTGGACATATATTTTGTAAAGTTTAAATACACATATATCATTTCCTTTATGGTCATTAAACACTTATATAATTATATCACAAGTATTATTTGCAAAACTAATTGCTTCATTGAGTTATTCTTTAAATTGCTACAAAAAACAACTAAAAAAATTTACCAAAATCATAAATCCCCTTAAAAATTAAGCTGTGAAACTCCAGATTTTATGAATAAAGATTTAATTTTTTTGAAATATTTTTTTTAAATATTATGATGTGAATTTGAGATAATGTTATAGTTGTGGGTAGTATTTATAAATTTTGTAAAGTATGCAAGTTGTTGTATTATATTCGATTGGTCGGAGAATATTATTTTTGACAGGGAATATTCGTACGACAGTACAATCATTGGTGGACCCCACAATGGAATTATTGTCGGATTGAGAAAACGACAAAAATATTTTTATGAAAATAACGGCGGAAGTTTTACCGTTAACTGTTGAAACACCCGGTGTTAAAAGTACAGTAATACGCGTGGTTGCATAGTAACATACAGTATTGGTTATTAATACTCACGTGATAAGTCACTCAGTTTTATTTTATTAGTATTATTAATGTAATAAAACAGAAAATCCTTTTATATAAAACAGAATACATTTATAAAGTTATTCGTTTTATTAGGCTAATAGTAAAATCTTTTTATATAAAACAAAATACTTTTGTAAAGTTATCTGTTTTATTAGACAATAATTAGAATATATTATATTTTATTATGCATAGTATTTGCATAGTGCCTGCATAGTATTTGCTTAGTAAAATTTTTTATAAAGTTATTCGTTTTATTAGATTATAAATAGAATATATTATATTTTATTTAAAAGATTTTGCTTTAAATATGGACCGTCAGATTAAAGTAAATCAATCTGGACCGTTCATGAGTTAGTTACTATGCAGTCCATTTTTCTATAAATAGAAGCTCATTCCTTCATTATTTCTTACGAATTCACTGAAATTGTAGAGAGAGAAACTATAGATATAAAGAAGAAAAGTGTTCTGCTACTTCACTACTTCTATATTCAGTACTCTTCTTTCTAAGGTAAGGGATATTATTTGTTGTACTCGTAAGGGATATTATTTCTTTTGTATTCATGAAAAGAACTTCTGTTATTCCATTCTTTATTATTCTTTTGGAATAACATGTATACGCGGACTCCCCTATACTTGGTGAAATCCTTCTGTTGTTCCATTCTTTATTATTATGTTGGGATAACCTGTTTATGCGAAGTACCGCATACATTGTGAAATTCTTCTATTATTCCGTTCTTTATTATTCTGTCGGAATATCCTGTCGGTGCGAATTTCGCCTGACCTGGTTCCATTAATTATTCTGTTGGAATAACCTGTATACGCGGATTACCGTATACCTGGTGATTTCTGTTATTATTCCATTCTTTATTATTCAGTCGGAATATCCTGTCTGTGCATTTTACGCCGGACCTGGTTCCATTATTTATTATTCTGTTGAAATATCATGTCTATGCGTTTTACGTCGGACCTTGTTCCATTCTTTATTATTCTGTTGGAATATCCTGTCTGTGCGTTTTACGCCGGACCTAGTTCTGTTATTTATTATTCTGTTGAAATAACCTGCCTGTGCGATCTATCGCATGCATGGTGATTTCTTTTGTTATTCCATTCTTTATTATACTCAGTTGGTTAAAACTTTGACTTCTATACTCCATGAAATTAGTGGAATATCCTTGATATATGCGCTTCATCTAGTATCTTTTCATGTAAATATTCTTCTAAGCATTCTTGAATTGTACTCTACAAAGCATTATCATGTTGACAATTTGAACGTTATCAGTTCCTAGATAAATTAATTCTTAAACTTGTTTTATTGAATTCTTATATCATTGTCATCATCCTCATGCTTATATTATGTTGAAAGTCATCTGTGGCCTGTAGTGCATAGATGGACTTGGTATGATTATGACTAGGGATTATTCGGTATAATCATAACCGTAATGTTACAAATGATGTGGAAAAAAATCCTCATTGGCCCGTAGTGCATTGATGGACAGTTTTTGGTATGATTATGGCTATGGATTCTCTTTGTCCGTAGTGCAGAGATGAATTATTTTATGGCATGATCAGGACCGTTGATGAAAACATGATTATCTTTAGCCGTAGTGCATGGATAATTCGTGGTTGTGATACTAAAGAATATCCTTGGCCGTAGTGCAGGGGTGATTCGATAATGTAGATTATTTATTAAGCTGAGTCTCAGCGATAAAAGTCATGAAAAATATTTTTAATCATAAAAGATAGTAGATTTTATTCTCTGCTTGACTCTTTTAATGGATTGCTGGTTCCGCTGCAGTTAAACTTGATGTCTATTATATTTTATCAGTTTAACATTGTTGAAGACTAATGATAATTTATTCTGCATTACCTTAGTCATAATATTTCTTACTGGGCTAGTTGAGCTCACCCTTTCTTTCACTGTTCTCTTCAGGAAATGAGAATATAACTGGGACGAGTCGGGAAACAGAGTGATGGTCCTAGATGGTGCATTAGTAGTCCTCACTATTCTGTGAAATAATGTGATAATAATTGTAACAAGGACTCCTTTTGAGTTTTTATACTCTCTAGTAGACAATAATTGTATTCAAACTCATAGTTTATGTTGTCGTATTGTACAAGACAGTTGTATTATTAAGTTATATTTGTATTCTGTACCATGTATCTGGCGACTCAAGATGGGTGATGTATACCTAATTTTGGGGGCATCACAGTTGGTATCAAAGCTTAGGGATATGATCCCTGGCTGAGATATGAGACAAGAACTAGGAGGGGAGAGACGGGGGAATTCTTTCGCTAGTATGACCTACCTAAGTTTACTTGTTATTTAATTGGTCGGTCAGAGTATAGAGATAATATGTGATATGTTAATTAACCCTTATTTTGTGACAGTATTTGAAAATAGCATCTGAAAATGTTGAGATAAGCAATGGAGCACAGGAGACCGTTGAGTCTCCACAGATCAATAATCAGGACAATGTGCAACAGGACGGTGATAATCCTCCTGTAAACAACAACACTAACCAATTGACGAACGACGGTACGTTTAGGAGTTTTTTAGAATTCATGCAACATCAGGCGAAGGCGACTCCTGTTCATAATGTAGGTAAAAATAATGGCAATCCACGGTTGGTCACCGCAAAGCAGTTCAAGGAGCTGGGACCACCGGAGTTTTTGGGAAAGCCAGAACCACTTAAGGCGGATACATGGTTAAAGCAGATCACCAAGATAGTTGATATCTTGGGATGCTCAGAGGAGCAAAAGGTTCCCTTTGCCACCTTTATATTGCGTGAAGAGGCACATTACTGGTGGAAATCTGTAAAACGTACCTAGCCTGACGCACTCAAGATATCTTGGGAGAAGTTTCAGGAGCTGTTTAATGACAAGTACTTTCCCGAAAGCATTCGTCACATGAATGAGGTGGAATTTATCAAGTTGGAGCAAAACAACATGACCGTGTCGCAGTACGAAGCCAAGTTTGCCGAGTTATCCCGATTTGCGTCCCATTTGGTTGATAATGAGGAGATAATGACGCGAATGTTTCTAAGAGGTTTGAAACCTGAGATACGTCAATATCTTATCTCTCATAAACTGTGTTTGTATTCAGATGTTATTAATAGGGCTCAGTTATTGGAGCGCGATAACGAGTCAACCCAACCAAAAGAGAGTAGCCTACAAAATGATAATACCGGTGATAACAGTCATCAAAGAGGGGACAATAAGCATGGAGGGAATCAACATGCCAGAAATGGTAACCACTTCGGTGGTAATCATGGCCAAAATAATAAGAATAGACATTTCAAGAAGAGAAGGTTCAACAATGACGTGAAGACGTCGGTACCAGCACCCGTTTCAAAGGAAGAAGAACGACCACCGGTCGTATGTTTCAAATGCAGACAGGAGGGACACATCCGTCCAAACTGTACGCAGCAATCCAAAGCGTGTTTTAATTGCGGAAGAGAAGGTCACCTAGCTCAATTTTGTCGTATGGTGAAGTCAAGTCCAGCTGGGATAGTGATGCCAAAGGATTTCCCAGACAAGCCAAAGCCGGTAGTTTAAGAGAGATCATTTTTTTTCGTGACGAGGAACCTGAATAAAATTATCACGGGTATGTTAGTCATAAACTCTTGCGAAGTCTATACCGTGTTAGATACCGGTTCTACTGACTCTTTTATTTCATTTAGTTGTGTTCAATGTTTGAAGTTAACTCCGGAGAAGTTAGACTTTGATATATCTGTTTAAACTCAGTTGGGATAAACCTTCGTTACCTCCACTATTTATAAATCTTGTTTGATTCAAATCGACACTTTCACGTTACCTGTCGATCTTACCTCTTTGAAAATACTTGACTTTGATGTGATATTAGGAATCGACTGGTTAACTACTCATCATGCTTTTTGTAAGGTTGTTAGCTTTCATACTCCTAACCAACCTGTTATGCGAATTCAAAGTAACCAAACCACTAAAGTCAATCATTGTCATATCAAGCCATAAGTAAAGAGCCCCGATCCTTTCGTTGTTGACTTCCTTGTATGGAATGCACCAAAGCCAGACTTTTTGTAGGCGATGTCGTGAATGACGATGGCAAGTTGATAGGTATCAATGTGACGTGCTATCCAAGTCTTGGGTGAGGGTCACAGTTTTTAACAATATTTCTATTATTAATAAAGTTCCTGACGTATTCTTGAAGACTTCTTAGCCTACCCCAGAGCGTGAAATCGAATTTTGTATTGACCCCAGTACAAAACCCATTTCTTAAACCCTCAAATATTTTTTCAACTAAAATGAACGTATTATGTGCCAAAGACGTTGGCTCGAGCTGTTGAAGATTACGATCGTACCATTCAATACCATCGTGGAAGTGCGAATGTGGTAGCTGACGCGTTGAGTAGAAGATCGTATGCGAGTGAGATGTTGTTAACACAAAGACCCATTTCGTATAACCTACAAATGATAAAGATAGAGTTAAAGACTCTAGGGACCCACGTGAAGATAACGAATATACGATTAGAATCGACTTTAATCGATAAAGTTAAAGTCGTGCAAGCTACAGATCTGGAGCTGATGAATACTAAGAAGAAGGTTCAAAAGGGCGTTATTTTAAAAGCAAGAGTTGCTGAAGAGAGAAAATCTCAACTCTCGATTTAATTGACCCATTTGAAATCCTCGATCGAGTAGGAACTGTGGCTTATCGACTCATTTTACCGCTAAGTATGTCGCGTGTTCATAACATTTTTAACGTATCGACGTTACATAAATATGTGGAAGACCCGAACCATATTATTAATTTAGAACCGGACGAGATAGCGGAGGATTTAACGTATGAGGAGATACGTGTTAAAATATTAGATAAAAATGATTGTATTCAACACTCAAAGGTTATACCTCAAGAGTTAGAATCTGACGAAGTGTCTTCATCTGTTCGGCATACTAGGTACGTATGTAAATTTCGAGGGCAAAATTTCATAAGGAGAGGAGATTGTGAAACCCCAGATTTTATGAATAATGATTTAATTTTTTCAAAATATTTTTGTGACGCCCCCAAAATAGGTATACATCACCCATTCTGAGTCGCCAAATACATGGTACAGAAATAAATACAACTTCATTATAATAATTATCGTGCAAAATACGACAACACAATTACTGTGAGTTTAAATACAAATATTGTCTTCTAGACAATATCCACACTCAAATAAGTCCTCATTACAATTATTCAAACACTATTTTACAGAAATAGTGAGGACTGCTAAAACATCTTTCTAGAACCATCACTCCATACTCCGACTAGATCCTGCTATGTTCTCACTTCCTGAGAAGAAAAATGGAACAAAAAGGAAAAGGGTGAGCTCAACTAGCTCAGTAAAGAATATTATGACTAAGATAATATACAACAAATTATCATTAGTATTCAACAAGGAAAAATCTGATAGAATATAATCGACAACAAGTTTTAAATCAACAACTGCAGCGGAAACAGCAAACCATTAGAAGAGTCAAGTAGAGAATGAATTCTACTATCTTCTAAGATTTAAAAGTCCATCATCAATATTTTATCCCTGTAACATCAATTAATAATCATCTTTAACCAAATATTCATCTTTGCACTACAGGCCAAAGATATTCATTTGTATCACCAGTCAGTCATGTTCATCTCAACACCTGTTCATCTTTGCACTACAGGCCAAAGATATTCATCAGGTAATCATACATCTTTGCACTACAGGCCAAAGATATTCAGTAATATCATCATTTAGGACTGAGGATGAGAAAAAATATCTGGAAAAAAAAACGAATCCAGTGAGACAGAAGGACAAATAGTCGGGATTCGTATAACAGTTTATCCAAGATCAATAATACTTCATAATATTCAATTGTGAAGCAGAAATAAAAAATAAAGATCAAAACATGGATACAATCAAAGATAGTAGCCATAATAGACATCTTGGACAAAAAGGAAAAATTTTATTTTTCGGTGAATAGTGCCATATTCGTGAATAGTGCCGTATACGTGAATAGTAACCCCGACACAAAAAGTTTCAAATTTGATAAAAAAAACTCATATCAATATTTCAGCATAATGATATTGAAGAAAATAATATCATTTAAGAAGAAAATAATATCCCTTACCTCAAAATATCAGTACTTCTGATCGGAATATCGGTATAAGGCTGAAGAAAACTTGCACTGATGAATAAAAACTCACAAAGTATCTAAATACTTACAAAATACACTCAATAACCTAGAGAGAGAAAGAGAGAAAACTTATTTCTGGTGTGATTTTCAATTCTAACTTAGCCCTCTATTTATAAGAAAATGTTAGCACGCCGAAGCAGACTTGACCTGCAACCTGATGGCTTTACCTGCTACTATTCCTACCCACCACATTTGAATAAAAATTTCAGCGCATTTCTCACCAACCAAAAGTGGGGCCCACCAATTCTAGAATTTTTTACCAAAATGATAAATTTCGAAACTTCAACAATTTATGAACCAGTCATCTCTTAAAATTTATAACAAATCATACGTTCATTTTTAACGGTTCAAAATTTGTAGATATATACTCAACTTATATATGTATAACATATCCAAAAATCACAACGATCCAATGGTCGGATTAAAAATTATAACCCCCGTAATATATCTCAAAAAACCCTGATTGGTTTTTAATACCTCCATTCCGATAAAAATACTGATAAAACACCTCAACATTAACTCCTTCATTTTTAACCACAAAATATATCCAACATTTATATTCACATAAAATAAATATTTTCTTATCATATGAATCAATAATTAATTATTCATAATTAATATTACAGAATCACATTTATGACAACTAGGCCGTTCCCAAGAAAGAGGGGGCTTTTCAATAAGGATTTTTCCTTACTAACGCGCAATTAGATGACCAAACCTCTCCTTAGACAGAACTTTCTAGACATTGTCAATAATGCTATCTAATAATATTATTTAAATAATATAAATTATTGATCTGATAATGAAAAATACTGTGCAACAATAATTATAGAAACAACAATAATATAAAATATCAACGCAGCAATTATTGAATCAATAAAATATAATATTGAACAGTAACTACTGTAACAATTATTGAGTAGTGCCTTCTTACGTAAGAATCAATAATTGGTGCAATACCGTGTGCTATTGTATTTTAACCACCGGGTATTTCAACAATATTAACGGTAACAACTACGCAGTTAATTATAAATAACTTATACTTATCGTTTTCTTCATCCAATCGCTTTCCGTTATGGGGCCCACACAAGGCTGCGCCGTCGTACGAATATTCACCGACCAAAAATGAATATTTTACAACCACTTGCTTATTTGAAATATTTACGCATTTTATCCATAACTAACCACATTAATAAAATCAACCCTTTCTATTTCAAAATAATAAATAGAGAAAATTTAATTTCATTTATTAATAAGTTGGGGTCTTACAACCTCCCCTCCTTATGAAATTTTATCCTCGAAATTGACGTACGTACCTGGTGTTTCGAAAAGGTGAGGATACCTCGCTTTCATTTCTGATTCTAACTCCCAGATCATTTCTTCAATAACATGGTTTCTCCGCAAAATCTTAACTTGTGGTATAACCTTCGTGCGTAGAACATGCTCTTTCCTATCCAAGATCTTAACAGGTACCTCCTCGTACGTTAAATCTTCGGCTATCTCGTCTGGTTCTAACTCAATTATGTGGTTCGGGCCTTTCACATATTTACGAAGCACAGATACGTGAAAAACATTATGAACACGAGACATGCTTGGAGGTAATGCGAGTCGATATGCCACATTTTATATTCGGTCAAGAATTTCAAATGGACCAACAAATCATGGATTGAGCTTTCCTCTCTTCCCAAATCTTGTAACTCCTTTCCATGGTGCAACACGTAACAATACATGATCCCCAATACTAAATTCTATATCCTTCCGATGAAGATCCGCATAACTCTTTTGTCGATCCTGTGACGTTCGTATACGTTGTCGAATCGTTTGGATCTTCTCTATAGTTATGCGTACCAATTCTGGTCTCAACAACGTTGCTTCACCCACCTCGTCCCAGCATACTGGAGAACGACACTTTCGTCCATACAAGGCTTCAAATGGAGCCATACCTATACTTGCCTGATAACTGTTGGTGTAGGAGAATTTTACCAGTGGCAAGTACTTATCCCAACTTTCTTTAAAATCTAAAACACAGAGTCTTAATAGATCATCAAGAGTTTGAATATTCCTCTCTGATTGCCCGTCCATTTGAGGATGGTATGCTGAACTAAATTGTAAATCCGTGCCCATAGCTTTCTTCAAGCTAACCCAAAATCGTGAAGTGAATCTTGGGTCACGATCCAAAACTATGGATACTGGCATGCCATGCAATCTCACAATCTCATTCACGTACATACGAGCAAGACGTTCAAGGGAATAAGTCTCACGTATAGGCAAGAAATGGGCAAACTTGGTTAATCTATCAATAATGACCCAAATCGCATCTAAGCCTTGAGAAACCTTGGGAAGACCCGTAACGAAATCCATAGTAATGCGTTTCCACTTCCATTTTGAAATCTCAAGTGGTTGCAATGGACCCTTTGGTACTTAATGCTCCGCTTTTACACATTGACAAGTTAAACACCTCGAGATAAACTCCGCGATCTCTCTTTTCATATTGCTCCACAAAAATGTATGTCGAAGATCATGATACATTTTGGTACTCCCAGGATGAATTGCAAACGGTTTGTTGTGTGCCTCCATCATGATTCTATGCTTCAAGTCAAAATCGTTAGGAACACAAAGTCTGGAGTTGACTCGAAGTATTTCTTCTTCATCGATTCTTGCTTCTGGAATAGCACCTTCTTGCACTTTCTTCTTCATACGCATCAGCTCCATGTCCGTAGCTTGAGCAGCTTTAACTTTATCGATTAAAGTTGGTTCTACTCGTATATTTGATATCATCATGTGGGTACTTGGAGCCTTCATCTCTATCTCCATCCTTTACAAATCATACAAAATGGGCCTTTGTGTTAACAATATTACACTCGTACCCGCATATGATCTTCTACTCAATGCGTCAGCTACTACGTTCGCTTTTCCAGGAATATTGGATGGTATGATCGTAATCTTTCAACCGCTCAAGCCAACGTCGTTGCCGCATGTTGAGTTCCTTTTGGGTGAAGAAATATTTGAGGCTTTTATGATCCGTATAGATCTCCACTTTCTCCCCATACAGGTAGTGTCTCCAAATCTTCAACGCGAAAACGACTGCTGCCAACTCCAAATCATGAGTAGGATAATTCCTCTCATATTCTTTGAGTTATCGCGAGGCATAGGCTATGACTTTCCCATGTTGTATGAGAAGACATCCTAACCCTTTACCTGAAGCATCGCTGTAGGTAACAAATCCATTCGAACCAGATGGTATTGTCAGAACAGGTGCCGAAATGAGTCTCCTCTTGAGTTCTTGAAAACTCTTCTCACAATCCTCGCTCCAACCGAATTTTGTATCCTTCCGAGTCAGCTGAGTTAACGGAGTAGCGATTCTAGAAAATCCTTCCACAAATCTCCGATAATACCCAGCTAAGCCCAGAAAGCTACGTACTTTGGTCACCGACTTCGGTTACTCCCAACTTTGTATGGCTTCAATCTTCGCCGGGTCGACAGATACTCCATGTTTTGACACCACGTGCCCAAGGAATGCTACTTCCTCAAGTCAAAACTCGCATTTCTTCAATTTGGCATATAGCTTGTTTTCACGAAGCCTTTGCAGTACCAGCTTCAAATGGCGCTCATGATCTTCACGGCTTTTGGAATAGATGAGGATGTCATCAATAAAGACAACAACGAACTGATCTAAATATTCTTTGAATACACGGTTCATCATATCCATGAAGGTAGCAGGAGCATTAGTCAATCCAAAAGACATGACTATGAATTAATAATGCCCTTACCGAGTTCTGAAGGCAGTCTTTGGAATATCCTCAGTTTTAATCTTCAGCTAATGATATCTAGAACGAAGATCGATCTTTGAAAAGAATTGTGCTCCTTGCAACTGGTCAAACAGGTCATCAATGCGAGGTAGCGGATACCTATTCTTGATAGTAACATGATTCAATTCTCGGTAGTCGATACAAAGTCGCATACTCCCGTCTTTCTTCTTTACGAATAATACAGGAGCACCCGAAGGAGATGTACTAGGACGAATAAAACCGATGTCCAACAACTCCTGTAGTTGAACCTTTAACTCCTGAAGTTCAATAGGAGCCATTCGATATGGGGTTTTAGAAATGGGCTTTGTACCAGGTTCAAGGTCAATAAAGAATTCAACTTCACGTTCTGGGAATAGACCGGGAAGTTCTTCAGTAAATACGTCAGAAAATTCATTAACAACAGAAATTTTATCCAAATCTGACGTGTTTTTTGTTCAAGTCCGTGACATGGGCTAAGAAAGCTTGACATCCATTTTTCAATAAACGAATAGCTTTATGACTTGAAATGACAGTGATTGACTTTAATGATTTAGTTGTTTGAATTCGCATAACAGGTTGGTTAGGAATATGAAAACTAACAACCTTACGAAAATAATCAATTTTAGCATGATGCGTGGTTAACCAATCAATCCCTAAAATCACATCAAATGCAAGAATTTTCAACGAAATACGATCGGCAGGTAATGTGATGGTACCAACTTGAATCAAGCAAGATTTATAAACAGTAGATGTAACGAAAGTTTCTCCTAACGGAGTCTTCACATATAGGTCAAAGTCTAATTTCTCCGGAGTCAAGTTTAAACGTTGAGCACAAGCAGGAGAGATAAAAGAATGGGTAGAACCGGTATCTAATATGGTATAAACTTCGCAAGAGTTTATGATTAGCTTACCCATGATCACCTCGTTTGGGTTCCTCGCGTTTTGGGCAGTCACGACAAGTGCCCTTCTAGGAACCACCGATTTTGACTTATCCGGAACAGCCTTCGGAGTCACTATCCCCGTTGAACTTAGTTTCACAACAAGACAATCGTTAGCTATATGACCTTCTTTTCCACAGTTATAACATACCTTGAACTGTTGTGGGCAGTTTGGGCTGATGTGTCCCTCCTTCCCGCATTTGTAACAAACGATCGGTGCTCGTTCTCCTCCCCTAAAAGCAGTTGATGTTTGTGCTGACGTCTTCACGTTATCATTGTTGTACCTTCTCTTCTTGAAATCTCCTCCTGACTCGCTCCTTCTATTATCACGGCCACGATTACCACCAGAGTGGTTACCGTTTTTGTCCGAATGTTTTCCTCCCTGCTGGTTTTCATTGCTTCGATGACTGCCGCCACCGGTATGACCCTGGTTGTGGTCCCTCGGTTGCACATACTTATTATCTTGCCCTAATAATTGAGCCATGTTTACAACATCTGAATATAAAGAAAATTTATGAGAGATAAGATATTGCCGAATCTCGGGTTTTAAACCTCTCAGAAACATTCTTGTCATTCGTTCCTCATTCTCGACCAAATGAGGTGCAAACCTGGATAACTCTGCAAACTTCGCCTCGTACTGGGACACCGTCATGTTATTTTGTTCCAGTCTAATAAACTCTAGCTCCTTCCTATGACGAATACTTTTAGGAAAGTACTTGTCATTAAACAGTTTTTGAAATGTTTTCCAGGACATGTTGAGTGCGTCAGGCTGGGTACGCTTCATAGACTCCCACCAGTAGTCTGCCTCACCGCGGAACATAAAGGTGGCGAATGGAACCTTCTGTTCCTCCGTGCATCCCAAGACATCGAATATCTTGGTAATTTGCTTGACCCACGTTTCCGCCTTGATCGGATCTGGCTTTCCCTGAAAGTCTGGTGGTCCCAACTCTTTAAATTGCTTGGCCGTGACAAACCGCGCGTTGTTATCATTTCCACCCGTATTCTGCACACGAGTCTCCCTCGTCTAATTTTGCATGAACTGCAAAAAGCTCCTAAACATTCCATCATTCATCGTTTGCTCGGTAACGTTGTTTACAGGAGGAATATTTCCAGCCTGTTGCACATTCTCCTGGGTGGTGATCAAAGCCACGGTCTCATTTACTCCATTATTAACGTTCTCAGCTGCCATTCTTAAATATTGCCATAAAACAAGGGTTAATAGTCATGTCATATATTATCCCTATACTCTGACCGACCAAATAAACACCAAATAAACTTAGTCAGGTAATACTAGCAAAGGAATTTCCCGTCTCTCCCCTCCTAGTTCTTGTCTCACATCTCAGCCAGGGATCATATCCCTAAGCTCTGATACCAACTGTGACGCCCCCAAAATAGGTATACATCACCCATTCTGAGTCGCCAAATACATGGTACAGAAACAAATACAACTTCATTATAATAATTATCGTGCAAAATACGACAACACAATTACTGTGAGTTTAAATACAAATATTGTCTTCTAGACAATATCCACACTCAAATAAGTCCTCATTATAATTATTCAAACACTATTTTACAAAAATAGTGAGGACTGCGAAAACATCTTTCTAGAACCATCACTCCATACCTCGACTAGATCCTGCTATGTTCTCACCTCCTGAGAAGAAAAATGGAACAAAAAGGAAAAGGGTGAGCTCAACTAGCCCAGTAAAGAATATTATGACTAAGATAATATAGAACAAATTATCATTAGTATTCAACAGAGAAAAATCTGATAGAATATAATTGACAACAAGTTTTAGATCAACAACTGCAGCAGAAACAGCAAACCATTAGAAGAGTCAAGCAGAGAATGAATTCTACTATCTTCTAAGATTTAAAAGTCCATCATCAATATTTTATCCCTGTAACATCAATTAATAATTATCTTTAACCAAATATTCATCTTTATACTGCGTGCCAAAGATATTCATTTGTATCACCAGTCAGTCATGTTCATCTCAACACCTGTTCATCTTTGCACTACAGGCCAAAGATATTCATCAGGTAATCATACATCTTTGCACTACAGGCCAAAGATATTCAATAATATCATCATTTAGGACTGAGGATGATAAAAAATATCTTAAAGAAAACGAATCCAGTGAGACAGAAGGACAAATAGTAGGGATTTGTATAACAGTTTATTCAAGATCAATAATACTTCATAATAATCAATTGTGAAGCAGAATTCAAAAATAAAGATCAAAACATGGATACAATCAAAGATAGTAACCATAATAGACATCTTGGACAAAAAGGAAAAATTTTATTTTTCGGTGAATAGTGTCGTATTCGTGAATAGTGCCGTATACGTGAATAGTAATCCCGACACAAAAAGTTTCAAATTTGATAAAAAAAACTCATATCAATATTTCAGCATAATGATATTGATAAAAATAATATCATTTAAGAAGAAAATAATATCCCTTACCTCAAAATATCAGTACTTCTGATCGAAATATCGGTATAAGGCTGAAGAAAACTTGCACTGACGAATAGAAACTCACAAAGTATCTAAATACTCACAAAATATACTCAATAATCTAGAGAGAGAAAAAGAAAAAACTTGTTTCTGGTGTGATTTTTAATTCTAACTTAGCCCTCTATTTATAGGAAAATGTTAGCACGCCGAAGCAGACTTGACCTGCAACCTGATGACTTTACTTGCTACTATTCCCACCCACCACATTTGAATAAAAATTTCAGCACATTTTTCACCAACCAAAAGTGGGGCCCACCAATTCTAGAATTTTTCACCAAAATGATAAATTCCGAAACTTCAACAATTTCTGAACCAATCATCTCTTAAAATTCATAACAAATCATACGTTCATTTTTAACGGTTCAAAATTTGTAGATATATACTCAACTTATATATGTATAACATATCCAAAAATCACAATGATCCAACGGTCGGATTAATTATAACCCCCGTAATATATCTCAAAAAACCCTGATTGATTTTTAATACCTCCATTCCGATAAAAATACTGATAAAACACCTCAACATTAACTCCTTCATTTTTAACCACAAAATATATCCAACATTTATATTCACATAAAATAAATATTTCCTTATCATATGAATCAATAATTAATTATTCACAATTAATATTACAAAATCACATTTATGACAACCTGGCCGTTCCCAGGAAAGAGGGTGCTTTTCAATAAGGATTTCTCCTTACTAGCGCACAATTAGATGACCAAACCTCTCCTTAGACAGAACTTTCTAGACATTACCAATAATGCTATCTAATAATATTATTTAAATAATATTAATTATTGATATGATAATGAAAAATACTGTGCAGCAATAATTATTGAAACAACAATAATATAAAATATCAACGCAGCAATTATTGAATGAATAAAATAAAATATTGAACAGTAACTACTGTAACAATTATTGAGTAGTGCCTTCTTACGTAAGAATCAATAATTGGTACAATACCGTGTGCTACTGTATTTTAATCACCGGGTATTCCAACAGTATTAACGGTAACAACTACGCCATTAATTATAAATAACTTATACTTGTCGTTTTCTTCATCCAATCGCTTTTCGTTATGGGACCCACACAAGGCTGCGCCGTCGTACGAATATTCCCCGACAGCAAGAATATTTCACGACCAAACGAATATTCACCGACCAAAAATGAATATTTTATTACCACTTGTTTATTTGAAATATTTGCGCATTTTACCCATAACTAACCACATTAATAAAATTAACCCTTTCTATTTCAAAATAATAAATAGAGAAAATTTAATTTTATTTATTAATAAGTTGGGGTCTTACAATTTTTTTTAAATATTATGGTGTGAATTTGAGATAATGTTATAGTTGTGGGTAGTATTTATAAATTTTGTAAAGTATGCAAGTTGTTGTATTATATTCGATTCGTCGGGGAATATTATTTTTGACAGGGAATATTCGTACGACAGTACAATCATTGGTGGACCCTACAACGGAATTATTATCGGATTGAGAAAACGACAAAAATATTTTTATAAAAATAACGGCGGAAGTTTTACCGTTAACTGTTGGAACACCCGGTGTTAAAAGTACAGTAATACGCGTGGTTACATAGTAACACACGGTACTGGTTATTAATACTTACGTGATAAGTCACTCAATTTTATTTTATTAGTATTATTAATGTAATAAAACAGAAAAAAATTTTATATAAAATAGAATACTTTTATAAAATTATCGTTTTATTAGGCTAATAGTAAAATATTTTTATATAAAATAAAATACTTTTGTAAAGTTATCTGTTTTATTAGACAATAATTAGAATATATTATAATTTATTATGCATAGTATTTGCATAGTACCTGCATAGTATTTGCATAGTAAAATCTTTTATAAAGTTATTCGCTTTATTAGATTATAAATAGAATATATTATATTTTATTTAAAAGATTTTGCTTTAAATATGGACCGTCAGATTAAAGTAAATCAATCTAGACCGTTCATGAGTTAGTTACTATGCAGTCCATTTTTCTATAAATAGAAGCTCATTCCTTCATTATTTCTTACGAATTCACTGAAATTCTAGAGAGAGAAACTATAGATAGAAAGAAGAAAAGTGTTCTGCTACTTCACTACTTCTATATTTAGTACTCTTCTTTCTAAGGTAAGGGATACTATTTGTTTTACTCGTAAGGGATATTATTTCTTTTGTATTCATGAAGAGAACTTCTGTTATTCCATTCTTTATTATTCTGTTGGAATAACATGTATACGCGGACTCTCCTATACTTGGTGAAATCCTTCTGTTGTTCCATTCTTTATTATTATGTTGGGATAACCTGTTTATGCGAAGTACCGCATACATGGTGAAATTCTTCTATTATTCCGTTCTTTATTATTCTGTCAGAATATCCTGTCGGTGCGAATTTTGCCTAACCTGGTTCCATTAATTATTCTGTTGGAATAACCTGTATACGCAGATTACCGTATACCTGGTGATTTCTGTTGTTATTCCATTCTTTATTATTCTGTCGGAATATCCTGTCTGTACGTTTTACGCCGGACCTGGTTCCATTATTTATTATTTTGTCGGAATATATTGTCTGTGCGTTTTACGCCGGACCTGGTTCCATTCTTTATTATTCTATTGGAATATCCTGTCTGTGCGTTTTACGCCGGACCTGGTTCCGTTATTTATTATTCTGTTGGAATAACCTGCCTGTGCGATCTATCGCATACATGGTGATTTCTTTTGTTATTCCATTCTTTATTATACTCAGTTGGTTAAAACTTTGACTTCTATACTCCATGAAATTAGTGGAATGTCCTTAATATTTGCGCTTCATCCAGTATCTTTTCATGTAAATATTCTTCTGAGTATTCTTGAATTGTACTCTACAAAGCAGTATCATGTTGACAATTTGGACGTTATTAATTCCTAGATAAATTAATTCTTGAACTTGTTTTATTGAATTCTTATATCATTGTCATCGTCCTCATGCTTATATTATGTTGAAAGTCATATGTGGCCTGTAGTGCATAGATGGATTTGGTATGATTATAACCAGGGATTATTCGGTATAATCATAACCGTAATGTTACAAATGATGTAAATAAAAATCCTCATTGGCCCGTAGTGCATTGATGGACAATTTTTGATATGATTATGGCTATGGATTCTCTTTGGCCGTAGTGCAGAGATGAATTATTTTATGGCATAATCAGGACCGTTGATGAAAATATGATTATCTTTAGCCGTAGTGCATGAATAATTCGTGGTCGTGATACTAAAGAATATCCTCAGCCGTAGTGCAGGGGTGATTCGATGATGTGGATTATTTATTAAGCTGAGTCTCAGCGATAAAAGTCATGAAAAACCTTTTTAATCATAAAAGATAGTAGATTTTATTCTCTACTCCACTCTTTTAATGGATTGCTGGTTCCGTTACAGTTAAACTTGATGTCTATTGTATTTTATCAGTTTAACATTGTTGAAGACTAATGATAATTTGTTCTGCATTATCTTAGTCATAATATTTCTTACTGGGCTAGTTGAGCTCACCCTTTCTTTCACTGTTCTCTTCAAGAAATGAGAATATAGCTGGGACGAGTCGGGGAACAGAGTGATGGTCCTAGATGGTGCATTAGTAGTCCTCACTATTCTGTGAAATAGTGTGATAATAATTGTAATGAGGACTCCTTTTGAGTTTTTATACTCTCTAGTAGACAATAATTGTATTCAAACTCACAGTTTATGTTGTCGTATTGTACACGACAGTTGTATTATTAAGTTATATTTGTATTCTGTACCATGTATCTGGCGACTCAAGATGGGTGATGTATACCTAATTTTGGGGGCGTCACATAAGCATATCAAATTAATAAAAAACTTGAGTATTTACAATAAACTAACACTTAATATTAATATTTAACATTAAAAGTTAGTTTATTGATGTATTAATTAATGTTAATATTTAACATTAAAAGTAGCAAGAAATATTAATAAATTTAATACATTTTTACCTAAATTACCCTTTTTGATTACTTATTAATTGAAGCATTTCTTCACTTTTCTATGACATCAATAATTCTTCTTTCACTTTTCTATTACCCAAAAATTCTTTCATACATTATTTAATTCTCTAGATACATATTTTTATAACTCACATTCTCAATAAGTGCATTAAATAGATTATGAGGGTATAAGAGGAAAAATAAGATAAATAGAGTTACTAATATAAAAATTAGACATTTATTTTGAAACATCCAAAAAAAAAATTAAGACATTTAATAAGGGACGATGGAAGAAGTATTTACAATAACCTAACTTATAATTAATATTAAATATATTAATTAGTTCTATTCATTGAAGATGTATATATTAATTACATGTATTTACAAGAAATTAAGAATGAATAATTAAAATTTTTAAATTTTATTGATGTATTAATTAAACTAATGTATTATAATTTACAATAATGAATAAGTAAAAATTTATAATTATGACTTTAAAGAACAAAAATTACAAACAAGTAGATAAAAAAATCAGGTCAAGCCTCAAGCTGAACCAGGCCCAAGCCCAAGCCCAGGTCAGGTCCAAGCCCAGATCAAAATTTTTTACAAGCTAGACCAAATTTCTACCTTAAAAGAACATCCATTTCAAGCTTTCCAAACTGAGATTGACTGGTTCAGTCCTTGACCATGTCGAACCCAAGCCAAACCAAGGTCAGGTCACGAGCCTTTTGTTCACCCTTGTAGACCTCGCATGATTATATTATGAATCAATCAATTATAATACTTCTTAATGGAAGAAGATACCTAGAATGAAAATGAACAGGGCCGGCCCTGAGTTTTTCAGGGACTAAAGCGACAAAAAAAATTGGGCCCTTTGTAAATTGCTATTAAGATAGGTATAAAAAAATAATTAAGAACTTTCTCTGAATAAAAGAGCATAAATACGAAAGAATACCAAATATAATAACAGACTATTTCAATATTTTCAAATCATCATTCAGATATCACATTATCACTAATTCAAAAAAGTAATCAGTTCAAAGACATAATATCATCAACAGAGGGGTGGATGATATCATCAACAGCTCCTCTTGAATAACACTCGCTTATAATGGGCAAATTATAAATAAAGAAGCATAAAATTTTATAGTTCAGGTAATGGTATGTAACCTAACTGAATTTCAAATAGTTTCACTGTAACGACCCCAAAATAGGTCCATTCCACCCAACCCATTCTGAGTCGTCAAATACATGGTACAGAAAACAACTACAACTTTATTACAACAATTGTCGTGCAAAATACAACAACACATATGCTGTGAGTTTGGATACAAATATATACCAAATGTGACTCATGTTCCAACCGTGGACATCACCTCACAATGACACCTTACATAAAGGTATAGTCAAAAATTGTTTTAGAAATTAGAATCTTTGGGAAGTGCTCAAGGAAACCTTCGTACATGGGAGGCCACGCGTCTAGGTTATGATAGATATCATATGGCCACAGAATTATCCTTGGTTGACCCAATAGACCCCAAAGAAAAACGAGAAGATTACTATCATATTCTTCCCAATGGTGAGTCTTCTCTTGACTTATCATTATCTCCACTGTCTCTAATTGAGAATTATACTTCAAACAAACACCAAGATTATATAGGTAGTGCCCATAGATATACTCAGCAAGTGGATGAGCACAACCCTGTCTTATGATGACACGAGGTTGTATGTCATTAGACATCTTGTATGATAGTGACAAAACACCCTTCCAACGTTGGGTTCGCCTCACCCTATTTTCTTCACCAAATATAACTACTAAATGATGACCACCGTTCTATTCCCTTGTTACCCCCGCTCGACCCAGCTACACTCTTATTACCTGAAAGGAATTGTGAAGCAAAAGGGTGAGCACAACTAGCTCAGTAAAGAATATCATGACTAAAGATAATTCAATTATCAATAGCCTTCATCAATAATAAATTAGAGATTTAGAACATATGGTAAATGATAAAAATTTCAACCATAGTTGCAGCGGAACGAGCAATCCATTAGAAGAGTCAAATAGACTATAAAGTCTATTATCTTCTCCATGTTAAAAATCCACCAACAATGTTTTATCCCTGTAACATCAATCAACATTCTGGTCCACAATCATATGAATAACTCATAATCATAACTGTAGTTCTAAATTCCTCTTCTCATCCAGGACGAAGATAATTTTCATCACCTATCTTTACATGAAACATCAAAGATCATGGTTACACCAAATCACATTTCCTGTTCATAATCATACTAATAACTTCATCTTTGCACTACGGCCAAAGATATTCATTTGTATCACCAGTTGGTCATGTTTATCTCAACATCTGTTCATCTTTGCACTACTGGCCAAAGATATTCAACAACATGTTATCTTTGCACTACGGGCCAAAGATATTCATCAACAATTCATCTTTGCACTACAGGCCAAAGATATTCATCAATATTTCATCTTTGCACTACAGGCCAAAGATATTAATATCTCAAAGAAATATATAATCATTTCAGAATTTATATAAACAATAATTATAACCATGTTGATCAATTCACCTTTGCACTTAAGCTAAAGATATTCAATTATAAATTCAATGGTCATGATCATACCAGTCACAATTCAACTTTGCACTACAGGCCAAAGAGAACCCTAGTCATGATCATACCAATAATCTACCCATCTTTACACTCTAGTGAAAGAGAATTTCAACATCAGGGTTATAAAAATGTTATATATGATAATAAAATCAATATAATCAATACATAGTTTTAATCTCAAGAGTAATATTCATAACTCAACTATAATTTGGTTAGAAAAAGAAACCAATTTTTATCGTGAATAGTAACTCGTGAATAGTAACTCATGAATAGTAACTCGTGAATAGTAACTCATAAATAGTAAACTTGACACAAAAAGGTAGAAATTCTACAATAAAATCCATACCAGTATTTCGGTATAATGATATTGAAAGAATAATATTTCTTAAGCTTATAAACAATTTATTTAAATTGTTTACACTTTACTAAATAATGCATTTAATCATCTAAAATGCCAAACTCATAAGATTTATCATCAATAACCAAAACCCTCATCAAAAATCTGCATATACCTCATATAGGATTCTCAAGCCATAAAATCCTATTTTCCAATTTTCTTACTTCACAAAACATATTTAATTCATTTACTCATAACTAGACTATTTTCATGAAAAATACCAAATCAGTTCCAAAAATATTTCTTTTCTGGAATTTAGCATAATATAGTCCCATAGTGAACATATATTTTTCTCAGAATTTTTAAAAGTCATTTACTATTTTTCATATGGCCAAAACAGCCGAATATTTAGACATTTATCAAAAATTATACTTTTATCTAAAAATTCTGAAATTCACAGAGTATACTTCTATCATATACATGTACTCCCAATAAAAATTTCATCAATTTTGGAGTTAACCACAAGGAATTATAAGCGTTACTTTTAAAATAGTCTTTTCTCATAAAATTCATAACTCTCAATCTATACATCCAAAAATCACCATTTTTGGACACAATCAAGAAAACTCATCAAAATATCATTTCAAATTTTTCCAGAATTTTTGAAGGTCAGAAAAATTACGAAACTGAAAATATAACAACCCTTAAAATCCCTTACTATCCCTTACCTCAAAAGAGCAGTACTTCTGACTGGATATCGGATATGATGCTGAAGGAAACTTGCACTGATGAATAGAAACTCACCAAGTATCTAAAAACTCACAAAATATGCTTCATAATATAGAGAGAGAAAGAGAGAAAGCTTATGTTTCTGGTGTGATTTTCAATTCTAACTTAGCCCTCTATTTATAGGAAAATTTTGGTAGGTTTGACCTGCAACCTGATGGCTTTACCTGCTACTATTCCCACCCACCACATTTGAAATATAATTCAGCACATTTCTTCACCAACCACAAGTGGGGCCCACCAATTCTAGAATTTTCCACCAAAATGATAAACTCCAAAAATTCAACAATTTCTGAACCAGTCATCTCGTAAAATTCATAACAAATCATACGTTCATTTTTAACGGTTCAAAATTTGTGGGCATATACTCAACTTATATATGTATAACATATCCAAAAATTACCACGATCCAACGGTCGGATTAAAAATTATAACCCCCGCAAAATATCTCAAAAACCCTGATTTTTAATACCTCCATTCCGACAAAAATACGGATAAAAATCTCAACATTAACTCCTTCATTTTTTTAACCACAAAAATATATCCCTCATTTATATCCACATAAAATAAATATTTTCTTATCATATGAATCAATAATTAATTATTCACAAATAATATTACAGAATCACATTTATGACAACCAGGCCGTTCCCAGGAAAGAGGGGGCTTTCCAATAAGGATTTCTCCTTACTGGCGCGCAATTAGATGACCAAACCTCTCCTTAGACAGAACTTTCTAGACATTGCCAATAATGTTATCTAATAATATTATTCAAATAATATGAATTATTGATCTGATAAAGGAAAATACTGTGCATCAACAATTATTGAAACAACAATAATATAAAATATCAACGCAGCAATTATTGAATCAATAAAATAAAATATTGAACAGTAATTACTGTAACAATTATTGAGTAGTGCCTTCTTACGTAAGAATCAATAATTTCAAAAATACTATGCAATACCGTGTGCTACTGTGCAATAACGCGTATTACTGTATTTTAACCACCGGGTATTCCAACAGTGTTAACGGTAACAACTACGCCGTTATTTGTAAAAACTCAAATTTGTCGTTTTCTTCACCCGACAGTTATTCGTTATGGGGCCCACAAATAGCTGCGCCGTCGTACGAATATTCCCCGACAACAATGATTATTTTATAACCACTTGTGTATTTTGAAAAAAAATCATATATCACCCTTAACTTTAATATTTATCAATTTAACCATTTACTGAATAGTAATTATAAGAAAAATTGAATACTTTTATTTCATAAAATTCGGGGTCTTACAATCTCCCCTCCTTATGAAATTTCGTCCCCGAAATTTACGTACCTGGTATTTCAAAGAGTTGAGAATACCTTCCTTTCATTTCAAATTCCATCTTCTCTGTCATCATAATTTCTCCATTGCTCATCTCCTGTATTTCAAAAAACATTCTAGAATACAGCTTCAAAACAAGTGTTAATTTAACAAATTAACATATCACATAATATCCCAATATTATGACTGACCAACAAATAAGCTTAGGTAGGACACACTAGCGAAGGATTTACTCATCTCTCCCCTCCTAGTTGTATTCCCCGATCTCCGCCAGAGATCATATCCCTAAGCTCTGATACCACCTGTAACGACCCCAAAATAGGTCCATTCCACCCAACCCATTCTGAGTCGTCAAATACATGGTACAGAAAACAACTACAACTTTATTACAACAATTGTCGTGCAAAATACAACAACACATATGCTGTGAGTTTGGATACAAATATATACCAAATGTGACTCATGTTCCAACCGTGGACATCACCTCACAATGACACCTTACATAAAGGTATAGTCAAAAACTGTTTTAGAAATTAGAATCTTTGGGAAGTGCTCAAGGAAACCTTCGTACATGGGAGGCCACGCGTCTAGGTTATGATAGATATCATATGGCCACAGAATTATCCTTGGTTGACCCAATAGACCCCAAAGAAAAACGAGAAGATTACTATCATATTCTTCCCAATGGTGAGTCTTCTCTTGACTTATCATTATCTCCACTGTCTCTAATTGAGAATTATACTTCAAACAAACACCAAGATTATATAGGTAGTGCCCATAGATATACTCAGCAAGTGGATGAGCACAACCCTGTCTTATGATGACACGAGGTTGTATGTCATTAGACATCTTGTATGATAGTGACAAAACACCCTTCCAACGTTGGGTTCGCCTCACCCTATTTTCTTCACCAAATATAACTACTAAATGATGACCACCGTTCTATTCCCTTGTTACCCCCGCTCGACCCAGCTACACTCTTATTACCTGAAAGGAATTGTGAAGCAAAAGGGTGAGCACAACTAGCTCAGTAAAGAATATCATGACTAAAGATAATTCAATTATCAATAGCCTTCATCAACAATAAATCAGAGATTTAGAACATATGGTAAATGATAAAAATTTCAACCATAGTTGCAGCGGAACGAGCAATCCATTAGAAGAGTCAAATAGACTATAAAGTCTATTATCTTCTCCATGTTAAAAATCCACCAACAATGTTTTATCCCTGTAACATCAATCAACATTCTGGTCCACAATCATATGAATAACTCATAATCATAACTGTAGTTCTAAATTTCTCTTCTCATCCAGGACGAAGATAATTTTTATCACCTATCTTTACCTGAAACATCAAAGATCATGGTTATACCAAATCACATTTCCTGTTCATAATCATACTAATAACTTCATCTTTGCACTACGGCCAAAGATATTCATTTGTATCACCAGTTGGTCATGTTTATCTCAACATCTGTTCATCTTTGCACTACTGGCCAAAGATATTCAACAACATGTTATCTTTGCACTACGGGCCAAAGATATTCATCAACAATTCATCTTTGCACTACAGGCCAAAGATATTCATCAATATTTCATCTTTGCACTACAGGCCAAATATATTAATATCTCAAAGAAATATATAATCATTTCAGAATTTATATAAACAATAATTATAACCATGTTGATCAATTCACCTTTGCACTTAAGCTAAAGATATTCACTTATAAATTCAATGGTCATGATCATACCAGTCACAATTCAACTTTGCACTACAGGCCAAAGAGAACCCTAGTCATGATCATACCAATAATCTACCCATCTTTACACTCTAGTGAAAGAGAATTTCAACATCAGGGTTATAAAAATGTTATATATGATAATAAAATCAATATAATCAATACATAGTTTTAATCTCAAGAGTAATATTCATAACTCAACTATAATTTGGTTAGAAAAAGAAACCAATTTATATCGTGAATAGTAACTCGTGAATAGTAACTCATGAATAGTAACTCGTGAATAGTAACTCATAAATAGTAAACTCGACACAAAAAGGTAGAAATTCTACAATAAAATCCATACCAATATTTCGGTATAATGATATTGAAAGAATAATATTTCTTAAGCTTATAAACAATTTATTTAAATTGTTTACACTTTACTAAATAATGCATTTAATCATCTAAAATACCAAACTCATAAGATTTTATCACCAATAATCAAAACCCTCATCAAAAATCTGCATATACCTCATATAGGATTCTCAAGGCATAAAATCCTATTTTCCAATTTTCTTACTTCACAAAACATATTTAATTCATTTACTCATAACTAGACTATTTTCATGAAAAATACCAAATCAGTTCCAAAAATATTTCTTTTCTGGAATTTAGCATAATATAGTCCCATAGTGAACATATATTTTTCTCAGAATTTTTAAAAGTCATTTACTATTTTTCATATGGTCAAAACAGCCGAATATTTAGACATTTATCAAAAATTATACTTTTATCTAAAAATTCTGAAATTCACAGAGTATACTCCTATCATATACATGTACTCCCAATAAAAATTTCATCAATTTTGGAGTTAACCACAAGGAATTATAAGCGATTACTTTTAAAATAGTATTTTCTCATAAAATTCATAACTCTCAATCTATACATCCAAAAATCACCATTTTTGGACACAATCAAGAAAACTCATCAAAATATCATTTCAAATTTTTCCAGAATTTTTGAAGGTCAGAAAAATTACGAAACTGGAAAATATAACAACCCTTAAAATCCCTTACTATCCCTTACCTCAAAAGAGCAGTACTTCTGACTGGATATCGGATATGATGCTGAAGGAAACTTGCACTGATGAATAGAAACTCACCAAGTATCTAAAAACTCACAAAATATGCTTCATAATATAGAGAGAGAAAGAGAGAAAGCTTATGTTTCTGGTGTGATTTTCAATTCTAACTTAGCCCTCTATTTATAGGAAAATTTTGGTAGGTTTGACCTGCAACCTGATGGCTTTACCTGCTACTATTCCCACCCACCACATTTGAAATATAATTCAGCACATTTTTTCACCAACCACAAGTGGGGCCCACCAATTCTAGAATTTTCCACCAAAATGATAAACTCTAAAAATTCAACAATTTCTGAACCAGTCATCTCGTAAAATTCATAACAAATCATACGTTCATTTTTAACGGTTCAAAATTTGTGGGCATATACTCAACTTATATATGTATAACATATCCAAAAATTACCACGATCCAACGGTCGGATTAAAAATTATAACCCCCGCAAAATATCTCAAAAACCCTGATTTTTAATACCTCCATTCCGACAAAAATATGGATAAAAATTTCAACATTAACTCCTTCATTTTTTTAACCACAAAAATATATCCCTCATTTATATCCACATAAAATAAATATTTTCTTATCATATGAATCAATAATTAATTATTCACAAATAATATTACAGAATCACATTTATAACAACCAGGCCGTTCCCAGGAAAGAGGGGGCTTTCCAATAAGGATTTCTCCTTACTGGCGCGCAATTAGATGACCAAACCTCTCCTTAGACAGAACTTTCTAGACAATACCAATAATGTTATCTAATAATATTATTCAAATAATATGAATTATTGATCTGATAAAGGAAAATACTGTGCAACAACAATTATTGAAACAACAATAATATAAAATATCAACGCAATAATTATTGAATCAATAAAATAAAATATTGAACAATAACTACTATAACAATTATTGAGTAGTGCCTTCTTACGTAAGAATCAATAATTTCAAAAATACTATGCAATACCGTGTGCTACTGTGCAATAACGCGTATTACTGTATTTTAACCACCGGGTATTCCAACAGTGTTAATGGTAACAACTACGTCGTTATTTGTAAAAACTCAAATTTGTCATTTTCTTCACCCGACAGTTATTCGTTATGGGGCCCACAAATAGCTGCGCCGTCGTACGAATATTCCCCGACAACAATGATTATTTTATAACCACTTGTGTATTTTGAAAAAAAATCATATATCACCCTTAACTTTAACATTTATCAATTTAACCATTTACTGAATAGTAATTATAAGAAAAATTGAATACTTTTATTTCATAAAATTCGGGGTCTTACATTCACAGAGATCAATCAGGGGGTGCATATCCAAGCTATGACAAGAGTTTACCTGTTTGGTTATTTTTCAAATAGTACCCATGGTAGATAGTGTAAAACTCAAAATTTTCATTTGATTAATAATAGCATAAACAAATCTACTCAATCAGTCATCAAGCCCAATTAAATTAAACAATGCTTCTAAATCTCATAAACAAAATAATTAATTTCAAAACCCTAAAAAATAGAATTAATACCTAAAATTAGCTTGAAATTTGTGAGAAGGAATACTTGAATAGCATTTAACACTTGAGCCTTCTGATTTTCTGATTTTCTATCTGTATTTATATCTATATGTAATTCAGCTATGGCAGGGCCGCAGGGACAGTGATAAAGCCTGAAGGAGACGAAGTCAGTGAGAGTTGAAGAAATTCAATTGACGCAATCACTCACCAGATTATTTGTTTTTTATTTAAATATTCTATGTAAGTAATAAAAGGAGGAGAATATTTAAAGGGGGCCCTAAAAATTTGTGGGCCTAAAGCCCGGGCACCTTGGGCTTTAGCCCAGGGCCGGTACTGAAAATGAAAGGACAATTTAATCTTTTAAAAAAATTTAAATTTATAACTCGTGCAAAGTACGAATAAACTTTAAAATTACACAAAACGCTTTGCGTAAAAATAATACCCAATAAGACAAACATTGAGTTGTTGTTTATATTAATTTGTTGTTCTAATCAATCAATACAAAAAGGGAACTGATATTTTCACATGTATTTTTGATATTTTCACATGGTCCTCTCTCATAAGCATATAACGGGTCTCACCTTCATATGAAAATGAATCATGTAGAAATATCAAAAAGAGATGTGAAAATAGTGTTCCCCTATAAAAATATAACAAGACAAACATCCAGTTCTTTTTTCTTTTTTCTTTTATTTTTGATTATCAAAATTTTATTTATAATGACTTCTTAAATATATTATGGATCTTAAAATTACGCGTGATGCTTAGTATAAAAGAAAATACTCGATAAGTCATTTTTAAGCTTTCATGTGTTTTGCAATAGCTCGCACCGTTCGGCCAAATAGACACTATGGTGAGGTTTCGTTAATCAGATAGAAATTAAATGGAATGCAATAATTTACATAATGCAATAAAGTTGTAATATACTTAGTCCATAACAATGCAAGTATGGAGTCATTTTGTTTGGTTTTGAGTTAATTCAGTAGTCAAACTTTGGTGACTATGTAACTCAAAATACTTTATTTTGTTGTTGATTTTTATGTCTTCTAATTGGTCATAAATTTTGACATTATTAAAAGTCAACTCGAAAGATCAAAAGTTATGTTTATTTCACAAAATTTAAATACACATTTATTATTAAAGATAGTGTACCATTTGTCATTAAGAATTGAATAAAAATAAATGAAGAAAAAGAAAAAAACTTTTAAGCTATCAAGTCATCAAATTTGGACTAGTGAGTTGACTTGATATCAATTAAAATGTCGTTTAAAAATATTATATATAAAATTTTCTTGATCAGTTGTTTTAAGCTTATCCATAATTTGAATAGGTTATTAAGCTTGTGGTAATAGATTATTATGACATATTTGTTTTCTGATTCTTGAAATTTATATAGTAATTGTAATGTTATTATGTTATATTCAAAATTGTGTTAGTTCATTAAATTATATGATTGTATGTAATGAATAAAATAAATTATAAGTCAAAATATAAAATCAGTTTCAAGCATTACTGTTTTGTCATATTATACATATTGTATTACATAATATAATGAATTAATACATCAAATGAAGATGTAATTAAAAATTCAAAAATTAATATAATAGTATTACCTAATACATGTAATAAATGAACCACACAAAAAATATGTTAAATCAATGTCATACTCTATTGTATTACCAAGGTATTATATTGTATTATGAAGGCATTACATTGATTTGACAGAACTAATTAAACGCAACCTTTTTTTTCCTCACTATAGAAAATTATGGTATTTTTATTTTTAAGTCCTGGACATGATAATTAAACTCGAACCGAACCATCGGGTCGATAGCTAAAAATCAGAATTGGTTAGTACTCTAGTCCGATATGAACAAAAAACTCGGTTAAACTCAATGAGCCGACGATTGGACCGGTCGATCCAATGACCCAATAACCGAGTCACTGATTTTACCGGTTCCCTCACTTTTTTTTATATAATTCAAGTCTTTGAATTTGATTGAATATATCATTGATTGAGTTTTGGGTTATGATCATGATTTAATATCTTTCTTTTTATATAGATTTAGTATTTATTTGAATTGTATAAAGTAAATATTATACAAATAAATTTAGTTTTTTTATCGAATTTGATTGAATGTATCCTAGAGATGTTTATTATTTGTGTTTGATTTTATCACTCTTGAGTTTTGACTTTTGAGTTATGATCATGTTTTAATATCTGTTTTTTGTATAGATTTAGTACTTATTTGAATTGTATAAAGTAAATATTGTACAAATAAGTTTAATTTTTTTTGTTGTAGATAACTTGATTAATTTTACATATTTACTAAATATTATATATAATATATAATAATAATTAATATATTTAATTATTTATTAGTTATTACATATTAATGATCTGACGCCCCCAAAATAGGTATACATCACCCATTCTGAGTCGCCAAATATACGGTACAGAAATAAATATAACTTCATTAATATAATTATCGTGCAAAATATGACAACACATACACTGTGAGTTTAAATACAAATATTGTCTAATAGACAGTATTCAAACTTAAAAAGAGTCCTTATTACAATTATTGATACACTATTTTATAAAAATAGTGAAGACTGCTAAAATAACTTTCTAGAACCATCACTCCATACCTTGGCTAGTTCCTGCTATGTTCTCACCTCCTGAGAAGAAAAATGGAATAAAAAATAAAAGGGTGAGCTCAACTAGTCCAGTAAAGAATATTATGACTAAGATAATATACAACAAATTATCATTAGTCTTCAACAGGAAAAAATATGATAGAATATAATAAACAACAAGTTTTAGATCAACAACTGCAGCGGAAACAGCAATCCATTAGAAGAGTCAAGTAGAGAATGAATTCTACTATCTTCTAAGATTTAAAAGTCCATCATCAATATTTAATCCCTATAACATCAATCAATATTCATCTTGAATCAAATATTCATCTTTGCACTACAGGCCAAAGATATTCATTTGTATCACCAGTTGGTCATGTTCATCTTTGCACTACGGGCCAAAGATATTCATCAGGTAATCATTCATCTTTGCACTACAGGCCAAAGATATTCATCAAGTATCACCATTAAAGACTGAAAATGATGAAAAATATTTTAGAGAACGAATCCAGTAAGATAAAAGGACAAAGTTTAGATATTCGTACTTTAGATAATTCAAGTTTAAAAATACTCCATAATAAACCATAATGGAGTAAAATTCAAGAATGACGATCAAAACATGGATACAATCAAAGATAGTACTCATACTAAACATCTGGGACGAAAAAGAGAAAATTTCATTTTTCGGTGAATAATATCGTATTTGTGAATAGTGTCGTATACGTGAATAGTAACTCCGACATAAAAGGGTAGAAATTTCATAATAAAACTTATATCAATAATTCAGCATAATGATATTGAAGAAAATAATATCATATAAGAAGAAAATAACATCCCTTACCTCAAAAGAACAGTACTTCTGGTTGAAATATCAGGTATAAGGCTGAAGGAAACTTGTACTGAATAGCAACTCTCAAAGTATCTAAATACTCACAAAATACGTTTGATAATATAGAGAGAGAAAAAAAAACTTGTTTCTAGTGTGATTTTCAATTCTAACTAAGCACCCTATTTATAGGAAAATGTTAGAACGCCAAAGCAGACTTAACCTGCTACCTGATGGCTTTACCTATTACTATTCATGCCCATCACATTTAAAATAAAATTTTAGCACATTTCTTACCAACAAAAAGTGGGGCCCACCAATTTTAGAAATTTCCAAAATATTTTATCATTTAAACAATAATCAGAAACTTCAATAATTCATAATAAATAGCCCTTTTATCAGAAAAATACGAATTTTATGTTCATTCCATAGGAAATTAAATTCTCTACAACTTTGTAGTTTTAAGTTTTTCCAAATTCTAAATAAAAAATGCCCGAAATCCATATACGGATAATTTTTAATACCTTCATTCCTACAAAATACTGATAAAATACCTCAATATAAATTCCTTCATTTATAATCATATAAAATAAATATTTCCCTATCCTTCATTTATATCCACATAAAATAAATATTTCTTATCATATAAATCAATAATTAATTATTCACAAATAATATTACAGAATCACAATTATGACAACTAGGCCGTTCCCAGGAAAGAGGGGGCTTTTCGATAAGGATTTCTCTTTACTGGTGCGCAATTAATTGACTAAACCTCTCCTTAGACAGAACTTTCTAGACATTACCAATAGTGGTATCTAATAATATTATTCAAATAATATGAATTATTGATCTGATAATGGAAAATAATGTGTAGTGACAATTATTGAAACAACAATAATATAAAATATCAACGTAGCAATTATTGAATCAATAAAATAAAATATTGAACAGTAATTACTGTAACAATTATTGAGTAGTGCCTTTTTACGTAAGGATCAATAATTCAACAATACCGTGCAATACCGTGTGCTACTGTGCCACCACACGTATTACTGTATTTTAACCACCGGGTATTCTAATAGTGTTAACTGTAACGATTATGTCGTTATTTATAAAAACTCATACTTGTCGTTTTATTTATTCGACCGTTTTTCATTATGGGGCCCACAGATGGTTGCGTCGTCGTACGGATATTTCCGGTAAAAATAATATTCCATGACCAAACGAATATTCTCCGACAACAATGAATATTTTATAACCACTTGCTTAGTTTGTAAAATTTACACTTTTCACCTATAACCACAATATTATATCAAATTAACACCTTATTATTCAAAATAATAATTAGAGAATATTCGATTTTATTTATAAAAAAGTTGGGGTCTTACAAATGATGTTACTAAGTCAATAACGGTCTGACCATTGGTTAGACCAATAACCCATTAACCCGGTAACTTTTTCGATTCGATAATCGGTCCGAGTCTGAAAACATTAGTTGTCCCTGGAGTTCTCTTACTTATATTTAAGAGACCCTTTTCCAAGTTTTTTTTTGAAAATTTTCTATTTGGTGGTTCCTATTTCTTTTTTATGGAATTTCTTTATCCTTTTGTGAGATTTTATTTCTTTTAGTTTGGAAATTTTTAATGTAAAGAGTTTTATTCTCGTGGTTTGAGATTTTTTCATTTTATGGAGGTTATTTTTAGATTTATATTCTATCCATAGAGGAAATTTGATTTGCGTTAATTGATAAACAAAGATTAATTCATATTTAGATGTGAGGTTATGATGATCGCCTTTTTTTTCGTTACTCATGCAAAATAACTGTTCAAGTCTTTCATACCATTAAATACTCCCCATCCATACTATATCAAGACTGTAAGAGCATCTCTAACAGTAGTAATAAAAAATATTTTTAAATTGAAATTTGTTGACCTACGTGTCAATTTAAAGAGCATTATTTACTACTTTCATATTTTGTGTCTTACCAGTCTCTTCAATTCAATGAGCTGTACATCAAACCTATCAAGCAAAATAAATATTTTTAGCATTTCATAAATGTTTTGAAAAGAGAGAATGAGATTACAGATTTGATGACTAAGATTGAAGAGGTTCTTGGAGATAATTTTTGTGATGTGACTCACATATTTGAGTGTCCCAAAATGATTGAAGAGACTTTTGAAAATGCTCTAAGTCTGTATGTAAGAGAGAGTAAGAAAACTGGATAATTTTTTTAATAGATTTTAATCCCCAATAATTTTATTTGTAGACGTTATTTATAAACAATCTAGCCGGGATTAATGATTAATATATTTGAAGTTATAAATTAGCTAAACAATTCCCGATAGTTTTAATTTTTGAAATAACTAGTCAAAATTCTTAATTAATACACAAACTTTTTGACAAAAAAATGAAGGAAAAAGAGAGGTAAATTTGTTATAGTAACTGAATAGTCACTTTTTTTTATAGTAGAAAGTTTTTATTACTTAACCACCTATATATATATGCTATTGATTTTGAGAGAAGTGGTTAGTATGAAGTTTATTTTGGGATAAGTTGGTCAATTGACCAATAGAATACTGACACGCAGGCGAGGTTGTATGTGTGTAAGTATTCTATTGGCCAATTGACCAACTTACCAAAAAAATAACTTGATGCTAATCGAATCCAATTTTGAGTAACTATCAATTATTTCCTTATCCATCTATCTATCTATATATATAGCGTTCGGTTCCAGTCTGGACTCCCAGATTTTAGTACCGTCCGGACTTTTTTTTTTAAACAACTAAAAAAAATATCATTTTGAATAATTATGGTATTGATTTGTTATAATATTAAAGTTGTGGGTAATAATTATAAATTTTACAAAGTATGCAAGTTGTTATATTATATTCGATTGGTCGGGGAATATTCATTTTAACAGGAAATATTCGAACGACGACACAATCATTGGTGGACCCCACAGTGGAATTATTGTCAGATTGAGAAAACGACAAAAATATCTTTTTATAAAAATAACAGCGAAAGTTTTATCGTTAATTGTTGAAACACCCGGTGTTAAAAGTACAGTAATATGCGTGGTTGCATAGTAGCACATGATATTGATTATTGATGCTTACGTGAGAAGTCACTCAGTTTTGTTCAATTATTGCTGCATGTTAAAATAAACATGTGTGTAAAATCCATAAAAAGTATACGTGAAATTTAATGCATCAACAGTTACCTGTACATCGCGTATGTACTTTCAGTTCCATAATGGCTGAAAAACCAGACTACAAAACCTTAGAACTGTGATGTTTTCAACAATGTTTCTTCCCAAGAGATGATCTATCCTGAAATACAATTGACTTGAAGCATGATCTATATCACAGCATCTCGAAAAAAGAATGCAGTATAGCATACAAGTAATGTGCATTCTTACCTATACAACTGCTTCTCTTCAAACTTGGAGAGCAAGGATTGAGTCAATTGGTGAGAAGATGATGAATTAAAAGATCCAAAACCAAAGGGTTTCTCAATTACTACACGATTCCATCCTTTATGGGATTGAGCATTATTAGCAAGTGAGGATGCAACATCTAGAAGTGCTTCTTGTGGCACAGAGAGGTAAAAGATTATGTTCACGTCAGACTCCCCCTAAGACAAGGTCAGCTGTTAAAGATCAAAATGCCTCCAACTTATACAATGGGAAAGTGTACAAAGATTTGTTCTATTCCATTAAATAAACTTGTTCTGATGTCCCATTACCTCAATCTATTCCATCAGAGAATTTAGCTTTGACATCCCTTCTCTATTGTCATAACCTCCATTAAGATAATATAATCTACTGAGAAAAGACCATTTTGCTGCCACAATTTGGACGTTACTGATTTCTAGAAAAATTAAATTATAAAAGTTTTAAAATTTATCCTTGAACTTGTTTTATTGAATTCTTATATCATTGTCATCATCCTCATGTTTATATTATGTGAAAGTCATATGTGGCCCGTAGTGCATTGATGGATAGTTGTTGGCATGATCATGACCATCGATGAATACACGAATATCCTTGGCCCGTAGTGCATGGATAATTCGTGGTTGTGATACTAATGAATATCCTTGGCCGTAGTGCAGGGGTGGTTCGATGATGTGGATTATTTATTAAGCTGAGTCTCAGCGATAAAAGTGATGAAAAACCTTTTAAATCATAGAAGATAATAGATTTTATGCTCCACTTGACTCTTCTAATGGATTGCTTGTTTCGCTGCAGTTAAACTTGATGTCTATTGTATTTTATCAGTTTAACACTGTTAAAGACTAACGATAATTTATTCTGCATTATCTTAGTCATAATATTTCTTACTGGGCTAGTTGAGCTCACCCTTTGCTTTCATTGTTCTCTTTAGGAAATGAAAATATAGCTGGGACTAGTCGGGGAACGGAGTGACAGTCCAGATGTTTGCATTAGTAGTCCTCACTATTCTGTAAAATAGTGTGATAATAAATGTATTGAGGACTTATTTTAAGTATGAATATTGTCTAGAAGACAATATTTGTATTAAAACTCACAGCTCATGTTGTATATTTAAGTTTGTATTTGTATTATGTACCATGTATTTGGCGACTCAAGATGGGTGATGTATACGTATTTTGGGGGCGTCACAGTTGGTATCAAAGCTTAGGGATATGATCCCTGGCTAAGATGTGAGACTAGAACTAGGGGGAGAGACGGAAAAATCATTCGCTAGTATGACCTACCTAATTTATTTGTTATTTAATTGGTCGGTCAGAATATAGGGATAATATATTGCATGTCAATTAACCCTTGTTTTGTGGCAGTATTTGAAAATAACATCCGAGAATGTTGAGAATAGCAATGGAGCACATGAGACCGTTGAATCACTAACGATCAATAATCAGGAAAACGTGTATCAAGAAGGTAACAATCCTCATACAAATAACAACACCGGCCAAATGATGAACGACGGAATGTTTAGGGACTTTTTGCAATTCATGCAGCATTAGGGGAGAGAGACTGCTGTCCAAAATACAGGTGGAAACACTGGCAACTCTCGGACGGTCACTGCTAAGCAGTTCAAGGAGTTGGGACCACCGGAGTTTATTAGAAAGCCAAAACCACTTAAGGCGAAGACGTGGATAAAGCAGATCACCAAGATATTTGATGTCTTGGGATGCTCCGAGGAGCAAAAGGTTCCCTTTGCCACATTTATGTTACGAGGAGAGGCAGATTACTGGTGGGAATCGGTAAAGCGTACTCAACCTACCGCACTGAAGATGTCTTGGGAGAAGTTCTAAGAACTGTTCAACGACAAGTACTTTCCCGAAAGTATTCGTCACATGAAGGAGGTAGAGCTCATCAAGCTGGAGCAGAACAATATGACCGTGTCGCAGTATGAAACTAAGTTTGCCAAGTTGTCCCGATTTGCGTCCTACTTAGTTGATAATGGGGAGAGAATGACGCGGATGTTTTTAAGAGGTTTGAAACCCGAGATACGTCAATATCTAATTTCTCACAAACTGTGTTTGTATTCAGATGTTGTAAATAGGGCTCAGTTATTAGAGCGCGATAACGAGTCAACCCAACCAAGAGAAAGCAGCAGGCAAAATGATAATACTAGTGGTAGCAGTCATCGAAGCGGTGACAACAAACGTGGAGGAAATCAAAATGCCAGAAATGGTAACCACTTCGATGGTAATCATGGCTAAGACAGTAAAAGTGAATATTTTAAGAAGAAGATATTCAACAATGATGGAAAGACGTCAGCACCAACACCCGTTGTTAAAGAAGGAGAACGGCCACCGATCGTATGTTTCAAATGCAGAGGGAAGGGACACATCAGTCCAAACTGTGCGCAGCAGTCCAAAACGTGTTACAATTGTGGAAGAGAAGGTCACCTAGCTAGATTTTGTCGTACAGGGAAGCCAAGTTCAGTTGGAACGGTGACACCAAAGGCTGTCCCAGACAAGTCAAAACCAGTAGTTCAAGGGAGAGCGTTTGTTGTGACCTCCCAGAAAACAAGGAACCCGAATGAGGTCATCACGGGTAAGCTTATCATAAACTCTAGCCAAGTATATACCTTATTTGATACTGATTCTACCCATTCTTTTATTTCTCCTATTTGCGCTCAACGTTTAAATTTGACTCCGAAGAAATTAGACTTTGACTTATCTGTTGAAACTCCGTTGGAAGAAACCCTCATTACATCCATTGTTTATAAGTCTTGTTTGGTTCAAATCGGTACCCTTACATTACCTGTCGACCTTATTTCTTTAAAAATACTGGCATTTGACGTAATTCTAGGGATTGATTGGTTAGCTACTCATCATGCAAAAATTGATTATTTTCGTAAGGTTGTTAGGTTTAATATTCCTAACCAACCTATTATGCGAATTCAAGCAACCAAACCATTAAAATCAATCACTGTCATCTCAAGCCATAAAGCTATTCATTTATTGAAAAATGGATGTCAAGCTTTCTTAGCTCATGTCACAGATTTAAACAAAAATACGTCAGTTTTGAATGATATTTCTATTGTTAATAAATTTCCTGACGTATTCCCTGAAGAACTTTCTGGCCTAACCCCAGAGCGTGAAATTAAATTTTGTATTAACCTTGAACCCGGTACAAAACCCATTTCCAAAGCCCCATATCAAATGGCTCCTATTGAACTTCAGGAGTTAAAGACACCACGGCAGGAATTGTTAGATATCGGTTTCATTTGTCCTAGTACGTCTCCTTGGGGGGCTCATGTTCTATTCGTGAAGAAGAAAGATGGGAGTATGCGACTTTATATTGATTATCGGGAGTTGAATCA
This sequence comes from Panax notoginseng, assembly GCA_016801055.1. Classification (NCBI taxonomy): domain Eukaryota; kingdom Viridiplantae; phylum Streptophyta; class Magnoliopsida; order Apiales; family Araliaceae; genus Panax; species Panax notoginseng. The sequence continues at coordinate 47,496,978 of CM029022.1, forward strand.
TGTCACCATCAAAAATAAGTAACCGTTGCCTCGCATTAATGACCTGTTTGACCAGTTGCAAGGCTCCAAATTCTTTTTAAAGATTGATCTTCATTCCGGATATCACCAATTGAAGATTAAAACCAATGACATTCCAAAGACGGCTTTCAGAACTCGGTACGTGCATTATGAATTCCTAGTCATGTCTTTTAGATTTACTAATGCTCATGCTGCCTTCATGGATATGATGAACCGAGTATTCAAGGAGTATTTGGATCATTTTGTGGTTGTCTTTATTGATGACATCCTCATATACTCCAAAAGCCGTGAAGATCATGAGCAACACTTGAGGCTGATACTCCAAAAGCTTCGTGAGAACAAGTTATATGCCAAGTTGAAGAAATGCGAGTTCTGGCTTGAGGAAGTAGCATTCCTTGGGCACGTGATATCAAATCACGGAATATCTGTTGTCCTGGCAAAGATTGAAGCAATTCAAAGCTGGGAACAACCTAAGTCGGTGACCGAAATACGTAGCTTTCTCGGCTTAGCTGGTTATTATCGGAGATTCGTGGAAGGATTTTCTCGAATCGCTACTCCATTAACTCAGCTGACTCGAAACGATACAAAATTCAGTTGGAGCGAGGAATGTGAGAAGAGTTTTCAAGAACTCAAGAGGAGACTGTTATCTGTAATATATAGTATTATTTAATATATATATATATATATGATAAAAACATAACATGATTTTATATGAATATAACACAAAAAATATTAATAAATAAATCCGAGTCCTTTGAATTCACAAAGTCTCCTTAAAGCAAATTTATTCCCTCACAGGTGCTAAGGATTAATGAATAATTGCTTCCCAAGATAAAACGAATTTCAATTCTTAATTAGTAGCACTACAAAATTAAGAACATTTCGAACCAATATTCATGTTATGTATTGAACTGACTAATGATGCATGCATGCAATAAAGTTGAAAAGGATTAAAATAAATCTTACTATACAACTTGCAGAGAAGAGAAATTGCAACAGGAAGTCAGGAAGGGAAATATGTTGCAACAGGGAAATAAAATATACTGCAACGGGATTGCAACGGGAATGGGAGAAAAATAATCTTTAAAGGGAGGGAAATATTTTTTTTTCTTTCAGAACTACCTTTTCTGATAATACACACCAAAAACCAATTTATAAAAAAAGTCGGCGGTTTATTACCGTTGGTGTCAGTGTATTGATATATAACTTAAATCTGATAATTAATTAAATTTTGTCCAAAAAAATTATATATCACATGACCCGCCCGCCACGGCCACGACCACGACCCGACCCGACCGACCAATTTTTTCATTCAAACATAAATATATATTTTATCAAACCCATTCTTAATGGATTTGAACACATAAATATATATTTTATCAAACCCATTTCCAACAATCCCCCACATGAATGTAAAATTGGCTTTACAATATGCAAAATATGTTATGAATATGCAGACACTAGTTCAAGTACATAAGAAAAGATATTTCATCAGGTTAAGTAGCCTAGTGGCTTTGAACTTGCCCTAGTAAAATCTATCGGATTTACTTGGCTAATCAGTAGACTTGATGTCTTTGAACTGTCAGCTTTTTGTGTAAATCAAGACAATAGAATTCACAAAATATCTCTTCAGACATAATTGGTTCTCACGTTTGTGTTCATTTTGGCCTTGAAATACCTCTTGGTTCTGTGAGTATATTAGAGAATTCAGCCTTCAAAATTCTCATAGAAGTGGCCCCCTTCTTACTCACGTAGGTGACTTCTATCAAGAGTATCCTGCAATACCCCACTTGAACATATTTCAAGATATAAAAATTATTAAAAGCGTATCTTGTGACGCCCCCAAAATAGGTATACAACACCCATTCTGAGTCGCCAAATACATGGTACAGAAAGCAAACTACAACTTCAATAATACAATTGTCGTGCAAAATACGACAACACATACTGTGAGTTTAAATACAAATATTATCTTCTAGACAATATCCACACTCAAATAAATCATCATTACAATTATTCAAACACTATTTTACAGAAATAGTGAGGACTGCTAAAACATCTTTCTAGAACCATCACTCCATACCCCGACTAGATCCTGCTATGTTCTCACCTCCTGAGAAGAAAAATGGAACAAAAAGGAAAAGGGTGAGCTCAACTAGCCCAGTAAAGAATATTATGACTAAGATAATATACAAACAAATTATCGTTAGTCTTCAACAGGAAAAAATCTGATAGAATATAATCGACAACAAGTTTTAGATCAACAACTGCAGCGGAAACAGCAAACCATTAGAAGAGTCAAGTAGAGAAAGAATTCTACTATCTTCTAAGATTTAAAAGTCCATCATCAATATTTTATTCCTGTAACATCAATTAATAATCATCTTTATCCAAATATTCATCTTTGCACTACAGGCCAAAGATATTCATTTGTATCACCTGTCAGTCATGTTCATCTCAACACCTGTTCATCTTTGCACTACAGGCCAAAGATATTCATCAAGTAATCATACATCTTTGCACTACAGGCCAAAGATATTCAGTAATATCATCATTTAGGACTGAGGATGATGAAAAATATCTTAAAGAAAACGAATCCAATGAGACAGAAGGACAAATAGTAGGGATTCGTATAACAGTTTATCCAAGATCAATAATACTTCATAATAATCAATTGTGAAGCAGAATTCAAAAATAAAGATCAAAACATGGATACAATCAAAGATAGTAACCATAATAGACATCTTGGATAAAAAGAAAAATTTTAATTTTTCGGTGAATAGTGTCGTATTCGTGAATAGTACCGTATACGTGAATAGTGCCGTATACGTGAATAGTAACCCCGATACAAAAAGTTCCAAATTTGATAAAAACTCATATCAATATTTCAGTATAATGATATTGAAGAAAATAATATCATTTAAGAAGAAAATAATATCCCTTACCTCAAGATATCAGTACTTCTGGTCGGAATACCGATATAAGGCTGAAAGAAACTTGCTCTGATGAATAGAAACTCTCAAAGTATCTAAATACTCACAAAATACACTCAATAATCTAGAGAGAGAAAGAGAGAAAACTTGTTTCTGGTGTGATTTTCAATTCTAATTTAGCCCTCTATTTATAGAAAAATTTTAGTAGGTTTGACCTGCAACCTGATGGCTTTACCTGCTACTATTCCCACCCACCATATTTGAAATATAATTCAGCACATTTCTTCACCAACCACAAGTGGGGCCCACCAATTCTAGAATTTTCCATCAAAATGATAAACTCCGAAAATTCAACAATTTCTGAACCAGTCATCTTGTAAAATTCATAATAAATCATACGTTCATTTTTAACGGTTCAAAATTTGTGGACATATACTCAACTTATATATGTATAACATATCCAAAAATTACCACGATCCAACGGTCGGATTAAAAATTATAACACCCGCAATATTTCTCAAAAACCCTGATTTGATTTTTAATACCTCCATTCCGATAAAAATACTGATAAAACAACTCAACATTAACTCCTTCATTTTTAACCACAAAAATATATCCCTCATTTATATCCACATAAAATAAATATTTCCTTATCATATGAATCAATAATTAATTATTCACAAATAATATTACAGAATCACATTTATGACAATCAGGCCGTTCCCAGGAAAGAGGGGGCTTTCCAATAAGGATTTCTCCTTACTGGCGCGCAATTAGATGACCAAACCTCTCCTTAGACAGAACTTTCTAGACATTGCCAATAATGTTATCTAATAATATTATTCAAATAATATGAATTATTGATCTGATAATGGAAAATACTGTGCAGCAACAATTATTGAAACAACAATAATATAAAATATCAATGCAACAATTATTGAATCAATAAAATAAAATATTGAACAATAACTACTGTAACAATTATTGAGTAGTGCCTTCTTACGTAAGAATCAATAATTGGTGCAATACCGCGTGCTACTGTATTTTAACCACCGGGTATTCTAACAGTATTAACGGTAACAACTACGCCGTTATTTATACTTGTCGTTTTCTTCATCCAATCGCTTTCCGTTATGGGGCCCACACAAGGCTGCGTTGTCGTACGAATATTCCCCGACAGCAAGAATATTCCACGACCAACCGAATATTCACCGACCAAAAATAAATATTTTATAACCACTTGCTTATTTTGTAAAATTTGCACATTTCACCCATAACCAAAGTATTATATCAAATTAGCCCCTTATTATTCACAATAATATTTAGAGAAAATTTGATTTTATTCATTAATAAGTTGGGGTCTTACATATCTTATCCTGATTCTCGCGGCAGATGTGCACTGTCTCATTTTAGGAATGGTTAGGAGTAAATATCTCCTCAGTACTTTACTGAGTACTACATAGTTCGGTTTGCCCATTGAACCTATATCTTAGGATCTCCAGTCAGCTAGGTTGGGTTGCCACTATGACGACTCTTATTTAAATAGTAGGCTTTAAACCCATTCCCTTCGATAATTTTTCCACTTGCTCTCTTGTTAAACCTTTCGTAAGCGGATCCGCAATATTATCTTTTGACTTTACATAATCAATTGAGATAATTCTATTTGAGAGCAATTGTCTAACGGTATTATGTCTTCGTCGTATATGGCGTGACTTACCGTTATATAAATGACTCTGTGCTCTTCCAATTGCTGATTGGCTATCACAGTGAATACATATAGCTGGCACATGTCTTGACCAATTTAGAATATCCTCTAAGAAATTACGAAGCCACTCAGCTTCTTCTCCAGCTTTGTCTAACGCAATGAATTCTAATTCCATTGTAGACCTAGCAATATACGTTTGTTTTGAGGATTTTCTAGACACCGCTGCAGTACCAAGTGTAAATACATATCCACTTGTGGATTTTGAATCTTTAGTATCAGATATCCAATTAGCATCAGTATATCCTTCTAATACTGCTGGATATTGTGTATAGTGCAGTCCATAGTTTTGAGTATGTTTTAAATATCCCAAAACTCTCAAAATAGCTTTTCAGTGATCTTTACCTGGATTACTCGTATACCTACTTAGCTTACTTACCGAATAAGCTATATCTGGTCTGGTACAGTTCATGACATACATTAAACTGCCTATTATACGAGAATATTTTAATTGAGATATGCCATCACCTTCATTTTTAGCTAGATGAAGATTTATATCAACTGGGGTGTTATTTAGAATTATATTATATTTGTTAAATTTTTCAAGTATTTTCTCAATGTAATGAGATTGAGATAATATAATTCTATCAGAGGTTCTAGAAATCTTGATTCCTAAAATTATATCAGCAACCCCCAAGTCTTTCATATCAAATCTATGTGACAACATACGTTTTGTTGAGTTGATAACTTTATTGTTGCTACCCATGATTAACATATCATCCAAATAAAGACAAACAATGACATATTCCTTTTGAGTATTTTTGACATAAACACATTTGTCACACTCATTGATTTTAAATCGATTTGATAACATAACATTATCAAATTTCTCATGCCATTATTTTGGTGCTTGTTTTAATCCATACAAGGATTTAACAAGTTTACAAACTTTCCTCTCTTGTCCAGGAGCTATGAAACCTTCAGGTTGTTTCATATATATTTTTTCATCTAATTCACCATTTAAGAATGTAGTCTTTACATCCATTTGATGTATTTTAAGTCTATTTAAAGATGCTATTGCTATTAGCATTTGAATAGATGTAATTCTTGTAATAGGTTAATAAGTGTCGAAATAATCCAATCCTTCCTTTTGTCTATAGCCTTTAACAACAAGCCTTGCTTTATATTTATCAATTGAGCCATCAGCTTTCATCTTCTTTTTAAAGATCCATTTATACCCTAAGGGTTTTGAACCAGGTGGAAGATCCACCAGTTCCAATGTATGATTTTGCATAATGGACTCAATTTCACTATTTATTGCTTCTTTCTAATGAGAAGCATCTGGAGAGGATACTGCTTCCTTGTAGGTTCGAGGAACATTTTCTAACAAAAATGTTAGAAAATCCGGACCAAAAGACATTGAAGTCCTTGCCCTTTTGCTACGTCTAGGTTCATCCACTACAGACTCTTTGTCTATATTTTTTAGGATTATCACTAGTAGCATCCAAAGGTCTTTTGTTTAAATTTGAATCATTATTTCCATTATATGGAAAAATATTCTCAAAGAATGATGCATCTCTTAATTCAATAAATGTATTAACATGAATATCATTAATTTCAGATTTATGAACAAGAAAGCGATAAGCACCACTGTTATTTGCATAACCAATAAATACACAATCAATTGTTTTTGGTCATATCTTAACCTTTTTAGGTTTAGGAACCATTACCTTTGCTAGACACCCCCACACTCTCAAGTATTTATAGCAAGGTCTATGGCCTTTCCATAATTCATAAGGTGTTTTGTGAGTTTTCTTATGAGGCACTTTGTTAAGAATATAATTTGCAAAAAGCAAAGCTTCCCCCCACAAATTCTGGGGTTCTCCAGAACTATTTAACATAGCATTCAACATTTCCTTCAATGTTCGGTTCTTGCATTCAGCAATACCGTTAGATTGAGGTGAATACGGAGCAGTAGTTTGGCGAATAATACCATGAGTAGAGCAAATCTCTTCAAATGGTGATTCATATTCACCACCTCTATCGTTTCTTATTGCTTTAATCTTTTTGCTAAGTTGATTTTCAACTTCATTTTTATAAAGTTGAAACTTTTCTACAGCCTCATCTTTGCTTCTTAGCAAATATACATAACAATATCTTGTGCAATCATCAATAAAGGTTATGAAATATTTTTTCCAACCTCTAGTTTGCACAAACTTTAAGTCACATATATCAGTGTGAATTAAATCTAGAGGTTCAGATTTTCTTTCAACAGAATGAAAGGGTAATCTTGTCATTTTTGATTCCACACAAATTTCACATTTATGTTTTTGATTAATATCAAATTTAGGCAAGAATTCTAAATTAAGTAATCTGCAAAGTATTATAATTAACATGTCCTAATATAGCATGCCATATGTTTGAAGACTCTAACAAGTAAGCAGAAGAATTAATTTTATTATTATCAATAGACTTCGGTACAACAGTCATAACATTCATCTTAAAGAGCCCATCAGTCATCTAGCCCTTTCCTACAAACATATTATTTTTAGTAAGTACAAATTTATCAGACACAAACACCAACTTAAAGCCATTCTTGCTAAGTAAGTGACCCAGAAACTAGATTCTTGCGAATATATGGCACATGAAGCACTTCATTCAAAGTCAGTTCTTTGCCAGATGTCATTTTCAGTATAATATTTCCACGTCCTTCAACCTTTGAACTTGAGGAGTTTCCCATGAAGAGTTGATCATCATTCTCTACTAATTTGTAAGTAGATAACATCCATTTATTGGAATAAATGTGGCGAGTAGCCCCAGTGTCCACGTACCATTCTTTAGGATTTCCTACCAAGTTACATTCAGATATAACTGCACAAAGATTCATGTCTGAAACATCTTCAGAAAGCTTTTCCAGTTCTGTCACATTTGCTTGAGGCTTTTGATCTTTCTTCAACTTCTTTGGCTTTCGACATTCATTAGATTTATGTCCTGGAATGCCACAGTTAAAGCATTTGCCTTTGAATTTCTTTTTGGCCTTGAAAGCTTCTTTGCCTTCACGCTTCCTTTTGTTGTTGTTTGGCCTTTGTTCTACCACATTTTCCTTTGCTTCAATGAAGTTTTTCCCGCTCTTCTTCTCAGAGACTCGATTGTCCTCTTCAATCCTAAGTCGTACAATCAGTTCTTCAAGATTCATCTCCTTGCGTTTATGCTTTAGATAATTCTTGAAGTCTTTCCATGATGGTGGAAGCTTTTCAATCATTGCAGCAACTTGGAATGAGTCACTTAATGACATTCCTTCAGAATGAATGTCATGTAGAATTACTTGTAATTCTTGAACCTGAGTGATAACTGCTTTGGAATCTATCATTTTATAGTCAAGAAATCTACCAACAATAAATTTTTTCATGCCAGCATCTTCAGTTTTATATTTCTTGTCTAAAGATTCCCAAAGTTCCTTTGTAGTTTAAATTGTACAATACACATTATACAATGTATTGTCTAATCCATTCATTACATAATTTCTACAAAGGAAGTCTGCATGTTTCCATGCATCAACTGCAGCCACCTTTTCCTTGTCAGTTTCTCCTTCAACAAGAGTAGGACAGTCCTCTTGTAGAAACCGTGCTAAGTTCAGTGTTGTGAGATAGAAGAGCATCTTCTGTTACCAACGCTTGAAATCAGTTCCATTGAACCTTTCAGGCTTTTCTCCATGAGACATACTCACGGCAGGAATGGTGCTTGTAGTTGCCATTTCTGTTATACAAGTATGACAATTGTCAATAGACAGAAACAAATTTCTGTTTGTACAAGATGTAACAAATTTTGTTTACAAATTTGTTTTTTTTTCAGAATATTTATATATTAACACAATAATATATATTAGCAATCAAAATAAACTGTTATATGAATTTAAAAACAATAACAGAAAAGTAATATTAATATGTAAACAATTTTCTGTTTACATAAAACACTAATACAATTACAGAATATAAACAAAATATTATATATATATTAATCATGCAATAAACTGTTAATATGCAAAAGAAAAGAACATGCAATTAAACTTACTGCACTTTATTACAGGAAATCAGAACATGCAATATTAAATTTACTGCACTTATTGTTTGAAATTAAAACTGAGATGAAAAAACTTTTATAAAACCAAAAATTCTTACTGTACCAAAACTTTTATGAAACTGTTGCAGACAAAAACTTACTGCACAAAACTTTTATAAAACCGTTGCAGACAAAAAACTTATTGCACTTTCATCCGAAAACAATTACTGCACTCATATAATATTATAATTATATTCGTACTTTTAGTATATAATATATATATATATATATATATATATATATATATATATATATATATATATATTATATTAACCGTAGAAATATTACAAACATACTGCATGAATAAGAACATAAATGTAAACAATAACTTTTTGACAATCATGTGCTCAAGAAATAACATGCAGAACATGCAGCAGCAGGTAATATACAGAATCAGAATATATATATACACAATAAAAAAAACAGGGTCAATGCATAATCAGAATATATATGTAGTCAATATATATAAACCGAATAAATAACCTTTGAAAAACATGTCAACAAATTGATTTGATTCTCCAGTCATGTACATCAATTAATTGCAAGCACATCAATTAATGGTAAAATTAAAAGCATGTATATATTATTCTGTTTCATGTGTGTTTACATAACATAATACTTTAATTACAGAAAATAAATTTGCTTTAAGATTGTTATCTGTAATATATATATATATATATATATATATATATATATATATATATATATGATAAAAACAGAACATGATTTTATATAAATATAACACAGAAAATATTAATAAGTAAATCCGAGTCCTTTGAATTCACAAAGTCTCCTTAAAGAAAATTTATTCCCTCACAGGTGCTAAGGATTAATGAATAATTGCTTCCCAAGATAAAACGGATTTCAATTCTTAATTAGTAGCACTACAAAATTAAGAACATTTCGAACCAATATTCATGTTATGTATTGAACTGACTAATAATGCATACATGCAATAAAGTTGAAAAGGATTAAAATAAATCTTACTATACAACTTGCAGAGAAGAGAAATTGCAACAGGAAGTCAGGAAGGGAAATATGTTGCAACAGGGAAATAAAATATACTGCAACGGGATTGCAACGGGAATGAGAGAAAAATAATCGTTAAAGGGAAGGAAATATTTTTTTTTTCTTTCAGAACTACCTTTTCTGATAATACACGCCCAAGACCAATTTATAAAAAAAGTCGGCGGTTTATTACCGTTGGTGTCAGTGTATTGATATATAACTTAAATCTGATAATTAATTAAATTTTGTCCAAAAAAATTATATATCACATGACCCGCCCGCCACGGCCACGACCCGACCGACCAATTTTCTCATTCAAACATAAATATATATTTTATCAAACCCATTCTTAATGGATTTGAACACATAAATATATATTTTATCAAACCCATTTCCAACAGAGACTCATTTCAGCACCTGTTCTGACAATACCATCTGGCTCGAAGGGATTTGTCATCTACAGTGATGCTTCGGGCAAAGGGTTAGGATGTATTCTCATGCAACATGGGAAAGTCATAGCCTATGCTTCTCGACAACTCAAAGAATATAAGAGAAATTATCCTACTCATGATCTAGAGTTGGCAGCTATTGTCTTTGCACTTAAAATTTGGAGGCATTACCTTTATAGGGAGAAAGTGGAGATCTATACGGATCATAAAAGCCTCAAATATTTCTTCACCCATAAGGAACTCAACATGCGGCAACGACGTTGGCTTGAACTGTTGAAAGATTATGATCATACCATTCAATACCACCTTGGAAAAGTAAACGTGGTAGCCGACGCATTGAGTAGAAGATCATATGCAGGTACAAGTGCGTTATTGTCAACGCAAAGGCCCATTTTGTATGACTTGCAAAGGATGGAAATAGAGTTAAAGACTCCAGGGACCCACGTGATGATGGCAAACATACGAGTAGAACTGACTTTAATTGATAAAGTTAAAGCTGCTCAAGTTAAAGACCTGGAGCTGATGCGTATGAAAAAGAAAGTGTAAGAAGGTGCTATCCCGGAAGCAAGAATCGATGAAGAAGGAATACTTAAAGTCAACTCCAAACTTTGTGTTCCTAACGACCCTGATTTAAAGTATAAAATCATGATGGAGGCGCACAACACACCGTTTGTAATTCATCCTGGGAGTACCAAAATATATCATGATCTTCGACATACATTTTGGTGGAGAAATATGAAGAGAGAGATCGCGGAGTTTATCTCAAGGTGATTAACTTGTCAACGAGTCAAGGTAGAGCATCAAGTACCAAAAGGTCCATTGCAACCACTTAAAATTCTAGAATGGAAGTGGGAGCACATTATCATGGATTTCGTTATTGGTCTTCCCAAGGTTTCTCAAGGCATAGATGCAATTTGGGTCATTGTTGATAGGTTGACCAAGTTTACTCATTTCTTGCCTTTACGAGAAACTTATACACTTGAACTTCTTGCTCGTATATACATAAACAAAATTATAAGACTGCATGGTATGCCAGTATCCATAGTTTCTGATCGAGACCCAAGATTCACTTCACGATTTTGGGTTAGTTTGCAAAAAGCTATGGGCACGAATTTACGTTTTAGTTCAGCATATCATCCTCAAACGGACGGGCAGTCAGAGAGGACTATTCAAACCCTTGAAGATCTATTAAGACTCTGTGTCCTTGACTTCAAAGGAAGTTGGGACAAGTTCTTACCATTGGTGAAATTTTCTTACAACAACAGTTATCAATCAAGTATCGGCATGGCTCCATTTGAGGCATTGTATGGAAGAAAGTGTCGTTCTCCAGTATATTGAGACGAGGTGGGTGAAGCAACGTTGTTGGGACCGAAATTCGTACGCATGACTACGAAAAAGATTCAAATGATCCGGCAACGTATGAAAACCTCAGAATATTGACAAAAGAGTTATACTGATCTTCATCGAAAAGACGTGGATTTCAATGTTGGAGAGCATGTGTTGTTACGTGTGGCACCATGGAAAGGAGTTACGAGATTTGGAAAGAGAGGAAAGCTCAATCCTCGATTCATTGGCCCATTTGATATCCTTGATCGAGTAGGAACTGTGGCCTATAGACTCGCTTTACCGCCAAGTATGTCTCGTGTTCATAACGTTTTTTACATATCCATGTTACGTAAATATATGGAAGACCCGAACCACATTATTGAGTTAGAACCAGACGAAATAGCAGAAGACTTAATGCATGAAAAGGTTCCTGTTAAAATCTTGGATAAGAAGTAACATATTTTACGCTCCAAGGTTATACCTCAAGTCAAAGTTTTGTGGAAAAATCACGATGTTGAGGAAATGACCTGGGAGTTAGAATCTAAAATGAAATCAAGGTATCCTCACATATTCGTCATACTAGGTATGTATCCTAATTTCGAGGGCGAAATTTCATAAGAAGGAGAGGTTGTAAGACCCCAACTTTTATAAATAAAGATGAATTTTTCTATAAATATCATTTTGAATAATTATGGTATTGATTTGTTATAATATTAAAGTTGTGGGTAATAATTATAAATTTTGTAAAGTATGCAAGTTGTTATATTATATTCGATTAGTCGGGGAATATTCATTTTAACAAGGAATATTCGTACGACGGCACAATCATTGGTGGACCCCATAGTGAAATTATTATCGGATTGAGAAAACGACAAAAATAACTTTTTATAAAAATAACGGCGAAAGTTTTATCGTTAACTGTTGAAACACCCGGTGTTAAAAGTACAGTAATACGCGTGGTTGAATAGTAGCACACGGTATTGATTATTGATACTTACGTGAGAAGTCACTCAGTTTTGTTCAATTATTACTACAGTAATTGCTGCATAGTATCTCACGTTATTTGATTCAATTATTGTCGATATTTTATATAATCAATAATTAAAACGACAAAGTTATTTATATTATTATTTACAATATTGACAATGTCTAGAAGTTCTGTCGAGGAGAGGTTTGGTCACCTAATTGCGTGCCAATAGGGAGAAATCCTTATTGAAAAGCCCCCTCTTTTCTGGGAACGACCTGGTTGTTAAATATTACGAATTATAATAATAATGATAAATATTGTTGAAAATATTGAGGGATTTTTTTTATGAAGTAATTGTGTAAATTTTGCTTATTTTATGGACCTCCATTTACCCATTTTTCAAAATAATCGAAAGGAAGTTATAAAGTGTATATATATATATATATATATATATATATATATATATATATATATATTTGTATAACATGTGGGTGGGTGGTGGTGGTCCTGGTGGATAAATTTGGCAGGTTATGGAATGATTTTTTAAGCTTGGACATTATTGGCCAACCTTTTCCAATCATGCAGTATTATTAATAACTTGTAAGTTATGGTGCATTTTAATTGGTCGACGCTGTTATATTGGCATGTGTTCATTTTTCTCATTTGCCAACTCCTTGAAAGGGAATACTGATACTTAGGAATTGTGAAGCTATGATGTTTCGTCCGTGATTTTTAAAAAAATAACGGTTGCGTCCGTTTCTTAGCAGTACCCCTTCCATTCTCCTATAAATAGGATGCTTAGTTAGAATTTAAAATCACACCAGAATTAGAGAATTCTTCTTTTATTATATTGAGCGTATTTCTTTCGAGTTTTAGAAAGTTTTGAGCGTAGAAAACAGTATAAATTTTCTTCAAGTATATCCTCGATATACCAGTTGAAATACTCTTCTTTTCAAGGTAAGGGATGTTATTTTTGTTCAATATTCATATGAAATAATATTTTCTTCCATACTCTGTAGTATGTAAGTAATATTATTTCGTTTCAGATTTTGAATTTTATACTCATTTTATTAAAGTTTTGGCTTTTATACTCCATGAAATTAGTAGAATATCATTGATATTTGGGCTTCATCCAGTATCTTTTCATGAAAATATTATTCTGAGCATTCTTGATAAGTTTTAATTTTTTTCATGCTGGGGTACTATTCACGGGGTTACTATTCTTGAAGTTACTATTCATGGTACTATTCACTCAGTTACTATTCACCCGGGATACTATTCATGACAAAAATTTATTTCTTTTCGGTCCAAATCATTTTTGATATAATATTATTCTTGAATTTTACTCCACAAAGAAGTATCATGTTGACAATTTGAACGTTATTGATTTCTGGATAAATTAAATTATAAATCTTTTAAAATTTATCCTTGAACTTGTTTTATTGAATTCTTATATCATTGTCATCATCCTCATATTTATATTATGTTGAAAGTCATCTGTGGCCTGTAGTGCATAGATGGACTTGGTATGATTATGACCAGAAATTATTCGGTATAATCATGACCGTAATATTACAAATGATGTGGTAAAAGTCCTCATTGGCTCGTAGTGCATTGATGGATAGTTGTTAGCATGATCATGACCATCGATGAATACACGAATATCTTTGACCCGTAGTGCATGGATAATTCGTGGTCGTGATACTAATGAATATCATTGGCCGTAGTGTAGGGGTAATTCGATGATGTGGATTATTTATTAAGCTGAGTCTCAGCGATAAAAGTGATGAAAAACCTTTTAAATCATAGAAGATAGTAGATTTTATGCTCTACTTGACTCTTCTAATGAATTGCTTGTTCCGCTGCAGTTAAACTTGATGTCTATTGTATTTTATCAGTTTAATACTGTTGAAGACTAATGATAATTTATTCTGCATTATCTTAATCATAATATTTCTTATTGGGCTAGTTGAGTTCACCTTTGCTTTCATTGTTCTCTTCAGGAAATAGAAATATAGCTGGGACTAATCGGGGAACGGAGTGACGGTCCAGATGTTTGCATTAGTACTCCTCACTATTATGTGAAATAGTGTGATAATAAATGTAATGAGGACTTATTTTGAGTTTGAATACTGTCTAGAAGACAATATTTGTATTAAAACTCACAGCTCATGTTGTATATTTAAATTTATATTTGTATTCTGTACCATGTATTTGGTAACTCAAGATGGGTGATGTATACTTATTTTGAGGCGTCACATTGGGCTCCATAAAAGCAAGCGGAAGGAAGGGGGACCATGCATGCATGCCGTAGAAAACTTATCTATGATCAACTGATTTCTGGTCTCTTGATCTTCGTGCGTGGGATGGCAAGTTAAGTCAAGGCATTTTGGATCGAGAATAATTATTACTTCATGGAAGATATATAACATCATCGTTACCTAATGCAAATTTGTGTATAAAAACGGGCCGCTGCAACTAATTTTAATTAAGCAGATTAATTAATTCTTAATTGGACAGCCACACAAAGTAGATTAGAACATGACTGATGAGTGAGTTTTGTGGCGTCTTCCAACAGTTTGAAAGGACTGAAAAAATTAATAATTTGCAAAAAGGAAAAATAGAAGAGAAATACACCCTCTATTTTGCACAAAAAAAGTCCCATTTGAATAATTTTCTGAAAACCCTAAACATCTTCCTCCTCTTTTACATACATGCAACCCTAAACAAAATCCAATCTCAAAACACTAGCAGTACCCAACTATTCATCTTCTTCCTCACCCTAATTGAAACACAACTTAAAACCCATTACTTCACTGCCCAAACACAGAATTAATCAAAACAAAGCAAACCCCAACCCACAACGACTTGCAACAAAAAAAAATTAAAAGAAACTACAAAAAAGAAGGAAGAAAGAAAGAAATATAGATGACTGGAAGAAAAGTAATATAGATTACTTGTAAACTTCTTGTCGCTTAACCAGCCCTGGAAGAAGAGCCCCTTCTTTACTTACGTGCTACCCATTAATCTTTATTGTGTGAATAAGGGATATTTGAGAATTAATTTAAAGCTAATAGGAATCAATGGGATAAAAAGGGCGTGGGAGAAGGGATCAAGGAATTGATTTGTCTCTGATCATATGCAAAAAGGATGAACATGGTGTGCCGAAAAATCATTGATTAATTAGAGATTCCTTTTTCTTTTTCTTTTTTCTTTTTTTCATTTTCTCTCTTTTTATAATCTCAAAAATAAATAGATTTGCCTTTGAATTATCCTATAATTTATTGTTTTAATTTCTTTTTCTTTTACTTTTTTTTAAAAAAAATATTTTTGATTACCTATATCTTCTTTTAATTTTTTTCATCGTAAAATATATAATTTTATTTTGATTTTTAAGCATATTAAAAATGATTTTAAAAATTAAATACTCATATAGTTGATTTTATTTTGAATTCTTAAGAATTACATGTATTAACGAAGAGTTGATCATGTATTTGATTATGCATACACATAAGAAAAAGTCAATTTGTGTTACTAATGTTAGATTTCGATAAGAAATTGGTCGGATTTATTAAAAAGGAACAAAATTGTCTTTTAAATATATAATTTTTTGAGGTGGTGATTGTATATTCCCAAATTAAAAATAAAGAACTTGTCAACTTAAGGTGACACTTTTGTCATTACCCTTAAAATTAATAACAATTTCATGAAATATTATTCCGTGTTGGGACAAATCTGAGAGTCCAGATTTAGTATTTTCCTGTGTATTAGGGGCATTTTTGGCACTTTGTAAATGATTATATTGACATATGCAAGTCTCACACAAAAATGATCACTAGTATCCCTTTTAATTAGCATACAATAATTTAAATTATACTCCCTCAGCTCAATTTTATTTATCATAATTAATTTTTTATGATCAAATTATTCATGTTTAGAATCAAAAATTATTCTTAAGTTTATTAGATATAGGCATAAAATTATTGTCGTAAGAAAGTATATCGAATATACGATCAAAGTCACTTTATAATTTGAATTTAAAATTTCTAATATATTTGTTAGATTATTAATGTTAAATTGGTTAATTTAACTATTAAAAATCAATTAGAATAAATAAAGTCAGACAGAGAGAATATTAAAATTAAATCAATTTACATTCATTTGAATTTTAAGATTTTAAATTTGACTTGTTTAGAAATTCTAATTGCATCGCACTGAACCAAAATTTTTATTTAACGCACCAAAACGAACAAACCCCATAATACAATAATTAATATTCAATACTCATAAACATTACCCCCTTTGATTTTATAAAAAGAGTCTTACCTGCAAAATTTATATATAAGGATAACTTTTTGTTACGTATTACACTTGAGAAAATGAATTACTAGTTAAATTAAAATTATGATGATATATATAATAATGAAATTATTAGAAAAATATGAGGATTATGTTATATTATCTATATATTAATAAAAAGAAGCTATTGTAATTTTTATAATTGTTTTTACAAAGTGGGACTACTTGATATGTAAAACAGATGGAGTTGAATCATGTCACATTTCCAAGATGGAAAATATATAAAATTACTAAATTACCCTTCTTTGCAGGCCATTTCTTCTGTTTCCTTAAAACCGTCAATTCATATATTACTCCAGATAACGATCTGAAAGTGAGTGTGTATATATATATATATTATCATAACATGTAATATTCCTTTTTGATCATTTGCGGCCGTAACAATATTGTTTTTAATCGAATTAATTACCGTTATTTGTCTTAGTCTTTTTTAACCTACACTAATTTATTTATTTTATTTCCATTTCAAGAATCTGAAATTGAGAAAGAAATTAATGAGTTGAGACAGAAGGCATACACTAGTATATGATTTCTAAATTTGTACGGCGTCTAATTGGGTACAGATAGATATTGGACTGATTCTTTGTAGCAAAACATTGCAAATGGAATGATTTTACTAAAGTACAAGTTTGTATAGCTAGCTAGATATTAATATTATATATATATTGATCAAGTTGAATTAATAAATTTAATTTTATAAAAATAATAGGGTTTTCATGTTGAGCCAAAATGAGACAACTGTAGCCTAAAGGAATTAAGTAGGGATATATATATATGTAATCAAATAATACTAAGCATGTTAGTTTTTCTATGATATATATATTATCAGTACCATTTCTTAATTAGTATTCATTTGTCATTTTAAAACTCTCAAGTAAATATGGTACTTCAGATTCTTAATTTTCTAGCTCGAAAAAAGAATAGCTAGACCGTAATATAATTATATGTATAATTTAATTTCAATGCAAATCCGATTGAGCTTATAATCATGACAAATTATTAATGAATTATTTTCGTTGAAAAAAAATTATATATATTTATTTTAATAACAGTGCATCAAAACTTAATTTACTCGTGCATATATATATATAGGTTTCATCCACAACAACCACTACAACAAAAAGGCTTATCAGCGACCGCACATCTGCGACCGCATATAGTCGCAGATGGGTATCAGCGACCGGATGCAGTCGCTAATAGTAGTCGCAGAAAATCTTGTCGCTAAAAAGACATCAGCGACCAATAATAGCGACCGCATTATTAGCGACCGCTATCAGCGACCTCAGCTGTCGCTATTCTGACTCATGCTGAGTCATGCGTCAGACGTGATGTGGCACACGTGTCAGCGACTGGTAATAGCGACCGCATGCGGTCGCTGAAGTAGAAGCACCTTACTCGGTCGCTAATACTGTATCAGCGACCGCACGCGGTCGCTGACTTTGTTTTTTTTTTTTTAAATATTTTTCCTGTTTTATTGATTTCCCAAAAATAACCTGCTTTGTACTTGCTTTTTATCCCAACACACAGCAGTATATATAAGCATCCATCCATGATAACTACTATATGATAAACATCCATCCATACATACAGTCCAAAGAATGAATCTAAATCAACACAACACAATACAATCGTAAACATCCATATAATAGAATCGTAAACCAATACAGTCCAAAGATAAGTAGTTTAAAAGATTACAAGGCTTTAAAAATCTAAAAAACAAGTCTAACAAGGCTTTACAAATCTAACATGCATGACTGGTCTAGCTCTTCATGGATCATTCAAATTAGTACCCTGTAATTAACAAAAGAATAAAACATATATGTTACATGTGTTGATACTGCTATGACTTGGAGAAAGCTAAATAATAGACAATGTACGTAATGAAACATTAAAAGTACCTGGTCGCCACCCTGATGCTGTGATGCTGCTGCTTCCGCCACTGCCTTTGCCAAGTCATCAGGATTCAGAGAATGCAGATGCCCGCCCAGTATAAGAAGAAGATCACGATTTTGACAGATCGCTCTCACACAGTCAGCAGGAGTATGATAGGCTGGATGACCTGATGACTGTGTAGACTGTGTAGACTGGGTAGCAGAGCTGCCTGTGCCACTGATGGTCGGGCGTCGTCTTTGTCCTTGACCTTTAACATAATTTTTCTTCACGACGGACGCCCTCTCCCACAATTCTTGATCAATCGCCGGACGCGGGGTGCCTTCAGGATAGCGCTCGTTCATTAAGCCCTTATAAGTGTCCTGTCAGAAGGTCAACAAATAAATAGTTAAAAATAAATACGAAATGCTAAAAAACATGACTATAATATATTTAAAGTTAACTTATTACCGCTATCTGAACAGCATCAGGCAGACCATCACGGGTGGCCACATACACATCTAACCAATTGATAGGTTGACCTTGAGACTCAGACTCCTACAGTTCATGTTCTCATATTAATATGTAAACATATGATATTTTAGCTACAAAACATGACTGTAAACATAAAGACAAATAACTAAGCCAATAAGCTTGTTATACATACGTACCCTAGCAGCAATATGTTGCAGCTGAGATATACTGCCGCCCTTGTACGTGCCTTTTGCCTTTTCGCCTTCAGATACACCTGAGGATCTGTTCGAGGCGGCAGTCTTACGTCTCTTGACCCAGCTCTCAGCTCTCCACTGCTCACACATCTGCACCCATATGGGATGTGCGCACCACCAGGGGCAATGCTCATGCATATACTGCTCACCCTGTCCTGGATGGTCAATCTCAGCATTGTGCAGGGCTTTCTGTCGTTCTTTGTTTAGATTATCTTTAGTCCGGACGGCGCACTTCTGCCAGAACAGTGCTTGAATAACTGATGCATGTGCGTCGTCCCATCTATACCGCTTCTGCAAATAAAACAACAATAATAATATTAAAACTACTATAATACCATAATCCAACACTACTAAACTATTAGTTGATTAACTATGTATTATCTATCAGAGTGATTAAATAAATATACCTGAAATTCAGCCCAAACTGCATCCTTATGGGCGAGAGGTGTGCTCGCCCATGTAATCACTGGCGTAGGCCAGTTCTGTAAGCATAATTGTGAAATGCACTTCACAATTTTACTATCTTGAAAATCACTACAATATACAATAATTTACATTAAAATATATTTATAACAATGGAAATATTAAACCCTTATATATACACGATGTTTAACTTACGTGCTTTCTGGAGGAGGACGGATCTGTATAAGAATGCGATCATCCGGATTAGCCGGGGCCTTCGGCACATGATTAGGGCCCCGACCCAACCCGCGCTTTCGTGCAACAGGTTCAGAAGACATCTATAAATAAAAAAAATTAGGATGTTAGTATGAAATTATGAATGACAATTAATTGTATGAAATAGTTAACTACGATTACCATAAGTGAAAGGTACATAAACATGACTGCAAAATAGTTAACTACAACAACTATAAATGATATAGTTAAGGATATAGAGAACATTCCTATATAGAGAACATAAATGAAAGGTACATAATTATGAACTAAACATGAACATGAACATAAACATACATTTTGTACAATTAAAACTAAACATACATTTTAATGAAAATCGTTGTCTGATGAGTCAGAATCATTTTGTACAAGTATCGGAGATTCATAACCA
This sequence comes from Panax notoginseng, assembly GCA_016801055.1. NCBI lineage: Eukaryota > Viridiplantae > Streptophyta > Magnoliopsida > Apiales > Araliaceae > Panax > Panax notoginseng. Next base: position 47,517,522 of record CM029022.1, read on the forward strand.
TCTTCAGATTCTGTGTCAGTGTCAGTCAATAACTCTTTCTCAATATCACTGTCATCCTGCACAATAACTGTCTCGGGATCCAATTCATCAGGTTCATCTCCACCCTCTAACTGGATTACATCATTGTTGTCCTCTATATTTATTATAGGAGGTCTCTGAAGCATTTCCTCTTGGTAGAAATCCCCGTCTATTACTTGGACACGACTACGCGCGGGAGTATGAATTACAACTTGCCAATCTGTAGGCGGTCTATCCCTTTTCCTAACTGGACTAGGAGTATAGTATACTTGTATTGTTTGAGTTGGTAATACAAACGGTTCGTTGGAGTACGCAGACCTATGGAGGTCAATATCGACGATTCCATGTCTGTCAACACGTATCCCTTTTTCTGAATCAAACCAATGGCACTTGAACAAGTGAATATGACCACCGTACGTGCCCTTGTACGACAACTCTACGATTTCCTCCAACTCCCCATAAAAGGCACGACCAAGCTCATTGTAACAATCTCCTTGGACACACACTCCAGAGTTCGTTGTTCTTTTACCGTGCTCATATGCTCATATCCCATTTATGATGCTTATAAATACATATAGATGTATATATACATATATAACATGAGTGTGCATCATATATGATTATTCGGGAATTGAACAAGGATACATGCCAAAACAACCTAAAGACAATAGATTCCTAGGGGTAGAATATGAATCATTGCATCATGCATGGTCTGCATATGATAGGACATTAGGTGATGAAAATATCTTGATGGTCAAGTTTGAAGAACAACCAATGGAATTTGAAATGTGTTCTAGAAACTATAACGATGCGTATATCAAGATTGCAGAAGAAGGCATACTATTAGCCCCTGTGAATACGAATGCATATATGGCCATTTAACTTATATATGAAGATTTAGACAAGTATGTCTTCTCGACTGTGAATTATGGATAAACTTCTTTGAACCTTCTTCTTGATTGAATTATGGATAAACTTAATTCCTAGTTATGTTTTATGTCATACTCATGTTCAAGTTATTGGATTGGTATAAGTATGATCATATATTACAACCAAGGTTTTGGGTTAAGCCCTAATGTTCAAGTTATATAGCCATTTGACTTATATATGAAAAAATTTCGGCAGAGTCTCCCCTATAATATGAATTATCCACATGCACGAGGGCATGCATACTTGACCAATTTCAGGGCATAATTTAGGAGAATCCAATATTAGTAACAACAATAAGAAGCCCAAAAATTGTCCCAATTTCAGCAATATCAACAACAATTTATCTAAATTTCAGCAACAATATATTCAGCAGTAATGTTATATTCAAAATTTTTCCAAATTTCAACAACTGTTATTCAGTAATAAAAAATTATCCAACTTTAGATAATCTCATATTAAAACATGAAACCTAATCATGCATGTTCCCAAATTATTCTTGTGGTGTAAAGTGTGTGTATATACTTACAAAATTATACATATATGATGTATGTGTGTATATATATACATATAGGTATCAATCAACTCATAAAAGAATCTCTCTTTTTAAATTCATTGATTATCCCAAAAGTTTCATACCCATTAGGGTTCTACCCATTTTGAACAAGACACTGTAAATTTACCCATTTTGAACAAGTCACTGTAAATTAAACTGGATTTTCAGTCAAACCCATTTGGATTTTCAGTCAAACTCAAATTAAACCCAAAAAATTCAAGAAAATGGCATCTAGAAGCAGAACATCAACACATTCACATCTTCAGAAAAACAAATCATGCCCATTCAATCAAAAATAACAGAAAAATAGTTTAATTTAGGGATTAATTAAAGGGGTTACCGGCGGTGGTGAAGGCGTCAGCCGGTGATGTCGGTGGTGAAGGCGTCGGCAGTAGCGGTAGTTTTCCTCCCTCTTCTCTTCTCTTCTCCTCCTACTCCCTCTTCTCCCTCTCGTCAGTGTCTCCCCCTCTTTTTTTTCTTCAGTACTGATCGAGCGAACTGCTGAACTTGATTAAGTTCATGAGAATCAGCGACCGCCATCAGCGACCGCATGCGGTCGCTAATATTTAATGACGTGGACATATCAGCGACCGACCGTGGTCGCTGATAGAGAGTGGTCGCCCCGCCAAAGTTTCGCACCAAATTTTAGGAGGGAAATTCATATCAGCGACCGAACAGCGACCGCATGCGGTCGCTGATATGAACTAGCGACTAGAATCCTATCGGTCACAGATAGCAGTCGCTGTTACTATTATCAGCGACCGGATACGGCGGTCGCTGATATTATTGGTCGCAGATGGCGCTTTTTCTTGTAGTGAACCGGTTTATGTGGAACAACTCCTTTTTTGACTTGTTGTAATTTTATTTTTTTTGTTGCTCAAGCCGCTAAAACAAGAAGTTAAAAAAGGGTTGTTCTACAGCAATCGATTGCTGTAGTCTGTAGATGAAACCCTAATATATATATATATATATATATATATATATATATATATATATATGAACGTGTTTAGACTTATTTGTGCACTAAGAAATAAAGAAAAACATGCACAAGGTTTTTATTACTTTCCGGGAATAAGTAGTACAGTTAAGTCCAGCACCCCAGGTTGGAAATTCATTTTAGCAAATTGGACTGAGTTCTAATTTTGTTGCAGTCCATTCAAAGACAAAAAGTAAAAGATCACGCAGCCAATTTAGTATCTTACTTGTATTACTCTCAAATCTCTACAAAAATAGTCTTATTTATCAAATTTACAAATATCAAGCTTATATTATCGTTTCATTATTTGCATTTAAAAATAATAAAATTTTATTTTAATACCGATGACAAGATAATAAAATTATGATTACAAACTTGATGACATTATGTCAATTTTTATATCAATACTTATCAATGAATTTTTTTTATATTATAAAACTCTCTTTTATAGAATAATTGAAGTAATAAATATATACTCCAATAATCATGCATGACCATGTCAAGTTTCCTTAGTCAACACGTAACCTTTATCCCCACTGCCATTCAAGTAATTAAACCCAACTTCATTCAAACCCCTTAGCCAACTTCCTCACCACCTAAAAACCAAACCCACTATAAATACTCCAACCCTATGCATATTCCTTCACACATTTCACCACCAAAAAACAAATAAAACTACGTAACCCTTCAAAAAAAAAACCCTTCATTTCTCGATTAATTCCGATCAATTCTGGCCATGAATTTCCTAAAAGCGAGCGCGATTTTGATGTTTTTGGTGCTATTTTTTGCTGTTTTGATGAGCCAAGCTGGCCGAGTCGATGGTGGGAGGGTTTTAATGGAGGATTTTGCAGATTCTAGTCACCTTGAAACTTATCCGACCATGTACGAAAAGGCGAAGAATTCCATGGCATGTTGGCTGGGGAGGTTAGCATCTGGACCTAGCCCTAGAGGGCGTGGTCACTAAATGTTATTTATATGGAAGGTTGAAGTTTTTGAAGATCGAGTCAATCAGAAGAACAAGAAGGTTGAACAGGCTGGCTGTATGCATGATTTTGCTATGTAGAGATATAGTATACTCTTTTCTTTCTTTCTTTTTCTTGTGATTATTTATTAATTCATTAATTTAATTATATGAATTTCAAAGAGAGATTCTTAGTTCTTTCAACTTAGGCTAGCTATGTCTATTTACTGGAATATCCAAATGATAATATAACCCTCTTTGTTTTGATGAACCATAATATTTATAAACCCTACTACTCTCTTTTACACACACACAAAAAGAGTGCTATTTATTAAATCTTTTTATTCTAAAATAAGAGTCTCGTTTGTTTTTGTTTGTCGCTAGATCATACAGTCGGAATTTAAAGAAAATAAGGCATTGCGGGATAGTGTTACGAAAGAGAAAAATTATTAATTTTGAATTAATATGAAGGCAACTTCCCTTCCGTAACAGCATTCTTATAGTTAAGTTGTTCCGTAACACAGTCTTTGTTTTTAGAATATTGATCGTTAGATTTTAAAATCATGGACACTGCAAGATCAATCTGTTGCCCACGTAAGCTCTATAACCACCATTTCCTATGTATCAGCCCATATATATATACATATAGAGAGAGAGAGAGAGGAGAGAGCTTCTTATGCGGGTGGTCTGCATGCGGATCACCTTTAGCAACGGATAAAATGGTCGCTAAACTCGTCGTCATAGGATCTAAACCGTTGCGATAGCCTAGAACCGTCGCTATAGCCCAATTCAGATCCTATGGTGACGGGTTTAGAAACGATTTTGTCCGTCACTAAGGTAATCCGTATGTATACCAATCGCATAAGAAGCAGAATATGTGTGCATCTACCATATGGCGACAGATTTAGCGACAATTTTGTCCGTCGCTAAAGGTATACAGACCACCCGCATAGGAAGCGGACTCTATGTGTGTGCATCTATTTTTTATTTGTGAGCACCAGCAAAGGCATAGCCCATGCCAATAGAAGAAGAATTAGAGCATCTGTCTAAAACATCTGCAACAGCCTTTCATGAATCATTATGCTAACTCCATATACCGAAAGATTTACAATAGGGATAGTGTCGTCTCTCCTCGTAGCAACCACCAAGGTGGAGTAAAATTACCAGAACTAAATAAATAGACCGAAAAAAAAGAGAAAATGATGGAAAACATTAGTTTTTTCTTCTTCAATTATCTTGTTATTGAGTTTTTTAATAAATAAAAAATAAAAGAAACCGATGAAAAACTCGAACACTTTTTTTGAGAAAGTTTTGAACACTTTTTGAGTAAGTTTTCCGTTTGAATGAATTTGCACAGAAGACTAAATAACAAAAGCAAATATTTTAAGTCTCATAATACCCTCCGCATTTCAAGTATACAAAATTAATATAAGGGTAAACTAGTAATTTAATTGTAAAACTGAAGTAAATTCTCTGTTTTTGCTTTTCTATAACAATTTAAGTTCTTCATTCTTTTCTTTTCCATTCAAACCCAGAAACACAGCGTAGAGCTCAATCTCTAAAGATAACATCATTTTGATGGAGCCAAATTCCCAAAAGAAAAGGCAAGCCACAATAAATCATTCTAAGCCTAAAAGTTCCTCAGCCTTCCTACTAAAGTTTCACATAAAGAAAGACTGCATCAAATCGAAGACCCAGAGAAGAGCTTCATCGACAAACCCAACCATACCCAAACCAAACTACCATTGATAAAGCACAACTAACAAACAGATTATCCACAGTTTCCTCGAGCAAACAGAAGAAGACAATGAGAGAGAGAGAGAGAGTTTCCAAAATAAAGTAGCTTTACTATATACAAAGAATGCTTCCAATTCCATTCAAGAGTTGCATACTAGAACATGAATCCAACTAGCAACCAGCCTGTTTAAAAATCTAAACATCTACTTTCTCACAAGATCTCGACCAGATACAGGACAATCGACCAAAAATTGTGGAAATGAACAGCTATAATTTACAGGGGAACAAACACCTAATAAACTTGAATGATTACAGCTACAATGTTCAGTCAAATATTTACAGCTACAAATTTTAGTGCGACTGAAATTCTTACTTACTGTGTAGAACAATGGGTTAGAAAGGAACGAGGTGCACTTGCAACTAAATAATCTCCATCCGATACTCTCGGGGATACATGTATGCTTTTTCTACGTCCATCTTTTCTTTTTCTTTCACTAGATCTAAGAATAATTCAAGGAGACGAGATCCCAGATGAATAAGAAACTTCCCCATTACTTGATTGTGTGTCGGGTTTCACTGTTTGTTGAATTACAAAGTGGTCTACAACCCGAACGGTGCTTACTGGGTCCTGCTGAGTTGAAGCTGCCCTCCATTTGCTAGGATACTCTCTGAGGTGGTTTGGCTGTTTTGGCTCTCCGTCCCAATCAGGATCCAGCTTCCATTCCTTCGGAACCTGTGAGTCAGTTCAATTGGTTTTATCAATAAATAACGGGAAGTAATAAACGCACTCCAAATTTCTCCATTTGCTGAACACTATTCTAAAACCACCATAGCAGGCAAAATAACATAACTGCCAGAACCAGTGTTACCTGGAACGCAGTTCATTTCAGTTCATGGAACTGATACTGGTATGCGTACACTGCATAAGCTAAAACGCGGTACGCTAGGGTAGTTTTGTACGAGTGTTTATGGTTAGGATTCTCTTCGAATCTAAAGCAATAAAATTAAGTTTTGTACAAGATTTTTAGTTGAATCAACAAGTTAATTGTTCTATAAATAATGTAGTACAAATGTGATGTTTGAACTTTGAAAATCCAATACTAAATTAGACTATTGATATTTTGTGCAACTATAGACAAAATAACAAAGAAATATTTCATAACGCAAATTTTGAGTATTGATACGTAGTTCGTTAGGTCAACAAAAGTACCTTGTAACACTGGCCAGAACAATATCAAAGCCAACAACTATCCAGGTTTAAATAAATGTATTTCTGTCTCTGTGTGTGCGGTGGCCGCACCAGGGGGGGAGGAGAGGATGGTTGTTCTGGTCAGTATATCCAAACAAAATATGGTACGCAAGTGTATTTATCTATTAGATAATCATCACAACTTAATAACCCTTATTTAGACTTCTACATTAAGAACCAAAACAAATATAACCCAGCATTTCTTCTTACCTTATCGACTGCAAGAGTGAAAACTTCAAGATCACCATTGCGGTTGATATGGAAGCGCGTAAATGCCTTGTAATTAGCAATGCGGAGCGAGGAAAAAGCTTCGTCGAAGTGTAAATGAATCCAATTAATACAGATATACAAGTAGCTTCCAAAAATCAGAGATACCACAGGAGTTGAGAAGACCCAAAAATAAAGGAATACAGAAGCATAGTATATAACAGCACCACCTCGGGAAAATGAATCCATCCCGTTCTTACACATATTATTCCTTGTGACAGCCATGACCTGATTATTGCTCACACATTAGGTACATTCCAGAAAAACCAACACATAAAAGAGAAAAAAGTAAAGAACTCATTGCATGTTTATAGAAGGAAATAATTCTCACCTCTGGAACATCAAATGCAGACATGAGATACTTAATACATGCTGGATAAAGACCAAATGTCCACTGTTCTATACGGTCCCGAAGGCCAGTTGGGTCTGGAAAATGCTCACTTTCCACTGATCGGTACCATTCATATAAAGTGTGATAACCTGAAATGAGATTACAATTATTAGTTCATGTCTATACCACAATGGTAAACAACTATAGATCATCATATTCAATACCAACACCGAAGGCAGATTAATGCAAAGGTAGCTCGCTATATTCAGTTATTCATAGAACTCAAGTATTATTGAGCTCTTTTCATATACGATGCCTTCAAGTATCATATACATATTATAAATCTTTTTCTCAATAACTCTATCTTTTATGATAGGATCCACATTTGTGGTCTACGAAAAGGACTTTTTGCACCCTTAAAGTTTACACAAAGTTGCACTTAGATATATTGTTCCTTGTGAACAGTTTGCATAATTGACTTCCAGATCATCTTCGTCTTTAATTGGTCCTAACAGGAAAAAAAAATCATCTATTGCCATTAGTCATTTCCTTTCGTCTTTAAGACATGACTATTCTCCTTTAGATAAAAAAAATACTTAGATGGAAATGGGCATTGAAAATCATTAGTCATTTCCTTTCTTTTTATATTGTTGCCACCCACAACCTCTCATCTAATCTACTCGTCTTACGAAGTCATCACAACCACTGCAATTATTTCAGAAGACGAGCCACTTCTATCACCACCACGCCACCATTCCTCCACACCTAACCCACAAAACAAAACCAAAATATTTTTCCTATCAACTAAAGCTTTAGGAGAGAAAAAAGTTGCTCTAGAGATAAGCTGCTATCATGACATTCCAAGAAACAAAATTCCTCTCCTATCAACAATTCAACTCAAAACTTCACGAGCTTCATCCACTAATCACCACTGAGAAGACCCACAAATCAAGGTGGTCTAAGATACGAAATTCCGATGAGGCATCTTATTAAAGACCCTGCTAGCTTCCTCCAAATATTGAAAAATTAACATATATGTGAATCAAATTGTGCACAGAAATCCATCTGATCCAAGACCCAATTTCAAAGCATGACCAATAATTTTACCTTCTTTAACAGAATTTTTAAGAGCAGGTTAATATGCATTATGATATAATGATAGAATCAATTCTTGCAGCAGTTTGGGAGTATATAAAGGCAGTTTTTAATGAGCTGGGATTGCTCACACACTACTGTAGATTTAGAGAGATTTGATAAGTAGATGGGAAAAACAATTTTTTTTTAAAAATAAAAAACTCATGAGGTGCTGTTCTCGTGTAGTGTGTTCAGAGCCACAATATCCCTCAAACTTCTTTGTCTCAAGTACATAAACAAGCCTTAAACCCTAACCCCTTCCATAAATCTTAAACCTCAATATCCTCCATCATGACTTCAAGAAAAGTGGTACCACTCTTGTCCTGCAGCACGGTGTGCGTCTTTCGTCATTCTATTGCCATAGAGAAATGTCCAGCTTTCAGCAATCAATATGTGACCGTCACTTGTTATGGGTCTGGTGACTTTAATGTGTTTCCTTCGGTTTTGGCAATTGGTTCACCGAGGAAATTCTTATACCAGACTTTTAAAGGGGTTGGGGGCTGTCCTCAGCTTAGGATTTAGTCATTATCCACTTAATTCTTTTTTGCAGACTTCTTGATCTGCCATTAATTTGTAATCTCACTCTTCTCTAAAAAAATTTCTTCTTTTAACAATAAAATACCCTCTTTTTTCCATAAAAACTGTTCGCCCATTTAAGCATTATGAGAGTTGGGTTCAGAACGTCAAAGAGTCCCATTTGACTTTTTATAGTCAATTTGCAAATCCCAAAATTCAAAATTAATATGAACTCATTTGATTTTAGTTAATACAATTGTAATTATTGTAAACTATCTAAAAAGTACTATTAGTCACAAAAATTGTTATTTTAAAACTATAAAGAATTGCATCAATTTCAAATTTTAGGATATCGCGGATTGATTTAAAAAGGTCAAAATGGGGGGTTGTTTTTTTTGCAAACTGATAGAGCATAATTTATTAATTTGTGATGGAAAAGAAAAAAGATATTATTATAATAGAGAGATTACAAAAAAGGTAAAAAAAGGATGAGAAGTTCTCCAAACTAGAAAATGGAAAATCATAAAACCCTTAAAGAGGGCAGCCCTAAGTCCCTCTGTAAATCTAAATACAAAATCATACCACAAGAACCCATCCTTGAAGACCACAAAGAAGCTAGGAACTCATGACCCCATCCTAAAGTATGACATCCATATTGGAAAAGAGAGAGTAAAAGCATAAAAGCCAAAATACTAAAATAACATATGCATTCAATAAATATGCGAGCTCACATAGCAATGCAACACAAAATACATATTGCATGAGCACTAGACATCTCACTCGTCCACAATTAAATGAAAACAAAATATCACCTGAAGTTGCCAATAGTTTATGCCTGATACATGTTTCAACACCCACTTCTAAAAGCATCATAAGAATTAATGCTGCAGACAGGTGGGCAGAAACATGAAGAATCCCAATTATTGCCCTTCTTTTCCTAGAAACTTTGGAGGGTACGAATGCGATTGCAGCTGCTAACAATAATAAGGTACCAGCTGAAGATACATAAGAGTGTCCAAGCATGTACATAAAAGCGTCCCACACAGTGCTAAGGAAGCTCTTGAGATGACCAGAAAATGTATCATCCTTGAAGAGATGATCCAGCTTACACTAGGAGGAGAAAAAATATAGTCAGCGTCTGTAGGTGGGATGGAAACTCACAGATTACTTACGATAAGGCACTCTAATTACCTAATCTAAGATAGAGCCAGTTAAAAGGGAAGAGAGTTTTTTTTGTTAAGACACATATAAAGTCCCAAAAGTCTACCTAGGAGAAAATGATAATATTTTAATTAATTAATTGTCTGAGGCAAATCAAGAAATTTGAGGCCTAGTGTCCTGGCATGACTAAGGGAATCTACAAGAAAGTAAATAGAAGCTCACCTGTGGGAACATAGAAAAGGCTAATATAAAGTATATGATACCACCAATGAAATCAAACTGCCAATTTTTCTTTCGGAACTTCAATATATTTCCCAACGCAATCTGCATACAAATTTATAAGCACATTATAACGCAACTGGATAAAGTGAGAAAAAAAAATTAGAAAGGAACAGAGAAATTTAATGAGACCGAGTTCTTTACCCTGCTTGAATCTTCAAAAGAAGGATAAGCAGCTTTGCTTTCATAGGAGGCCCCATATAATTTGTTGAAGTTACTGAAAACATGGGTGGGATGCAAAAAAGCACCACCACAACCATTAACAAGTAAATGTTGCACATAAGCAGGCTTATCTGATGGAACATATGAATGACGCATAAATTGATGCAAGTCCCCAGCTACACGAAGTTTACACCTTCCCTTCAAATGGTCACATATCAGGTGCGAGACATTCTTCCCGGTGACATCATTCCAGTACCAATCAAGAAGCCAATTTGGTTCATGTGTCACAATTATCACAGAATCATTATCTCCAACCTGGAAAGAAAAGCATCCACTTGATAAATGGGAAAAGAAGACCCCAGAAGCGAGTGTGGAAGGGAAAAGCATAATTATGACATTTTGCTCTCACTTTTCACTTAAACACTCGGACGATGGAACTTGATCACCAGCTCCAAGTATTCAAGTTGACATGATGAAGATGAAAAGAAAAATGTTATATTAACTGATCATTTATTATCTTCTATTACTAAATGGAAGGGATTATTAGATTGCATGTGTAAGGGAAAAGGAGAGACATAAATGGACGGATAAGAGTGGAAAGATATAATACGAGACAGTTAATGACATAGCAAACTGAATACTACTTAAAACACATCATCTTATACTCCCTCCATTCCAAAATATAAGATTATTGACTTTTTGAAGTCAATTTAACTTTAAGATATTTTTAAACTCAAAATTGATATCGGTTCATTTAGTTTTAGTTAATAGAATGATAAATATTGTAAACTATCTCAAAAGTACTACTGATTATATAATTTATTGTTTCATAATTGCTAATAAATTATATCAATTCAAAGTTGGGAATTATCTCTAATTGACTTTCAAAAGTCGATAATGATCTTATAATTTGAAACTGAGGAAGTATATAATCAGTAAGAACTAATCAGAAGATATCTCGTAATTTTTTTTCCTACTACTGGAGACAACTCCTCAAAACATAATTTCAACCCAACAAAAAAGGGAGGGGGGGGGAATCAACCATGTACAGGCAAATTAAACAAACCTAAACAACACTCCCCAAAAACAACCACAGAATATCAATAAAGGTTATAGGAAACAAACATTTTAATAAAAATACATTCCTGAAAAAGGTAAATAGCAAGAACTGAACTCCCATAGTTGACTCAAAAGTGCAGGAAACAAACACCGGATCAGCTAGTCTGAACTCTGAAATCTGAATTCATATAATATTGCAGTCCTTACAAACCGTTGATGTCAATGAAAAGGCAAGAATGCATAAAAAAGAACTAATAAATGTCTGCAGTCTCAATAATTTTAGTTAAACATCACAAACAGCCTTCTCAAAGAATGCAGTATTCAGCATTGTTATCGTGCACGTGCTCAAGTCTATGATCATGCCAATTGAGAGCAAGGCAGTGGAAAGGACTTGCCTCCATCCAGAAGAAAACAACTTCACTATTATTTTTCTCAACAAGATACTATAGCCAAAAACCTAGTATCTTAACCCACAAAAAAGATGGTTACATTTTAGAACCTCCTGTTATACATAATAAAGACATATCAGAATTAACAATCTCACATATTTTTGTGCGATGCAGACACACTCCCCAATGTAATCCATTGTTTAGATGTTGGTGGCACTCCTAAGATTAAACTGTAACATATGACAACTGAAAGAAGAATGTAGAGAAAAAATACCTTTTCCTTTATTAACTCGGAGAAGAATTTGAACTGATAAACATCAATATCACCATGTAGAGCTAGATCAAGACCAAATACCCACCACCTTTTAGGTAGCTGCATGGCAAAGTAGCTTTTCTTCTGAGGCATAAACCATCCACCCAACCAGCTCTTATGACAAATGTATCTCATAAAGGTTTGAAGTCCATCAAACCAATCTGTAAAACCAAAAGAACTATTCCATATCATCACTAAAATACCAAGGAGAGGAAAGAAATTTTAAATAGATCACTAAAGTGGGTAGACAGGATCAAACAAGTACTAGCAAATGTGGAACTCAATTTTCAGGGTGTGGGGAAAGTGGGAATTCAGGAGGAAGTCAAAGACAAGAAAGAAGACTAACCATGGTTTCCAGGAATAACAAAACACTGAGGCCCGTCATAGTGCCTCAAGTCAGATACCCCAGAAGGTAATTCTGGTTTATTCACAGCTATATGCTCATCCTTATACCATATTGGAGGCTGAAGAGCATATTCAAAAGGACGGAAGAACCGTGTCTCGTACGTAAATGCTGACGGATTAGGATACCTATAAGAAAACCAAATAATTGACCACCATTGATCTAGCATTACTTAAATTAAGACTGAATACTCAACTATAATAAATGGTTGAAGCAATTTTATACAAGGTTAACTTCTTCAATAAAGATAAACTTGCAAATGCTTATATATTCTAGTAAATTTTTACAAAATATATATCACGACATAAATTTCATATATTTCATCAAAAAGAAAGAAAAGAATATGGATCATTATAACTCTTATAAGAGAACATAATTTTAAGACTTAATGTTTTACATCAAGCAATGGATAGAGGAAGAGAGACAAGACACCACAGCCCCCGTCAAGTTTTCTGAATACCCATTGCTGCCATTCAGGAAGAACCGTTTTCTAGTTAAATAAGTATATCGTGTATATATGTGACCCCCTCTTCTAATCAGTATCAAGCACGGGCTAAAGAGCTCTGCTGTCATATGTTCTCTCGTTATCTCTCTCTATATATCTATCTATCTATTTAGATATACATAATGATATATATGTATTTATTGCCACTACACAACTTCTAGTTATCGATGTACAACCACCTAATTGAAGCTACTTCAGGGGTATATCCCAATATTATTGTTTTCTAACACTTAACCCCTTCTCTCCCTTCGTATGTCACAGCACACTTTGCTACTAAGGTTGTATTGGTTGCGGCAAATGAATCCCAATTTGCGAATATAGTAATTAATTGTTAAACAGAATCGAGTATCTTTGATTTTTTTTATTATTATTTTGATAAACAAAAACTTTAAAAATGAGACATATTCAATTAGTCAATTTCTAGTTCAAATCATTCATAATAGAAATTTTAACAGGAGTAATTATAATAAGATAGCAACTATACTATAATACTATATATTATGAGTGGGGATCATTCAAATAAATTACATACAGTTCATTCTCCTTTCAAATTTCCTAAACACACCCCCGGAAGGAAGGTCAACAGCCACTCTTTCACGTATATAAAGTACAACAGCATTCAAAATTCTAACATGCTTGAAACTTGCAATGTAGAGCCTCTTAAATGTGCTGCTAGGAAGCAGTAAGCAAATTTTAAAAACTAATCTTCAACATCCTATAGATATATTTAAAACAAAATAAAATTAGCAAAATGTTGAGCTTACGCAAGGTCACCCCCAATAATAAGCAGGTTTCCACGTGGCAGATTGAGCACAGAATCGCTACAACGAACTCGAATTGAAGGTTGAGCAAGAAGGCGTGCAACACTATAGGATGAGTTTCCACCATCACCTGTATCAGCCATAAAATCGAACCACAGATCATCCTTTTCACTAAGATGATCATATAACAAATCATCCTGTTTAGCTCCATCTTCAACCCTGCTCATTGCCGCCTGATGGCATGGGTACAATAGAAAAGAAAAAGAAGTCATTACAACAATGACACAATTTCAACAATGCGTTGTTGGTGCACTATTCAGGAGTATTTGACTTAAAAAGTCCATTTTCCAAACTCGTCAGCACAAGAAACTTCATGCCAAATGGTTTTCTGTCATTATTTTTTCACTAGAGGCTTCTATATCATTTAAAATAACCACTTAAGAAGAGCATGGGTAGACACGCATAGTGACCAAAGCAGCTTATGCCACCTCCCCAGGTTTTCAGAAAATTTATACATAATCATTATCTATATTAGATTCGCACAAACTCAATATTTTGTCAGATTTGCTTTAGGTGGCGTACTAGTTATCAAAATGCTGTAGTTATAGGCCAATGTTCTTATTGGCTATAGAATGTGCACTAAAATCCAACTAGATGATCCTCTCATAATTTCCATTATCAAACTCTGTTCAAAACAGAAATAATAATAAGTTTCCCATACAGTATGAATACTGAAAAATCAGAGGAAAACATATGTTGAAATCCACTGCTCGCCCCAAGTTGCAACTGTTGGCAAATTTGTTGCCTCTTACATACTGTCAGCCATCAGGTCTGCTTTTTGCACTTATACCTATTGTCGAGTTTTTTGTTAGAAAAACGCTACAAAGGGGGTAAATCCCCCATAAACACCATGTAAACAAATGGTACAGGTAGAAAGAAGCGCCTTATGTTATCACTAACACCATCACCACATCCACGTACACCACCTCTCTGCTCACTAAATCGGGACATAAATTGAAAGCCATTTTTGACAAAGACGTTTTTGGGATACCGCTAATATCCAACGGATGACAAGTGCTTTTCCTTATAATGAATCGATCCACCATCACTTCTTTCTTTTGCTGCTATATTAAGAGTTAATCGATGTTACTTTACACAAAACAGATAGTTGATTTGATTCTTTCTTTTGGTGAATCTTTTTAATGGCTTGATAGATAAAGATAAGCCAATGATTTTTTCCTGTGTTTCCAAAAACACAATTAGCCAACATATGAACTAATCTAGTACAATAAATTACATCAGATTTGTAATCTTGTCTTCCTCATTACATCGTGACATAAGCTTGAAATGAGTTCAAGAATCAGGTTTATTTTTATAAGGGCTAAAATTACTTATTTTGCATTTTTTATCTCGAAGGTATGAAAGACCTCCCTCCAAGCCATACATACAACTTTCATCACATACAGCTTTCAGCAGCCCATACAAAATACAGATATCCATACAAGTTGTTCAAGATAAAGCTCATTATATGTTCATTACCTATTCATCATTGAATTCAGTGTTCTATACTATTATATGTGACCACGTTATGTACACTTGTTATAATAATCCAACAAAAATTTCACTTAATGTACTTACCCCGAATCAGCTATCAAAATAAACTCGCTAAAAATTTAAGGAAAAAAAAAGTGGGGAACTTTATACCTGCATCATTCGCATATCAAATCGTCCAACAAATACGGTTACTGATACAAGAAGGTCAAATACCGTCTTGAATAGATCAGCTGATGTCCTGAAATATAGGATCATCAGAACCAACAAGATATACTAACTTAACCTAGCAATAAAGTTGCAAAAAGAAATTAGCATACAGAGATATAGAACGTATACCCTGAATACCATGGAACCATGTCCAAGAAATCAGGCTTCATTTGTTTCTTCTTCAGCTTCTCATACTCATTGACAGAAAGAGGGTGAGTAAGAGCCCATCTATCAATCATCCAATAACAGTAAATTAGGAATGGAACATAATACAACAAGATTTGAAAGTTTCAGAAGAGATATATATTTTGATATCATAACACAATATTTCCATAATTCTTCAAACTTGAGAAAATAGAATATTCTCTAAACCATCTAAAATGTAAACTCTGCCATAGCATTAATCTTAAAGTTGGAAATACACTAATAACATGATGAATTTATCTGAAGAGCAAGCAGTTCCTTCTTGGTCCTCGGTTTTATATCTATAGCTAGATAGATATAGAGATATAGATATAAATATAATATATGTATATATATATAGATAATCAGAACATATAGTCAGGCAAATGTAAGAAGATTGTAGATTTGATACACCATAAAATTACAAGTTAGTAGCCATATGATCTACGTTATCAGCAGTTATTTAAAATCCATCAACTTACCCTGTTGATCTTTCCACTACATAGTTTGCAATGTAGAGACCAATAAACGTAGCCCATAATGAATATATGGGAGATATTTCATCTGACGATCCGGGACATGGGCCATTGCAAGCTAGCTACAGATGACATAAAAAGAGGATATAAAGGATGCAGGATAAGATCCTCCTCCAAAGTGTGTACAAAATGATAACAGACGGAATATATGAGCAGAATCCAAACCTCTCCATATATGACCCACTTGGACAGAAGTGGGTAATCACTAGCTGATCCAACTGGAGCAAACCAAGATGAGCAAACCTGGTCTTTCAACTCATTCATTTGTATAAATTTTACAAGCCATGTGCTGCGCTCTTCCTTGTTAAACAACGAAAACCAACTGGAATTTCTTCGTTCAAATGTTTTTTCTTTCAGTATTGCGCGGTTGCCACAGTGGCTATAAAACACACAGCA
Organism: Panax notoginseng; assembly: GCA_016801055.1. Taxonomy (NCBI): domain Eukaryota; kingdom Viridiplantae; phylum Streptophyta; class Magnoliopsida; order Apiales; family Araliaceae; genus Panax; species Panax notoginseng. The sequence continues at coordinate 47,534,102 of CM029022.1, forward strand.
GGCAATACTTAAGACCTACACACATAATTAATATCATCATATAAAGGACCATAATTATTATATACTAAAAGTTAAGATTTTGTTTAGAACAAAAGGAGTCTTCAGTCAGGACTTACAGCACAATTTTGAAAAATGGTGAGGACCTCAGGCCTCTTTCCAGCCACACGAGCAACAAGACCAACATACCAAAGTCCAAAAAATATTAAATGGAAAACAAGAAGAAACAAAATGGATGACACATATATTGTCAAGAACAAAGACAGATTCATCCTCATATCTACTCCCATTGATAGGAAACTGGGTAGGTGATACACGGCTGCCACTAAAATCCAGCCTACGTACCTATAATGCAATAAAACAGCTCTGAATTATCAATAATTCCCATTGGCATAATGTGTCAGAATAAATACTCCCTCCCATTCAACAAAAAAAAAAGAGTCCCATTTGCCAATTTTTCTTCGTTCCACGAAAAAGTCCACTTTTTATGACATTAGAATAAAATGACACAATATACTCAACTTTACCATCATAATTTCATTATCACACCATACTACTAAACTAACAACTTATTATTTTTAGGAGTACACGTGGAACAAAAATATATCCTTAATATTCACAAAATTTGCAAATGGAATTCTTCTTGCATGAAATGACTGACGAATAAGACCACATTATCAGAGAGAGAACAAACAAACTTACCATCTACTGAAATTTGAATAGCTGGGCTTAATTGTCTTCCCAACAAACGGCGACGAAAAGAAATAGAAAAAACCAAGTAAACAGGCATACATAGACCACCACTTAATGTTGTTGTCCAACTTCTGTATAAGGGTATGCATATTATCAGAAGATATGAAAAACAGGCAGCCCACAACTACAGCTATCACAGCATGACGAGAATGCTCGTGTGGGTACGGATATGGGTGAGTCAAAATTGTCCTCACTGTCTCCATATTCAGAGTTTCTAGCAACCCACCAGCACCAGAATGCTGCCTCTTCAAAGAAGAACCCCCCATAGCCACCACCCAAAAAAACCCACCTCCCAATTCTTCAATTCCTTGTATCAGATTCAATAATCGAACGCAATTGATGATGAAAATTGGAAAATCTCGGCAATGATTTCTTCAACAACTTTCAAAATAAAAAACCCATTACAGTTAAATCAAAGAATAATCTATTCAGCATTCAATAATACAATGGGAAAAAAACAAACACAGAAATACAGAAAAACAGAAAAATAAAATAAAATAGAGGGGGAGAATTGGTACCTGAACGGTGAAAGAGGAGAATTGGGTGCACAAGACGGGAAAGCAAGCATGCGGGATCTTGTAAATTTGAAGAATTTAATTATCCAGCCGAGTTATAATAGCAGTTTCTGAGAATGGAATGTCTGCGGGGTACCATTTTCATTAAATGGCATATTCGATCAGTCCTTATGCAGAGAGCCCGTGGACATGACTTTTGGAGAGAGAAAATAAGCCAATTGTGTGTGTGTATTTTATATTTTATAGAGAGGCAATCCAAAATTTTAATTTGTAATTTTGTTTTTAGTTATATAGAAGATGATATAAGCTAGTTCCAAACCAATTAAGAACTACACGAATCTAGTTCCTTTTCGTCTTCTTTTTGATCATCGGTTTAAAATGGAACCTGTCAAAAGTTGGATATGTTTTCCCAAAAAAAAAAAGTTGGATCTGTTTTGAGCATGAAATATAGATTTTTCAACATGGGTTTCATAATAATGTTTGTTACAATAGTAGATTATCAAATGAAAAGAACACTACATGTGTTTTTTTTTAATATTTTCACAGTTCCTTCTCACATTAAGGTTAGACTCGTTGAATGCTCGTGTGAGAGGATCATGTAAAAATATTAAAAATATATGTAGAAATATCAGTTCCCAAAATTTAATAATGTTAATAAAATGAACAATATATATATATATATATATATATATATATATATATATATAAAGTAAATTAGAGTTGAAAAACGCATGAAATTAGTATGTCAAGTCTAGTATTTGGTATTATTTTCTTAGGGCAAAGGCACAAAAATATTCCTGACGTTTTATCCCGATGTCCAACGTGCTCTCTATACTTTTTTCCCCAAAAATACATTGGACGTTACAAATTTTGGGTCAATTGTGCCCCTATCATTAACAGACTTGCCATCTAGACTAACTTTGCTTACACCTGGATATTTTTTGTTGACAAAGCACGTAGATAGAAAAAAAGCCTCAGCAGAGTTCAAAAGGGAAAAAAATCGTTCGCTCCTTCTCTAGCTCCACCACCAATCTCTTGTTCGACGGCAACCCCAGAAAGCATGGCGGAGATAATATTGTAAGCCATGGTGATTGTTGGGTTTTCTTCTTCCTTTCCTTTGTTCTTCGTTCCTCTATCATCCCTCATTATTTGGATATTAGTTCAAAAATAAATCTTAAAAACATCCAGATCTGATTTTGATCCCTTCATTATTTGGATATTATTTCGAAAATAAATATTAAAAAATACTTGTGCAATAAGTTTCTAGATCATCTCAAATGATTTTCTCATAATGAACGCTTCCTGATACGCAATAATTGATTGATGTATTTAAAAGGAAAAATCGTACCTTGTTGGACATGGTGCGGTCCATAATGATTTTACCGATATTTCAGTATCCTTCTGGGGTCATGCCCTAGAAATGGCTGCTATCTACGAAAAGGTAACCTCAAAATCCAGCCCCAAGACTCTATAAAAGTTATGAATATGGAGGATTCCTAATCTTAAGTATGTTAAGATAAGGAGTTGTTCAACTTATATGAAAAAGGTTTCAAAAAGATAAGTTTGGGACAAGATTTGACAAATACAGATTTGTGGGACATCCTAAAGTAAGTTTAGGGTATATATTATATAATCCTACTTAATAAAAGGTGTTTGTTGCGAAACACGCTACCTTCTAAGATAAAGATGTTTATCATTGAAGGGGCTAGTGGGAGGATAATAGAATCTTGAAGAGTTCAAGAATCACAAAACACTATAAGTCAAATAAGAGAAACGTGTAGATAGACCTGTTGTACCACAACCGAATCGTAAATCTAGAATAGTACCAAAGATACCTAAGAGGTATGGATTTATCATAGATAATGATGATAAAGTACTCATCATAGAAGATGATGATCCAGTTACATACGATGAGGTAAAAGTTGTAGACACTCAAAAAAATAAATTGAAGTAAGCTTCTCAAAAATGGAACATTCGCTTTGATGAAACAAATCAAAAGAGTTTGATTTTATTATAAATAAAAATGAACCTAGTGTGTACAAAAGGGTCAATGGGAGCGCCGTGACATTCCTAATATTATATGTTGATATACTATGGATAAGGAATGACATACTAATGCTACAATCAGTAAAGATAAAGTTGTCTAAACATTCCTCCATGAATAATTTGGAAAGAGTATCTTAATTGGGGATACAAATCTATATAGATAGATTTAAGAGGATGCTCGAATTAACCCAAGGAACATATATTCATTTGATGCTAAAGTCGTTTAGCATGACAAACTCCAAAAGTTATCTCATGTTGATGAGACATGGAATGTATCTCTCTTAATAGTCCCCATAGACTCATAAAAGAGAGATTGCATGAGTAACTATCATGTATGCAATGAAATGTACGAGACCTGATGTTGATCAGTCATATTATGGAGAAGTTTACTATGAGTCGGTGAAAAACATCTTAAAGTACTTAACCAACACTAAGGATGTGATCATATTCATGGTGGGTCTGAATTAAAACCAGAAGGCTTAACAGACTCGAGTTTTTTTCAGACAGACCAAGACGACAGAAAATATACTTTAAGGTAAAGCGTTACCTTGAATAGTAGTGCAGTGAATTGGAAAGGTTACAAACAACAAAGAGTTGCTGTTTTAATGATAAAGACAAAGTATATAGCTATAAATGAAGCTGCAAGTTGATTGTTTGGATGAAAAGTTCATTACAGAACTATGAATAGTTCCTAAGTCTCATCTTGGATCTAAACATGTGTTGTGGCACTTTCATTTGATTAAAGGAATCATTAAAAGATGAAAAATCACTATAGAGATAGTGGATTCTCAAGAACAACATTACATATCCATTAACTAAAACTTATCCAACAGCAAGATAATCGTCACTTAGAGAAAAAGGGTATAAGATACCATGACGATTGGCTTTAGTGCAAGTGGAAGATTGAAAGTAGTATGCACACAAGCCAATCATGTTTGATGATAAAGCATATACTATGTAACAATCTTATTCATTTATTAATAAAAAGTATTAATTTATTAAAGGCTTTTAATTATCTACATGATGCTGCTTTATAATATGTGATAAACCCATAGTTTTAAGCAATGCTTTTAGAATAATTATGATGATCATTCTAATGAGATCTAAATTCTTAGAAAGCTTAAAACTAAAATAGTTCCCAATCGTTAGATTACTAAATTGGAAATTAGTGAATCCGTATAGATTGGTACATACATTGCTTGCTCATTGGATGAGGATGATTGATCTCATGATCATTTGTGTGAAGACACTAAAGCAAGTATGTAGGTGCTTATTGGAGAATAAGTTTACTGAACGTGGCTCGCTAAGGAATACCTAATGGAGTTTTACTTGCTTGTCAATAGGAATTCCTGTAATGATAGTAGTACAAGTGATCATTGGACTTGAGATCATCATAGTATCTTGTGTATGATAAATTATACTTTGACCTATTCCTTAAGACCCTTAGGGTATATCAAAGGGTATGTTTGGGTATAATAAGTTGTATATTGTGACGCCCCCAAATACATGGTACAGAAACAACTACAACTTTATTAATACAATTGTCGTGCAAAATACGACAACACCTAAACTGTGAGTTTAAATACAAATATTGTCATCTAGACAATATCCATACTCAAATAAATCCTCATTATAATTATTAATACACTATTTTACAGAATAGTGAGGACTACTAGAACCACTTCTAGAGCCATCATTCCACACCCCAACTAGTGCTCGCTACATTCTCACCTCCTGAGAAGAAAAATAGAACAACAAGGAAAATGGTGAGCTCAACTAGCCCAGTAAAGAACATTATGACTAAGATAATATAGAACAAATTATCGTTAGTCCTCAACAAGGAAAAATATAATAGAATACAATAGACAACAAGTTTTAAATCAACATTCGCAGCGGAAATAATAATTCATTAGAAGAGTTAAGTAGAGAATGAAATCTACTATCATCTATGAATTTAAAAGTCCATCATCGATATTTTATCCCTGTAACATCAATCAATATACATCTTGAATCAAATAGTCATCTTTGCACTACAGGCCAAAGATATTCATCAGTTGGTTATGTTCATCTCAACACCTGTTCATCTTTGCACTACGGGCCACAGATATTCATCAAGAAATCATTCATCTTTGCACTACAGGCCAAAGATATTCAGTTATATCATCATTTAGGACTGAGGGTGATGAAAATTATTTTAAAGAAAACGAATCCAGTGAAATAAAAGAATAAATATTAAGGATTCGTATTTCAGCTATTCCATGTCCAAAAATACCTCATAAGTAATCATAGTGAAGTAAAATTCAAGAATGATCAAAATATGGATACAATCAAAGCTAGTATCTAGAATAGATATTTTGGACGAAAAACAAAAATTTATTTTTTCTGTGAATAGTGCCGTATACGTGAATAGTGCCGTATACGTGAATAGTGACTCCGACACTAAAAGATAGAAATTTCACAAAAAAAAATCATCATGCTTCGTGAATAGCACTCGTGAATAGTAACTCGTGAATAGTAACTCATGATTAGTAACTCGTAAATAGTAACTCCGACATGAAAAGTTTTAAATTTGATAAAAATTTCCAACCAATATTTCGGCACAATGATATTGAAGTAATAATATCATTTTCGAATAAAATAACATCCCTTACCTGGTAAAGACAATACTTCTAGTTGAAACCCCGGATATAGGCTATGACTTGAACTTGCACCGTATATCAACACTCACAGTATTAAAATACTCACAAGAATACGCTCAAAATATCGAGAGAGAAAGAGAGAAATTTTTAGTTTCTGGTGTGATTTTTAATTCTAACCTAAGCACCCTATTTATAGGAAAATACTTAGAACACCAAAGTAAAAAATTTAATAAAATATTATTATTTATATTACAAATTCCTACGCCCACTTTTACCAACTGATTTCAGCCACCTAGCACATGTTAATGATGCCCACAAACATTACAAAAACGTTTTCCTTTTAAAACAAATTTAAAACTTTTTAAAAAATAATTATTTCAGAAATTCAATAATTCATAATAAATAGCCCTTTTATCAAAAAAATTCAAACCTCATGCCCTTTTTATAGGAAATTTCATTCTCTACAACTTTACAGAAGAAAATTTTTTCAAATTCCAAACAGAAATTGACCGAAATCCACAAACGGACGATTTTACAGCCTATAATCAAATTTCAGTCAAGAAATGGGGTCCACCGACACACAAAACATGTGTTAATCATTTAATGTAACAAAAATACTCTTCCTCCTCATATACTCATATATCCCACATTCATTGTAAAAATAGCACCATTATTATATTATTAAAATATAATAATATATTTAAATGAATTATTTTATCAAGAAAAGATAAAATATTAATTTTTAACAATTGTCACATTAAAAATTTTCTCTATCTATATCCACATAAAATCAATATTATTCTCATCATATAAATTAATAATTAATTATTCACAAATAATATTACAGAATCACAATACTGACAACCAGGCCGTTCCTAGGAAAGAGGGGGCTTTCCAATAAGGATTTCTCCTTACTGGCGCGCAATTAGGTGACCAAACCTCTCCTTAGACAGAACTTTCTAGATATTTCCAATAATATTATCTAATAATATTATTCAGATAATATGAATTAATGCTCCGATAATAGAAAATACTGTGTAGTGACAATTATTGAAATAACAATAATATAAAATATCAACGTAGCAATTATTGAATCAATAAAATAAAATATTGAACAGTAATTACTGTAACAATTATTGAGTAGTGCCTTCTTAAGTAAGAATCAATAATTAGTGCAATACCGTGTGCTACTGTACAACAACGCATATTACTGTGTTTTAATCACCGGGTATTCCAACAGTATTAACGGTAACAACTACGCCATTATTTATAAACAACTTATACTTGTCATTTTCTTCATCCATTCGCTTTCTGTTATGGGGCCCACAAAAGACTGCACCGTCGTACGAATATTCCCCGACAGCAAGAATATTCCACGACCAAACGAATATTCCCCGACAGAAATAAATATTTTATAACCACTTGCTTATTTAAAATATTAGCGCATTTTACCCATAACTAACCACATTAATCAAATCAACCCTTACTATTTCAAAATAATAAATAGAGGAATTAAATTTCATTTATTAATAATTTGGGGTCTTACAACTTCTCCTCCTTATGAAATTTCGTCCTTGAAATTGACGTACGTACCTGGTGTTTCGAAAAGATGAGGATACCTCGCTTTCATTTCTGATTCCAACTCCTAGTTCATTTTTCAATAGCATGGTTCTTCCACAAAATCTTAACTTGAGGTATAACCTTTGTGCATAGGACATGTTCTTTCCTATCCAAGATCTTGACAGGTACCTCCTCGTACGTTAAATCTTCGGCTATCTCGTCTGGTTGTAACGCAATAATGTGGTTTGGGTCGTCCACATATTTACGTAACATCGATACGTGAAAAACTTTATGAACACGTGACATACTTAGCGTTAAGGCGAGTCTATAGGCCACAGTTCCTACTTGATCGAGGATTTCAAATAAATCGAAGGCTTGAGCTTTCTTCTCTTCATTGACTCTTACTTCTAGAATAACACATTCTTGTACCTTCTTCTTTATATTCATCAGCTCCAGTGTGTAGCTTGAGCGGTTTTAACTTTATCAATTAAAGTCGATTCTACTCGTATATTTAACATCATAACGTGGGTATTTAGAGCCTTTAACTCTATCTCTATCCTTTGTAAGTTATACAAAATAGGTCTTTGTGTTCGACAAAATCGCACTCGTACTCACATACAATCTTCTACTCAACGCGTCAGCTACCACGTTCGCTTTTTCTAGAATGGTATTGGATGGTATAGTCGTAATCTTTCAACAGCTCAAGCCAACGTCGTTGCCGCCTGTTGAGTTCTTGGAAGCTCTTTTCATATTCCTCGCTCCATTTGAATTTTGTATCTTTTCGAGTCAGCTGAGTTAATAGAGTACCCATTTGAGAAAATCTTTCCATAAAATCTTCGATAATAACTAGCTAAGCATAGAAAGATATGTATTTCGATTACTAACGTAGGTTGCTCTCAACTGTGACTCATATCCCAATCTTGGATAGTACGTCACAATGACACCTATCAGTTTACTACCGCACGAATATGGTATCCCCTACGGAGAGTCTGGCTTTGGTGCATTCCACAAAGGAAGTCACCAGATAAAGGCTCGGGTACAAACTTCTACAGTTAGGTTTTTAACTCCTGAAGTTCAATAGGAGCCATTCGATATAAGATTTCAGAAGTGGATTTTGTACCGGATTCAAAGATGATACAAAATTCAATATCACGCTCTTGAGGTAGGCCAAGAAATTCTTCAGGAAATACGTCAGGGATTTTACTAACAACAGAAATATCATTCAAATCTGACGTATTTTTGTTCAAGTCCATGACATGGGCTAAGAAAACTTGACTTCCGTTTTTCAATAAACGAATGACTTTATGGCTTGATATGAAAGTGTTTGACTTCAATGGTTTGGTTGCTTGAATTCGAATAACAGGTTGCTTAGGAATATGAAAACTAACAACCTTACGAAAGCAATCAATTTTGACATGATGAGTAGTTAATCAATCAATCCCTAAAATCACATCAAAAGCAAGTATTTTTAAATAAATAAGGTCAACAGGTAATGTGATGGTGCCAACTTGGATCAAACAATATTTATAAACAGTAGATGTAACGAAAGTTCTCCTAACAGAGTTTTAACAGATAAGTCAAAGTCTAATTTTCTCCGGAGTCAAGTTTAAACGTTGAGTATAAACAGGAGAGATAATTGAATGGGTAGAACCGGTATCTAATAAGGTATAAACTTCGTAAGAATTTATAATTAACTAACCCATGCTAACTTCGTTCGGGTTCCTCGCATTCTGACCAGTCACGACAAAAGCTCTTCCAGGAACCGTTGACTTTGACTTTTCTGGGACAGCCTTTTGAGTCACCATCCCCGCTGGACTTGGTTTCGCTATAGTGCAATCTCGAGCGATATGTCATTCCTTTCCATAATTATAACATACCTTAAACTGTTGTGGGTAGTTTGGACTGATATGTCCTTCTTTTCCGCACTTATAGCATATGACCGGTGGTCGTTCTCCTCCCTTGGAACCAGTTGCTGCTAGTACTGACGTCTTCGTATTGTCATTGTTGAATCTCCTCTTTTTAAAATCTCCTCCCGACTCACTTCTTCTATTTTCATGGCCATGATTACCACCAGAGTGGTTGCCGCTCTTGTCCGTATTCTTCTTTCTCCGCTGGTTATCATTGTTCTGGTGACTGCTATCACCGGTATGATCCTGGTTGTGGTCCCTCGGTTGACCGTACTCGTTATCTTGCTCTAATAATTGAGCCATGTTGACAACATCTTAATAGAGATAAAATTTATGTGAAATGAGATATTGACGTATGCCGGGTTTCAAACCTCTCAAAAACATTCGCGTCATACGTTCCTCATTCTCCACCAAATGAGGTGCAAACCTGGACAATTCTGCAAACTTCGCCTCGTACTGGGACACCGTCATGTTATTCTGCTCCAGTCTAATAAACTCTACCTCCTTCATATGACGAATACTTTCAGGAAAGTACTTGTCATTGAACAGTTTCTGAAACATTTCCCAAGACATGTTAAGTGCGGCTAGATGGGTACGCTTCACCGATTCCCACCAGTAATCTGCCTCATTACGGAACACAAAGGTGGCGAATAGAACCTTCTGCTCCTCCGTGCATCCCAAGACATCGAATATCTTGGTAATTTTGCTTGACCCACGTCTCCACCTTAATCGGATCTGGCTTTCCCCAGAATTCTGGTGGTCCCAACTCCTTGAACTGCTTGGCTGTGACAAACCGTGAATTGCTATCATTTCCACCTATATTTTGTACACGAGTCTCCCTCGTCTGATTTTGTATGAACTGCAAAAAGCTTCTAAACATCCCATCGTTCATCATCTGCTCAGTGGTGTTGTTCACAGGAGGAACATTACCAGCCTGTTGCACGTTCTCCTCGTTGGTGAGTATAGGCGTCTCCACGGTTTCATTTACTCCACGTTAACATTCTCAGTTGCCATTCTTAAATACTGCCATAAAATAAGGGTTAATTACAGAAATTAACATACCACACAATACCCCTATATTATGACCGACTAACAAATAAGCTTAGGTAGGACACACTAGCGAAAGATTTACTCGTCTCTCCCCTTCTAGTTCTATTCCCCGATCTCTGCCAGAGACCATATCCCTAAGCTCTGATACCAACTGTGACGCCCCCAAAATAGGTATACAACACCTATTCTGAGTCGCCAAATACATGGTACAGAAACAACTACAACTTTATTAATACAATTGTCGTGCAAAATACGACAACACCTAAACTGCGAGTTTAGATACAAATATTGTCATCTAGACAATATTCACACTCAAATAAGTCCTCATTACAATTATTAATACACTATTTTACAAAATAGTGAGGACTACTAGAACCACTTCTAGAACCATCATTCCACACCCCGACTAGTACTCGCTACATTCTCGCCTCCTGAGAAGAAAAATAGAACAACAAGGAAAAGGGTGAGCTCAACTAGCCCAGTAAAGAACATTATTACTAAGATAATATAGAACAAATTATCGTTAGTCCTCAACAAGAAAAAATATAATAGAATACAATAGACAACAAGTTTTAAATCAACTACGCCGTTATTTATAAACAACTTATACTTGTCGTTTTCTTCATCCAATCGCTTTCTGTTATGGGGCCCACAAAAGGCTGCGCCGTCGTACGAATATTCCCCGACAGCAAGAATATTCCACGACCAAACGAATATTCTCCGACAGAAATGAATATTTTATAACCACTTGCTTATTTAAAATATTAGCGCATTTTACCCATAACTAACCACATTAATCAAATCAACCTTTACTATTTCAAAATAATAAATAGAGGAATTAAATTTTATTTATTAATAATTTGGGGTCTTACATACATGGAGATAATGTATGATCAATAAAGAATCTACCGCTTCAAGTAAAAAAAGTGAAATGTCCTATGTGATTCGATAAATGACAACCCAGTAGTCCTTAGCAAAGGCAGAATGAAATTAAAAAGGAGTTTTTAATTTGTATTATTTGGAATTGTACATTTAAGAGTCGAAATATATATAATTAAATAAAATAAGACTTGACAGTAATTCCATGTCTTATATTTAATTGAGACATTGCATGGTGGAAGGATTGAATTGTACGGTAACTATTTACTCAAAGGTTCTTTTATGATTAATGTTGAAATCTATATTATTTGAAAAATAGTTAATCGCTAGGGAGGCTTATCCCTATTGTAGAATAAATATTATTTATTTCAATAAATTAATAGTTTAATTTATTTATTTAAATAAGATTAGAATTGTTCTAATTGATTTATACACAACCGGTTTAATATGGAGAACCTAAAGGGTCACACCATAAAAGGAACAATAATTATTTAAGAAGTTAGTGGCATAATCGTAATAATAAGTTAAGTATATTTAATTTAATCTATGGTGATAGAATAAATTAAATAGCTTAGTATTTATTATTTAATATTTTAGAAATATTAAATATAAATTAATAAGAGGAGTCTTATTATTATTATTATTATTACTATTATTATTATTTAATTTCTAAAGAAGTTTGTGAATTAATTAATAAAAGTACTCTCATATATTCCTAATAAGATTAGGAGGTTAAATTAATTAAAAGAGTTTAATTAATTATCCCTAATAAGATTAGGGAGCTTAATTAATTAAAGGAATTTAATTAATTAAATAATACCCTATTTTTTAATTAGATTAGAAGGGTTAACTGATATATTTATAAGTGGAGTCTTATATCAGATATCAATATACGCAATTCCAATTGTTAGAGAGTACGCTCTTTTTCTATGAGAGATAGAAAAACTAGGGTTTTGCCAAACACCCATCTTCTTGAATCTTTCTTCTTCCTTGGTGGATCACCTCTAGAGGCCAAATATTTGGGTGGCTAACATTGATCAAAGGAAGGAACCAAACCCGGTAGATTCAAGTTGAACGTGAAAAGGATTAGAGGTGAACTTGTACCTGAGGAAGCTCGAATCTTCAAAGGTATAATTCTTGTTCTTTATCTTTTCGTTTAATTAATAATTGTGCATAAATGATGATCCAGGTATATGGTTTGTAAAAATTTTAAAACTCTGATTTTCCATGCTTCCACTTACTTTGTGCAATTTAATTGCGTTCATGAATATTACAAACCTAACATAGTTCATCTTTGCACTACGGGCCAAAGACATACAACTATAAAACTAAACTAATAATCAACAGTCCATTTTTGCACTACGGGCCAAATACATACAACTGTAAAACCCTAATATATGTATAACATATCCAAAATGGTGGAATTAAGAATTATAACTCACGCAATAGAGCTTAAGAAAACTGATTTTCTAGATTTTGGCAGACTATAAGTCCTTCGAACCAGTTTCATTCAAACAGTCACCACGAACAATCCACAAAGAATTTTTTGGTGATTCTAATTTTTGTGGTTAGCTTACTTCATATGACGAATACTTTCTGAAAAATAGTTTTCGTCAAACAATTTCTGAGACTTTACCCAATACATCTTAAGTGCAGAAAGATTAGTACAATTCACAAATTTCCACCAATAATCTTCTTCTCCATGCAACATAAAGGTTATGAAAGGAACCTTTTGCTCCTCTGTGCATCCCATGACATTAAATATTTTGGTGATCTGTAAGGCCCCAAATTTTATGAATAACGATTTAATTTTCTCGAAATATTTTTTTGAATATTATGATATGGATTTGAGATAATGTTATAGTTGTGGGTAATATTTTTAAATTTTGCAAAGTAAGCAAGTTGTTATATAATATTCGATTGGTCGGAGAATATTTATACGACAGCACAATCATTGGTGGACCCCACAACGAAATTATTGTCGGAATGAGAAAACGACAGAAATATCTTTTTATGAAAATAACGGCGGATGTTTTATCGTTAACGGTTGAACTACCCGGTAGTAAAAGTACAGTAATACGCGTGGTTGCATAGTAGTACACGGTATTGATTATTGATGCTTACGTGAGAAGTCACTCAGTTTTGTTCAATTATTGTTACAGTAATTGATGCATAGTATGTGACGCCCCCAGAATAGGTATACAACACCCATTCTGAGTCGCCAAATACATGGTACAGAAAGCAAACTACAACTTCAATAATACAATTGTCGTGCAAAATACGACAACACATACTGTGAGTTTAAATACAAATATTGTCTTCTAGACAATATCCACACTCAAATAAATCCTCATTACAATTATTCAAACACTATTTTACAGAAATAGTGAGGACTGCTAATACATCTTTCTAGAACCATCACTCCATACCCCGACTAGATCCTGCTATGTTCTCACCTCCTGAGAAGAAAAATGGAACAAAAAGGAAAAGGGTGAGCTCAACTAGCCCAGTAAAGAATATTATGACTAAGATAATATACAACAAATTATCGTTAGTCTTCAACAGGGAAAAATCTGATAAAATATAATCGACAACAAGTTTTAGATCAACAACTGCAGCGGAAACAGCAAACCATTAGAAGAGTCAAGTAGAGAAAGAATTCTACTATCTCCTAAGATTTAAAAGTCCATCATCAATATTTTATCCCTGTAACATCAATTAATAATCATCTTTAACCAAATATTCATCTTTGCACTACAGGCCAAAGATATTCATTTGTATCATCAGTCGGTCATGTTCATCTCAACACCTGTTCATCTTTGCACTACAGGCCAAAGATATTCATCAAGTAATCATACATCTTTGCACTACAGGCCAAAGATATTCATCAAGTAATCATACATCTTTGCACTACAGGCCAAAGATATTCATTAATATCATCATTTAGGACTGAGGATGATGAAAAATATCTTAAAGAGAACGAATCCAATGAGACAGAAGGACAAATAGTAGGGATTCGTATAACAGTTTATCCAAGATCAATAATACTTCATAATAATCAATTGTGAAGCAGAATTCAAAAATAAAGATCAAAACATGGATACAATCAAAGATAGTAACCATAATAGACATCTTGGACAAAAAGGAAAAATTTTATTTTTCGGTGAATAGTGCCGTATTCGTGAATAGTGCCGTATACGTGAATAGTGACGTATACATGAATAGTAACCCCGACACAAAAAGTTCCAAATTTGATAAAAACTCATATCAATATTTCAGCATAATGATATTGAAGAAAATAATATCATTAAGAAGAAAATAATATCCCTTACCTCAAAATATCAGTACTTCTGGTCGGAATACCGGTATAAGGCTGAAAGAAACTTGCTCTGATGAATAGAAACTCTCAAAGTATCTAAATACTCACAAAATACACTCAATAATCTAGAGAGAGAAAGAGAGAAAACTTGTTTCTGGTGTGATTTTCAATTCTAACTTAGCCCTCTATTTATAGGAAAATTTTGGTAGGTTTGACCTGCAACCTGATGGCTTTACCTGCTACTATTCCCACCTACCACATTTGAAATATAATTCAGCACATTTCTTCACCAACCACAAGTGGGGCCCACCAATTCTAGAATTTTCCACCAAAATGATAAACTCCGAAAATTCAACAATTTCTGAACCAGTCATCTTGTAAAATTCGTAATAAATCATACGTTCATTTTTAACGGTTCAAAATTTGTGGACATATACTCAACTTATATATGTATAACATATCCAAAAATTACCACGATCCAACGGTCGGATTAAAAATTATAACCCCCGTAAAATATCTCAAAAACCCTGATTTTTAATACCTCCATTCCGACAAAAATATGGATAAAAACCTCA
Source organism: Panax notoginseng (assembly GCA_016801055.1). Lineage (NCBI taxonomy): Eukaryota > Viridiplantae > Streptophyta > Magnoliopsida > Apiales > Araliaceae > Panax > Panax notoginseng. The sequence goes on from CM029022.1 coordinate 47,549,342, forward strand.
ACATTAACTCCTTCATTTTTAACCAAAAAATATATCCCTCATTTATATCCACATAAAATAAATATTTCCTTATCATATGAATCAATAATTAATTATTCACAAATAATATTACAGAATCACATTTATGACAACCAGGCCGTTTCCAGGAAAGAGGGGGCTTTCCAATAAGGATTTCTCCTTACTGGCGCGCAATTAGATGACCAAACCTCTCCTTAGACAGAACTTTCTAGACATTGTCAATAATGTTATCTAATAATATTATTCAAATAATATGAATTATTGATCTGATAAATGAAAATACTGTGCAACAACAATTATTGAAACAACAATAATATGAAATATCAATGCAGCAATTATTGAACCAATAAAATAAAATATTGAACAGTAATCACTGTAACAATTATTGAGTAGTGCCTTCTTACGTACGAATCAATAATTCAACTATACTGTGCAATCCGTGTGCTACTGTGCAACCACGCGTTATTACTGTATTTTTAACCACCGGTATTTCAACAGTGTTAACGGTAACAACTACGCCGTTATTAATAAACAACTTATACTTGTCGTTTTTTTCATCCAATCGCTTTCCGTTATGGGGCCCACACAGGCTGCGCCGTCGTACGAATATTCCCCGACAGCAAGAATATTCCACGACCAAACGAATATTCCCCGACAAAATGAATATTTTATAACCACTTGCTTATTTTGCAAAATTTGCACATTTCACCCATAACCAAAGTATTATATCAAATTAACCCCTTATTATTCACAATAATATTTAGAGAAAATTTGATTTTATTCATTAATAAGTTGGGGTCTTACAACCTCCCCTCCTTATGAAATTTCGTCCTCGAAATTGACGTACGTACCTGATGTTTCAAAAAGGTGAGGATACCTCGCTTTCATTTCTGATTCCAACTCCCAGGTCATTTCTTCAATAGCATGGTTTCTCCACAAAACCTTAACTTGTGGTATAACCTTCGTGCGTAGGACATGCTCTTTCCTATCCAAGATCTTAACAGGTACCTCCTCGTACGTTAAATCTTCAGCTATCTCGTCTGGTTCTAACTCAATAATGTGGTTCAGGTCTTTAACATATTTACGAAGCATAGATATGTGAAAAACATTATGAACACGAGACATGCTTGGAGGTAATGCGAGTCTATATGCCACATTTCCTATTCGCTCAAGAATCTCAAATGGACCAAATAAATCTTGGATTGAGCTTTCCTCTCTTCCCAAATCTTGTAACTCCCTTCCATGGTGCAACACGTAACAATACATGATCCCCAATATTAAATTCCACGTCCTTCCGATGAAGATCCGCATAACTCTTTTGTCGATCCTGTGCCGTTTGTATACGTTGTCGAATCGTTTGGATCTTCTCTGTAGTAATGCGTACCAATTCTGGTCCCAACAATGTTGCTTCACCCACCTCGTCCCAGCATACTGGAGAACGACATTTTCTTCCATACAATGCCTCGAATGGAGCCACACCTATGCTCGCCTGATAACTGTTGTTGTAGGAGAATTCCACCAATGGTAGGTACTTATCCCAACTCCCTTTGAGATCTAGGACACAAAGTCTTAATAGATCTTCAAGAGTTTGAATAGTCCTCTCTGATTGTCCGTCCGTTTGAGGATGGTATGCTGAACTGAATCGTAAATCCGTGCCCATAGCTTTCTGCAAGCTAACCCAAAATCGTGAAGTGAATATTGGGTCACGATCCGAAACTATGGATACTGGCATGCCATGCAATCTCACAATCTCGTTCACATACATACTAGCAAGACGTTCAAGGGAATAAGTCTCACGTATCGGCAAGAAATGAGCGGACTTGGTTAATCTATCAACAATAACCCAAATCGCATCTATACCTTGAGAAACCTTGGGAAGACCTGTAACAAAATCCATAGTAATGTGTTCCCACTTCCATTTCGGAATCTCAAGTGGTTGCAATGGACCCTTTGGTACTTGATGCTCCGCTTTTACACGTTGACAAGTTAAACATCTCGAGATAAACTCCGCGATCTCTCTTTTCATATTGCTCCACCAAAATGTATGTCGAAGATCGTGATACATTTTGGTACTCCCAGGATGGATTGCAAACGGTGTGTTGTGTGCCTCCATCATTATTCTATGCTTCAAGTCAAAATCGTTAGGAACACAAAGTCTGGAGTTGACTCGAAGTATTCCTTCTTCATCGATTCTTGCTTCTGGAATAGCACCTTCTTGCACTTTCTTCTTCATACGCATCAGCTCCATGTCCGTAGCTTGAGCAGCTTTAACTTTATCGATTAAAGTAGGTTCTACTCGTATATTCGATATCATCATGTGGGTACTTGGAGCCTTCATCTCTATCTCCATCCTTTGCAAGTCATACAAAATGGGCCTTTGTGTTAAAAACATTGCACTCGTACCCGCATATGATCTTCTACTCAATGCGTCAGCTACTACGTTTGCTTTTCCAGGATGGTATTGGATGGTATGATCGTAATCTTTCAACAGCTCAAGCCAACGTCGTTGCCGCATGTTGAGTTCCTTTTGGGTGAAGAAATATTTGAGGCTTTTATGATCTGTATAGATCTCCACTTTCTCCCCATACAGGTAGTGTCTCCAAATCTTCAACGCAAAAACGACTGCTGCCAACTCCAAATCATGAGTAGGATAATTCCTCTCATATTCTTTGAGTTGTCGTGAGGCATAGGCTATGACTTTCCCATGTTGCATGAGAACACATCCTAACCCTTTGCCTGAAGCATCGCTGTAGATAACAAATCCATCCGAACCAGATGGTATTGTCAGAACAGGTGCCAAAATGAGTCTCCTCTTGAGTTCTTGGAAACTCTTCTCGCATTCCTCACTCCATACGAATTTTGTATCTTTCCGAGTCAGCTGAGTTAACGGAGTAGCGATTCGAGAAAATCCTTCCACAAATCTCCGATAATAACCAGCTAAGCCTAGAAAGCTACGTACTTCGATTACCTACTTAGATTGCTCTCAACTGTGACTCATATCTCAACTTTCGATAGCACGTCACAATGACACCTATCAGTTTACTACCGCACGAATATGGCGTCCCCTACGGAGAGTCTGGATTCAGTGCATTCCATAAAGGAAGTCACCAGATAAAGGCTCGGTTATCAACTTCTATAGTTAGGTTTTTAACTCCCGAAGTTCAATAGGAGTCATTCGATATAAGATTTTTAGAAATGAGTTTTGTACCAGATTCAAAGATGATACAAAATTCAATATCACGCATAGGCCAAGAAATTCTTCAGGAAATACGTCAGGGATTTTACTAACAACAGAAATATCATTCACATCTGACGTATTTTTGTTCAAGTTCATAACATAGCTAAGAAAGCTTGACATCCGTTTTTCAATGACTTTACGGCTTGATATGAAAGAGTTTGACTTCAATGGTTTGGTTGCTTGAATTTGAATAACAGGTTGCTTAGGAATATGAAAACTAACAACCTTACAAAAGCAATCAATTTGGCATGATAAGTAGTTAACCAATCGATTCCTAAAATCACATCAAAAGCAAGTATCTTTAAAGAGATAAAGTCAACAGGTAATGTGATGGTGCCAACTTGGATCAAACAAGATTTATAAATAGTGGATGTGATGAAAGTTTCTCCTAACGGAGTTTCCACAGATAGGTCAAAGTTTAACTTCTCCGGAATCAAGTTTAAACGTTGAGCACAAGCAGGAGAGATAAAAGAATGGGTAGAACCGGTATCTAATAAGGTATAAACTTCGCAAAAATTTATAATTAACTAACCCGTGCTAATTTCGTTCGGGTTCCTCGCATTCTGACCAATCACGAAAAACGCTCTTCCAGGAACCGTTGACTTTGACTTATCCGGGACAACTTTTGGAGTTACCATCCCCGCTGAACTTGGTTTTACTACAGAACACTCTCGAGCTATATGACCCTCCTTTCCACAGTTATAACATACCTTGAACTGCTGTGGGCAGTTTGGACTTATATGTCCCTCCTCTCCGCATCTGTAACATCTAACTGGCGGTCGTTCTCCTCCCCTAGAATTTGTTCCTGGTGCTGGTGCTGCTATCGACGTCTTCCTGTCATCGTTAAATCTTCTCTTCTTGAAATTTTCACTTGACTCACCTCTCCTATTATCATGGCCACGATGACCACCCGAGTGGTTACCGCTTTTGTCCGAATGCTTTCCTTCCCTCTGGTTGTCATTGCTTCGATGACTGCCGCCACCGGTATGACCCTGGTTGTGGTCCCTCGGTTGAACATACTCATTATCTCGCTCTAATAATTGAGCCCTGTTTACAACATCTGAATATAAAGAAAATTTATGAGAGATAAGATATTGTCGAATCTCGGGTTTTAGACCTCTCAGAAACATCCTTGTCATTCGTTCCTCATTTTCGACCAAATGGGATGCAAACCTGGATAACTCTGCAAACTTCGCCTCATACTGGGACACCGTCATGTTGTTTTGTTCCAGTCTGATAAACTCCACCTCCTTCATATGACGAATACTTTCTGGAAAGTACTTGTCATTGAACAGTTTTTGAAATGTTTCCCAGGACATGTTGAGTGCGTCAGGCTGGGTACGCTTCACAGACTCCCACCAGTAGTCTGCCTCACCGCGGAACATAAAGGTGCGAATGGAACCTTCTGCTCCTCCGTGCATCCTAAGACATCGAATATCTTGGTAATTTGCTTGACCCACGTTTCCGCCATGATCGGATCCGGCTTTCCCTTAAATTCTGGTGGTCCCAATTCTTTGAACTGCTTAGCTGTGACAAACCGCGCGTTGTTATCATTTCCACCCGTATTCTGCACACGAGTCTCCCTCGTCTGATTTTGCATGAACTGCAAAAAGCTCCTAAACATTCCATCATTCATCGTTTGCTCGGTAACGTTGTTTACAGGAGGAATATTGCCTTCCTGTTGCACGTTCCCCTGGGTGGTGATCAAAGGTGTCTCCACGGTCTGATTTACTCCATTATTAACGTTCTCAGCTGCCATTCTTAAATACTGCCATAAAACAAGGGTTAATAGTCATGTCATATATTATTCCTATACTCTGACCGACCAAATAAACACCAAATAAACTTAGTCAGGTCATACTAGCGAAGGAATTCCCCGTCTCTCCCCTCCTAGTTCTTGTCTCACATCTCAGCCAGGGATCATATCCCTAAGCTCTGATACCAACTGTGACGCCCCCAGAATAGGTATACAACACCCATTCTGAGTCGCCAAATACATGGTACAGAAAGCAAACTACAACTTCAATAATACAATTGTCGTGCAAAATACGACAACACATACTGTGAGTTTAAATACAAATATTGTCTTCTAGACAATATCCACACTCAAATAAATCCTCATTACAATTATTCAAACACTATTTTACAGAAATAGTGAGGACTGCTAATACATCTTTCTAGAACCATCACTCCATACCCCGACTAGATCCTGCTATGTTCTCACCTCCTGAGAAGAAAAATGGAACAAAAAGGAAAAGGGTGAGCTCAACTAGCCCAGTAAAGAATATTATGACTAAGATAATATACAACAAATTATCGTTAGTCTTCAACAGGGAAAAATCTGATAAAATATAATTGACAACAAGTTTTAGATCAACAACTGCAGCGGAAACAGCAAACCATTAGAAGAGTCAAGTAGAGAAAGAATTCTACTATCTCCTAAGATTTAAAAGTCCATCATCAATATTTTATCCCTGTAACATCAATTAATAATCATCTTTAACCAAATATTCATCTTTGCACTACAGGCCAAAGATATTCATTTGTATCATCAGTCGGTCATGTTCATCTCAACACCTGTTCATCTTTGCACTACAGGCCAAAGATATTCATCAAGTAATCATACATCTTTGCACTACAGGCCAAAGATATTCATCAAGTAATCATACATCTTTGCACTACAGGCCAAAGATATTCATTAATATCATCATTTAGGACTGAGGATGATGAAAAATATCTTAAAGAGAACGAATCCAATGAGACAGAAGGACAAATAGTAGGGATTCGTATAACAGTTTATCCAAGATCAATAATACTTCATAATAATCAATTGTGAAGCAGAATTCAAAAATAAAGATCAAAACATGGATACAATCAAAGATAGTAACCATAATAGACATCTTGGACAAAAAGGAAAAATTTTATTTTTCGGTGAATAGTGCCGTATTCGTGAATAGTGCCGTATACGTGAATAGTGACGTATACATGAATAGTAACCCCGACACAAAAAGTTCCGAATTTGATAAAAACTCATATCAATATTTCAGCATAATGATATTGAAGAAAATAATATCATTAAGAAGAAAATAATATCCCTTACCTCAAAATATCAGTACTTCTGGTCGGAATACCGGTATAAGGCTGAAAGAAACTTGCTCTGATGAATAGAAACTCTCAAAGTATCTAAATACTCACAAAATACACTCAATAATCTAGAGAGAGAAAGAGAGAAAACTTGTTTCTGGTGTGATTTTCAATTCTAACTTAGCCCTCTATTTATAGGAAATTTTTGGTAGGTTTGACCTGCAACCTGATGGCTTTACCTGCTACTATTCCCACCTACCACATTTGAAATATAATTCAGCACATTTCTTCACCAACCACAAGTGGGGCCCACCAATTCTAGAATTTTCCACCAAAATGATAAACTCCGAAAATTCAACAATTTCTGAACCAGTCATCTTGTAAAATTCGTAATAAATCATACGTTCATTTTTAACGGTTCAAAATTTGTGGACATATACTCAACTTATATATGTATAACATATCCAAAAATTACCACGATCCAACGGTCGGATTAAAAATTATAACCCCCGTAAAATATCTCAAAAACCCTGATTTTTAATACCTCCATTCCGACAAAAATATGGATAAAAACCTCAACATTAACTCCTTCATTTTTAACCAAAAATATATCCCTCATTTATATCCACATAAAATAAATATTTCCTTATCATATGAATCAATAATTAATTATTCACAAATAATATTACAGAATCACATTTATGACAACCAGGCCGTTCCCAGGAAAGAGGGGGCTTTCCAATAAGGATTTCTCCTTACTGGCGCGCAATTAGATGACCAAACCTCTCCTTAGACAGAACTTTCTAGACATTGTCAATAATGTTATCTAATAATATTATTCAAATAATATGAATTATTGATCTGATAAATGAAAATACTGTGCAACAACAATTATTGAAACAACAATAATATGAAATATCAATGCAGCAATTATTGAACCAATAAAATAAAATATTGAACAGTAATCACTGTAACAATTATTGAGTAGTGCCTTCTTACGTACGAATCAATAATTCAACTATACTGTGCAATCCGTGTGCTACTGTGCAACCACGCGTTATTACTGTATTTTTAACCACCGGTATTTCAACAGTGTTAACGGTAACAACTACGCCGTTATTAATAAACAACTTATACTTGTCGTTTTTTTTCATCCAATCGCTTTCCGTTATGGGGCCCACACCAGGCTGCGCCGTCGTACGAATATTCCCCGACAGCAAGAATATTCCACGACCAAACGAATATTCCCCGACAAAATGAATATTTTATAACCACTTGCTTATTTTGCAAAATTTGCACATTTCACCCATAACCAAAGTATTATATCAAATTAACCCCTTATTATTCACAATAATATTTAGAGAAAATTTGATTTTATTCATTAATAAGTTGGGGTCTTACATAGTATGTCACGTTATTTGATTCAATTATTGTCACAGTATCATCTGTATAATATTTTATATTATTAAATCAATAATTGAGATGACAAGTTATTCATATTATTATTTGTAATATTGACAATGTCTAGAAGTTCTGTCGAGGAGAGGTTTGGTCACCTGATTACGCGCTAATAGGGTGAAATCCTTATTGGAAAGCCCCCTCTTTCCTGGGAACGACATGGTTGTTAAATATTGCGAATTATAATAATGATGATAAATATTGAGGTAATTTTTATGAAGTATTTGATGTAAATTTTACTTATTTTATAGACTTCAATTTACTCATTTTTTAAAATAATCGATTATATAATAAAGGTGGGGGCACATATAGGACCCACGTATGATGAAAGATGATTTTGTCACGGGGGGAAAGTTTGGGTTGCATGGGAGGGAGGATGTTTATATATATAATTATATATTAGTTTTTGTTTTATATATAAATATATATATATATATATATATATATATATATATATATATATATATATATATATTATATAAAGTTTTGTTTTATTAGATTATAAATAGAATATATTATATTTTATTATGCATAGTATTTGCATAGTAAAAAATGAAAAATTCAGACGAATTTGAATTGTAGCCTGTGATTTCTTCTGTTGCGTCCGTGATTCCCTTTTTCAAATAGTATCCTTTCCATTCTCCTATAAATAGGATGCTTATTTAGAATTGAAAATCATACCAGAATCAGAGAATTCTTCTTCTATAATATTGAGCGTATTTCTTTCGAGTTTTAGGAAGCTTTGAGTGTAAAAAACAGTGAAAGTTTTCTTCAAGAATATCCCGGCTATACCAGTTGGAATACTTTTCTTTTTGAGATAAGAGGTATTATTTCTTTCGTATTCATGAAGAGAGTTATTTTCTTTCAATACTCGTAAGGGGTATTATTTATTTCATATTCCCTTACGATATTATTTTTTCGTATTCGTAAGAAATTTTATATCGTTCAATATTCGTAAAAAATATTATATTCGTTTAATATTCGTAAGGAATATTATATTCATTTAATATTCGTAATGAATATTATTTTCATTCAATAGTCGTAAGAGATATTATTTTTGTTCAATATTCGTAAGAAATAATATTTCATTCCATACTCTGTAGTATGTAAGTAATATTATTTCATTTCAGATTCAGAATTCTATACTCATTTTGTTAAGTTTTGGCTTCTATACTCCATGAAATTAGTAGAATATCCTTGAAATTTGCGTTTCACCTAGTATCTTTTCGTAGAAATATTATTATGAACATTCTTGATAAGTTTTAACTTTTTCATGCCGTAGTACTATTCACGGGGTACTATTCACTCGATTACTATTCACCCGAGTACTATTTATGACAAAAATTGATTTCTTTTCGGTCCAAATTATTTTTGATACAATATTATTCTTGAATTTTACTCCACAAAGTAGTATCATGTTGACAATTTGGACATTATTAAATTCTGGATAAATTAAATTATTAATCTTTAAAAATTTATCATTTGCTTTCTTTTAATTGAATTCTTATATCATTGTCATCATCCTCATGCTTAAATTATAATGAAAGTTATCTGTGGCACGTAGTGCATAGATGGACTTGGTATGATTATGACCAGGGATTATTCGGTATAATCATGACCGTAATGTTATAAATGATGTGGTAAAAGTCCTCATTGGTCCGTAGTGCATTGATGGACAGTTGTTGGCATGATCATGACCATTGATGAATACACGAATATCATTGGCTCGTAGTGCATGGATAATTCGTGGTCGTGATACTAATGAATATCCTTGGCCGTAGTGCAGGGGTGATTCGATGATGTGGATTATTTATTAAGTTGAGTCTCAGCGATAAAAGTGATGAAAACCTTTTAAATCATAGAAGATTGTAAATATCATGCTCCACTTGACTCTTCTAATGGATTGCTTGTTCCGCTGCAGTTAAACTTGATGTCTATTGTATTTTATCAGTTTAACACTGTTGAAGGCTAACGATAATTTATTCTGCATTATCTTAGTCATAATATTTCTTATTGGGCTAGTTGAGCTCACCCTTTGCTTTTATTGTTCTCTTCAGAAAATGAGAATATAGTTGGGACTAGTCGGGGAACAGAGTGACGGTCCAGATGTTAGCATTAGTAGTCCTCACTATTCTGTAAAATAGTGTGATAATAAATGTATTGAGGACTTATTTTGAGTTTGAATACTGTCTAGAAGACAACATTTATATTTAAACTCACTGCTCATGTTGTATATTTAAGTTTGTATTTGTATTTTGTACCATGTATTTGGCGACTCAAGATGGGTGATGTATACCTATTTTGGGGGCGTCACAGTTGGTATCAAAGCTTAGGGATATGATCCCTGGCTGAGATGTGAGACAAGACCTAGGAGGGGATAGACGGGAAATTCCTTCACTAGTATGACCTACCTAAGGTTATTGGTTATTTAATTGGTCGGTCAGAGTATAGGGATAATATGTGACCTGTCAATTAACCCTTATTTTATGGCAGTGTTTGAAAATGACCTCTGAGAATGTTAAGAATAGCAATGGAGCACAGGAGACCGTTGAGTCACCACAGATCAATACCTAGGATAATGTGCAACAGGAAGACAATAATCCTCAAGTAAACAACAACACCGATCAAATGATGAACGATGGGATGTTCAAAGGCTTTATGCAATTCATGCAACATCAGGTGAGAGAGACTCATGTTCTAAATGCAAGTGGAAACACTGACAACTCACAGATGGTCACCGCTAAGCAGTTCAAGGAGCTGGGACCACCAGAGTTTTTGGGGAAGCCAGAACCACTTAAGGCAGAGACATGGATAAAGCAGATCACCAAGATATTTGATGTCTTGGAATGCTCAGAGAAACAAAAGGTTCCATTCGCCACCTTTATGTTGCGTGAAGAAGAAAATCATTGGTGGGAATGTATAAAACGTACCCAGCTTGACACACTCAAGATGTCTTGGGAGAAGTTCAAGAATTGTTCAACGACAAGTACTTTTCCAAAAGTATTCGTAACATGAAGGAGGTGGATTTCATCAAACTGGAGCAAAATAATATGACCGTGTCGCAATACGAGGCTAATTTTGCGGAGTTATCCCGATTTGCATCCCATTTGGTCGATAATGAGGAGTGAATGACGCGAATGTTTCTAAGAGGTTTGAAACCCGATATACGTCAATACCTCATTTCTCACAAACTTTTTTATATTTAGATGTTGTGAATAGGGCTCAGTTATTAGAGTGCGATAATGAGTCAGCACAACCAAAAGGCAACGACCAACAACACGATAATAATCGTACCGGTGGCAACGACCATCGGAACAATGATAACCATCGTGGAGGAAATTATCATGCCAAGAATGGTAACCACTTCGGTGGTAATCATGGCCAAGATAATAGAAGTGGAAAATTCAAGAAGAGAAGATTTAACGATGATGGGAAGACGTCGACGGCAGCACTAGCAACAAATTCTAGGGGAGGAGAACGACCACCAGTTAGATACTATAGATGCGGAGTGGAGGGACACATAAGTCCAAACTGTCCACAGCCTTCGAAGGTATATTTTAGTTGTGGAAAAGACGGTCACATAGCTCGATTTTGTCCTGTAGCGAAATTAAGTCCAGCTGGGATGGTGGCACCAAAGGCGGATACGGACAAAACAAAGTCGGTGGTTTTAGGAAGAGCATTTTTTGTGACTTCTCAAAAATCGAGTAACCCGAACGAAGTTAGCACGGGTTAGTTAATTATAAATTCTTACGAAGTCTATACCTTATTAGATACCGGTTCTACCCATTCTTTTATCTCTCTTGCTTGCGCTCAATGTTTAAATTTGACTATGGAGAAATTAGACTTTGACTCCCTCACGTTACATGTCGATCTTATCTCTTTGAAAATACTTGCCTTTGATGTAATTTTAGGAATCGTCTGGTTAACTACTCATCATGCTAAAATTGATTATTTTTGTAAGGTTGTTAGTTTTCATATTCCTAACCAATCTATTATGCGAATTCAAGTAACCAAACTACTAAAGTCAATTACTATCATATCAAGCCATAAGTAAAGAGCCCCGAGCCTTTATCTGGTAACTTCCAAGTCTTGGAATACACCAAAGCCAGACTATCCGTAGGGGATGCCGTGAATTACGGTGGCAAGTTGATAGGTATCAATGTGACGTGATATCCAAATCTTAGGATGAGAGTCACAGTTTTGAATGATATTTTTATTGTTAATAAATTTCCTGACGTATTCCTGAAGACTTCCTAGCCTACCCTAGAGCGTGAAATCGAATTTTGTATTGACCACAGTACAAAACCTGTGACGCCCCCAAAATAGGTCTATTCAACCCAACCCATTCTGAGTCGCCAAATACATGGTACAAAAAATAACTACAATTTTATTATTACAATTGTCGTGCAAAATATGACAAAGCAAATATTTTCATCTAGACAGTATTAAAACTCAAATGGAGTCCTTGTAAGACCCCAACTTATTATTAAATAAAATTAAATTTTCTCTATTTATTATTTTGAAATAGTAAGGGTTGATTTGATTAATGTGGTTAGTTATGGGTAAAATGCGCAAATATTTTAAATAAGCAAGTGGTTATAAAATATTCATTATTGTCAGGGAATATTCGTTTGGTCGTAGAATATTCTTACTGTCGGGGAATATTCGTATGACGGTACAGCCTTTTGTGGGCCCCATAATGGAAAACTGACGGATGAAGAAAACGACAAATATAAGTTTTTATAAATAACGGCGTAATCGTTACCGTTAATATTGTTGGAATACCCAGTGGTTAAAACACAGTAGCACACGGTATTGCACCAATTATTGATTCTTACGTAAGAAAGCACTACTCAATAATTGTTACAGTAGTTACTGTTCAATAATTTATTTTATTGAATCATTAATTGCTACGTTGATATTTTATATTATTATTATTTCAATAATTGTCACTACATAATATTTTTCATTATCGAAGCAATAATTCATATTATCTGAATAATATTATTAGATAACATTATTGATAATGTCTAGAAGGTTCTGTCTAAGGAGAGATTTAGTCACCTAATTGTGCGCCAGTAAGTAGAGATTCTTATTGGAAAGCCCCATCTTTCCTAGGAACTGCCTGGTTGTCAGTATTGTGATTCTGTAATATTATTTGTGAATAATTAATTATTGATTTATATGATGAGAAAAATATTCATTTTTTGTGGATATAGATGGAGAAAATTTTAAAGTGATAATTGTTGAAAATTGATATTTTATCTTTTTTCTGATAAATAATTCATTTAAATATATTATTATATTTTAATAATATAATAATAGTGATATTTTTACAATGAATGTGGGATATATGAGTATATGAGAAGGAGGAGTATTTTTGTTACTAAAATTATTTAAAACATATTTTTCATGTTTGTGGACCCCATTTCTTGACTGAAATTTGATTATAGCCTGTAAAATCGTTCGTATGTGAATTTCGGTCAATTTTTGCTTAGAATTTGGAAAAACTTAAACTTACAAAGTTGTAGATAATGGGATTTCCTATGAAAAATACATAAGGTTTGAATTTTTCTGATAAAATGGCTATTTATTATGAAATATTAAAGTTTCAAAGTTCTGAAATAATTGATTTTTGAAAGTTTTAATTATGTTTATTAAGAAAAACGTTTTTTTTGTTTTGTGGGCTACACTAACATGTGCATAATGAGCTGAGATCAGTTGTCTAAGGTGGGATTGAAATTTATATATATATATATATATATATATATATATATATATATATATATATATTATTAAATTTTCTGCTTTGGTGTTCTAAGCATTTTCCTATAAATAGGGTGCTTAGGTTAGAATTGAAAAAACACACCAGAAACTGAATATTTCTCTCTCTTTCTCTCTCTATATTATCGAGCGTATTCTTGTGGGTATTTTGATATTTTGAGTGTTGCTATACAGTGTAAGTTTCCTTCAGTACTATATCCAGTATTTCAGTCAGAAGTACTGTCTTTTCGAGGTAAGGGATGTTATTTTTTTTAAAAAAAGAATGATATTATTTCTTTCAATATCATTATGCCGGAATATTAGAAAGATTTTTCTTGTAAAATTCTTATCTTTTCATGTCGGAGTTACTATTCATGAGTTACTATTCATGAGTACTATTCACGAAGTATGATAATTTTTCTTGTGGACTTTCTACCTTTTAGTGTCAGAGTTACTATTCACGTATACGGCACTATTCACGTATACGACACTATTCACAAAAAAATTTAAATTTTCTTTTCTGTGTCCAAGATTGTCTGTTATGGTTCCTATCTTTGATTAGATCTATGTTTTGATCTTTATTTTTGAATTCTGCTCCACAATAGTTTATTATGGAGTATTTTTGAACATGGATAAACCGAAGTACGAATTCTTAATATTTGTTCTTTTGTCTCATTGGAATCGTTTTCTTTAAAATATATTTTTCATCATCCTCAGTCCTAAATGATGATATTACTGAATATCTTTGGCCTGTAGTGCAAAGATGAATGATTTCTTGATGAATATCTTTGGCCCGTAGTGCAAAGATGAACATGTGTTTAGATGAACATACCAACTGATTAATATCTTTGGCCTGTAGTGCAAAGATGACTATTTGATTCAAGATGTTTATTGATTGATGTTACAGGGATAAAATATCGATGATGGACTTTTAAATTCATATATGATAGTAGATTTCATTCTCTACTTAACTCTTCTAATGAATTGTTGTTTTCGCTGCAGTTGTTGATCTAAAACTTGTTGTCTATTGTATTCTATCAGATTCTTTCCTGTTAAAGACTAAGGATAATTTGTTGTATAATATCTTAGTCATAATATTCTTTACTGGGCTAGTTGAGCTCACCATTTTCTTTTTTGTTCTATTTTTCTTCTCAGGAGGCGAGAATGTAGCAAGTACTAGTCGGGGTATGGAATGATGGTTCTAAAAAGTTGTTTAGTTATCCTCACCATTTTTGTAAAATAATGTATCAATAATTGTAATGAGGACTTATTTGGGTGTAAATATTGTCTAGATGATAATATTTATATTTAAACACAGTTTATATGTTGTATTAATAAAGTTGTTGTTATTTTTATACCATGTATTTGGCGACTCAGAATAGGTTGGGTGGGTTGGACCTATTTTGGGGGCGTCACAATCCTTATTACAATTATTGATACACTATTTTACAAAATAGTAAAGACTACTAAAATAACTATCTTGAACCATCACTCCATACCCCGACTAGTTCCTGCTATATTCTCGTCTCCTAAGAAGAAAAATGGAACAAAAAAAAAGGGTGAGCTCAACTAGCCTAGTAAAGAATATTATGACTAAGATAATGTATAACAAATTATCCTTAGTCTTCAACAGGGAAAAATCTGATAGAATACAATAGACAACAAGTTTTAAATCAATATTCGCAGCGAAAATAATATTTCATTAGAAGAGTTAAGTAGAGAATGAAATCTACTATCTTCTATTATTTTAAAGTCCATCATCAATATTTTATCCATGTAACATCAATCAATATACATCTTGAATCAAATATTTATATTTGCACTACAGGCCAAAGATATTCATCAATTGGTCATGTTCATCTCAACACCTGTTCATCTTTGTACTACGGGCCAAATATATTAATCAGAAAATCATTAATCTTTGCACTACAGGCCAAAGATATTCAGTTATATCATTATTTTGGACAGATGATGATGAAAAATATTTTAAAGAAAACGAATCCAGTGAGACAAAAGAACAAATATTAGGTATTCGTACTTTTAAAAAATCCAAGTTTAAAAATACTCCATAATAAACTATTGTGGAGCAGAATTCAAAAATGAAGATCAAAACATAGATCCAATCAAAGATAGGAACCATAACAGACAATCTTGGACTCAGAAAAGAAAATTTAATTTTTCTGTAAATAGTGTTGTATTCGTGAATAGTGCCGTATACGTGAATAGTAACTCCGACACTAAAAGGTAGAAATTCTACAAAAAAAATCATCATGCTTCGTGAATAGTACTCGTAAATAGTAACTCGTGAATAGTAACTCATTAATAGTAACTCGTGAAAAGTAACTCATGAATAGTAACCCCGACATGAAAAGATAGGAATTTCACAAGAAAAATCTTACCAATATTCCGGTATAATGATATTAAAATAAATAATATCATTTATAAAGAAAATAACATCTCTTACCTCCAAAAAGACAATACTTCTGACTGGAATACTGGATATAGTGCTGAAGAAACTTGCACCGTATAGCAACACTCAAAGTATCAAATACACACAAGAATACGCTCAATAATATAGAGAGAGAAAACTTTAGTTTCTTGTGTGATTTTCAATTCTAATCTAAGCACCCTATTTATAGGAAAATGCTTAGAATACCAAAGTAGAAAATTTAATAAAATAATAATATTTATAAAAAGAATTCACACCCACCTCTTGAATCTGAATTCAGCATGTTTACCACTCATGTGGGGCCCACCAAAATGAAAAACATGTTTTTATCATTTAATGCAACAAAATAAATTCAGACCTAATATTTTGAAACTTTAATAATTCCTAATAAATAGCACTTTTATCAAAAAAAAATTGACTCTTATGTCCATTCCAAAGAAAATTTAATTTTCTACAACTTTGTAAGTTCAAGTTTTTCTAAATTCCAAACAGAAATTGACCGAAATCCACATACGGGCAATTTTACAGGCTATAATCAAATTTCAGTCAAAAAGGGGGTCCATTAACACACAAAACATGTGTTAAATATTTTTTGTAACAAAAATACTCTTCCTCCTTATTTACTCATATATCCCACATTCATTGTAAAAATATCACCATTATTATATTATTATAATATAATAATATATTAAATGAATTATTTTATCAGAAAAGATAAAATATCAATTTTCAACAATTGTCACTTTAAAAATTTTCTCAATCTATATCCACATAATATGAATATTTTCCTTATCATATAAATCAATAATTAATTATTCACAACTAATATTACAGAATCACAATACTGACAACCAGGCCGTTCCTAGTGTAAGACCCCAACTTATTAATGAATAAAATCAAATTTTCTCTAAATATTATTGTGAATAATAAGGGGTTAATTTGATATAATACTTTGGTTATGGGTGAAATGTGCAAATTTTACAAAATAAGCAAGTGGTTATAAAATATTCATTTTGTCGGGGAATATTCGTTTGGTCGTGGAATATTCTTGCTGTCGGGGAATATTCGTACGACGGCGCAGCCTTGTGTGGGCCCCATAACGGAAAGCGATTGGATGAAAAAAAACGACAAGTATAAGTTATTTGTAAATAACGGCGTAGTTGTTACCGTTAACACTGTTGAAATACCGGTGGTTAAAAATACAGTAATAACGCGTGGTTGCACAGTAGCACACGGATTGCACAGTATAGTTGAATTATTGATTCGTACGTAAGAAGGCACTACTCAATAATTGTTACAGTAGTTATTATTCAATATTTTATTTTATTGATTCAATAATTGCTGCGTTGATATTTTATATTATTGTTGTTTCAATAATTGTTGTTGCACAGTATTTTCATTTATCAGATCAATAATTCATATTATTTGAATAATATTATTAGATAACATTATTGACAATGTCTAGAAAGTTCTGTCTAAGGAGAGGTTTGGTCATCTAATTGCGCGCCAGTAAGGAGAAATCCTTATTGGAAAGCCCCCTCTTTCCTGGGAACGGCCTGGTTGTCATAAATGTGATTCTGTAATATTATTTGTGAATAATTAATTATTGATTCATATGATAAGGAAATATTTATTTTATGTGGATATAAATGAGGGATATATTTTTGGTTAAAAATGAAGGAGTTAATGTTGAGGTTTTTATCCATATTTTTGTCGGAATGGAGGTATTAAAAATCAGGGTTTTTGAGATATTTTACGGGGGTTATAATTTTTAATCCGACCGTTGGATCGTGGTAATTTTTGGATATGTTATACATATATAAGTTGAGTATATGTCCACAAATTTTGAACCGTTAAAAATGAACGTATGATTTATTACGAATTTTACAAGATGACTGGTTCAGAAATTGTTGAATTTTCGGAGTTTATCATTTTGGTGGAAAATTCTAGAATTGGTGGGCCCCACTTGTGGTTGGTGAAGAAATGTGCTGAATTATATTTCAAATGTGGTAGGTGGGAATAGTAGCAGGTAAAGCCATCAGGTTGCAGGTCAAACCTACCAAAATTTTCCTATAAATAGAGGGCTAAGTTAGAATTGAAAATCACACCAGAAACAAGTTTTCTCTCTTTCTCTCTCTAGATTATTGAGTGTATTTTGTGAGTATTTAGATACTTTGAGAGTTTCTATTCATCAGAGCAAGTTTCTTTCAGCCTTATACCGGTATTCCGACCAGAAGTACTGATATTTTGAGGTAAGGGATATTATTTTCTTCTTAATGATATTATTTTCTTCAATATCATTATGCTGAAATATTGATATGAGTTTTTATCAAATTCGGAACTTTTTGTGTCGGGGTTACTATTCACGTATACGACACTATTCACGTATACGGTACTATTCACGAATACGGCACTATTCACCGAAAAATAAAATTTTCCCTTTTTGTCCAAGATGTCTACTATGGTTACTATCTTTGATTGTATCCATGTTTTGATCTTTATTTTTGAATTCTGCTTCACAATTGATTATTATAAAGTATTATTGATCTTGGATAAACTGTTATACGAATCCCTACTATTTGTCCTTCTGTCTCATTGGATTCGTTCTCTTTAAGATATTTTTCATCATCCTCAGTCCTAAATGATGATATTAATGAATATCTTTGGCCTGTAGTGCAAAGATGTATGATTACTTGATGAATATCTTTGGCCTGTAGTGCAAAGATGTATGATTACTTGATGAATATCTTTGGCCTGTAGTGCAAAGATGAACAGGTGTTGAGATGAACATGACTGACAGGTGATACAAATGAATATCTTTGGCCTGTAGTGCAAAGATGAATATTTGGATAAAGATGATTATTAATTGATGTTACAGGGATAAAATATTGATGATGGACTTTTAAATCTTAGGAGATAGTAGAATTCTTTCTCTACTTGACTCTTCTAATGGTTTGCTGTTTCCGCTGCAGTTGTTGATCTAAAACTTGTTGTCAATTATATTTTATCAGATTTTTCCCTGTTGAAGACTAACGATAATTTGTTGTATATTATCTTAGTCATAATATTCTTTACTGGGCTAGTTGAGCTCACCCTTTTCCTTTTTGTTCCATTTTTCTTCTCAGGGGGTGAGAACATAGCAGGATCTAGTCGGGGTATGGAGTGATGGTTCTAGAAAGATGTATTAGCAGTCCTCACTATTTCTGTAAAATAGTGTTTGAATAATTGTAATGAGGATTTATTTGAGTGTGGATATTGTCTAGAAGACAATATTTGTATTTAAACTCACAGTATGTGTTGTCGTATTTTGCACGACAATTGTATTATTGAAGTTGTAGTTTGCTTTCTGTACCATGTATTTGGCGACTCAGAATGGGTGTTGTATACCTATTCTGGGGGCGTCACAGTTGGTATCAGAGCTTAGGGATATGATCCCTGGCTGAGATGTGAGACAAGAACTAGGAGGGGAGAGACGGGGAATTCCTTCGCTAGTATGACCTGACTAAGTTTATTTGGTGTTTATTTGGTCGGTCAGAGTATAGGAATAATATATGACATGACTATTAACCCTTGTTTTATGGCAGTATTTAAGAATGGCAGCTGAGAACGTTAATAATGGAGTAAATCAGACCGTGGAGACACCTTTGATCACCACCCAGGGGAACGTGCAACAGGAAGGCAATATTCCTCCTGTAAACAACGTTACCGAGCAAACGATGAATGATGGAATGTTTAGGAGCTTTTTGCAGTTCATGCAAAATCAGACGAGGGAGACTCGTGTGCAGAATACGGGTGGAAATGATAACAACGCGCGGTTTGTCACAGCTAAGCAGTTCAAAGAATTGGGACCACCAGAATTTAAGGGAAAGCCGGATCCGATCATGGCGGAAACGTGGGTCAAGCAAATTACCAAGATATTCGATGTCTTAGGATGCACGGAGGAGCAGAAGGTTCCATTCGCTACCTTTATGTTCCGCGGTGAGGCAGACTACTGGTGGGAGTCTGTGAAGCGTACCCAGCCTGACGCACTCAACATGTCCTGGGAAACATTTCAAAAACTGTTCAATGACAAGTACTTTCCAGAAAGTATTCGTCATATGAAGGAGGTGGAGTTTATCAGACTGGAACAAAACAACATGACGGTGTCCCAGTACGAGGCGAAGTTTGCAGAGTTATCCAGGTTTGCATCCCATTTGGTCGAAAATGAGGAACGAATGACAAGGATGTTTCTGAGAGGTCTAAAACCCGAGATTCGACAATATCTTATCTCTCATAAATTTTCTTTATATTCAGATGTTGTAAACAGGGCTCAATTATTAGAGCGAGATAATGAGTATGTTCAACCGAGGGACCACAACCAGGGTCATACCGGTGGCGGCAGTCATCGAAGCAATGACAACCAGAGGGAAGGAAAGCATTCGGACAAAAGCGGTAACCACTCGGGTGGTCACCGTGGCCATGATAATAGGAGAGGTGAGTCAAGTGAAAATTTCAAGAAGAGAAGATTTAACGATGACAGGAAGACGTCGATAGCAGCACCAGCACCAGGAACAAATTCTAGGGGAGGAGAACGACCGCCAGTTAGATGTTACAGATGCGGAGAGGAGGGACATATAGTCCAAACTGCCCACAACAGCTCAAGGTATGTTATAACTGTGGAAAGGAGGGTCATATAGCTCGAGAGTGTTCTGTAGTAAAACCAAGTTCAGCGGGGATGGTAACTCCAAAAGTTGTCCCGGATAAGTCAAAGTCAACGGTTCCTGGAAGAGCGTTTTTCGTGATTGGTCAGAATGCGAGGAACCCGAACGAAATTAGCACGGGTTAGTTAATTATAAATTTTTGCGAAGTTTATACCTTATTAGATACCGGTTCTACCCATTCTTTTATCTCTCCTGCTTGTGCTCAACGTTTAAACTTGATTCCGGAGAAGTTAAACTTTGACCTATCTGTGGAAACTCCGTTAGGAGAAACTTTCATCACATCCACTATTTATAAATCTTGTTTGATCCAAGTTGGCACCATCACATTACCTGTTGACTTTATCTCTTTAAAGATACTTGCTTTTGATGTGATTTTAGGAATCGATTGGTTAACTACTTATCATGCCAAATTGATTGCTTTTGTAAGGTTGTTAGTTTTCATATTCCTAAGCAACCTGTTATTCAAATTCAAGCAACCAAACCATTGAAGTCAAACTCTTTCATATCAAGCCGTAAAGTCATTGAAAAACGGATGTCAAGCTTTCTTAGCTATGTTATGAACTTGAACAAAAATACGTCAGATGTGAATGATATTTCTATTGTTAGTAAAATTTTTGACGTATTTCCTGAAGAATTTCCTGGCTTAACCCAGAGCGTGATATTGAATTTTTGTATTGATCTTCAACCCGATACAAAACTCATTTCTAAAAATCTTATATCGAATGACTCCTATTGAACTTCGGGAGTTAAAAACCTAACTATAGAAGTTGAAACCCGAGCCTTTATCTGGTGACTTCCTTTATGGAATGCACTGAATCCAGACTCTCCGTAGGGGACGCCATATTCGTGCGGTAGTAAACTGATAGGTGTCATTGTGACGTGCTATCGAAAGTTGAGATATGAGTCACAGTTGAGAGCAATCTAAGTAGGTAATCGAAGTACGTAGCTTTCTAGGCTTAGCTGGTTATTATCGGAGATTTGTGGAAGGATTTTCTCGAATCGCTACTCCGTTAACTCAGCTGACTCGGAAAGATACAAAATTCGTATGGAGTGAGGAATGCGAGAAGAGTTTCCAAGAACTCAAGAGGAGACTCATTTTGACACCTGTTCTGACAATACCATCTGGTTCGGATGGATTTGTTATCTACAGCGATGCTTCAGGCAAAGGGTTAGGATGTGTTCTCATGCAACATGGGAAAGTCATAGCCTATGCCTCACGACAACTCAAAGAATATGAGAGGAATTATCCTACTCATGATTTGGAGTTGGCAGCAGTCGTTTTTGCGTTGAAGATTTGGAGACACTACCTGTATGGGGAGAAAGTGGAGATCTATACAGATCATAAAAGCCTCAAATATTTCTTCACCCAAAAGGAACTCAACATGCGGCAACGACGTTGGCTTGAGCTGTTGAAAGATTACGATCATACCATCCAATACCATCCTGGAAAAGCAAACGTAGTAGCTGACGCATTGAGTAGAAGATCATATGCGGGTACGAGTGCAATGTTTTTAACACAAAGGCCCATTTTGTATGACTTGCAAAGGATGGAGATAGAGATGAAGGCTCCAAGTACCCACATGATGATATCAAATATACGAGTAGAACCGACTTTAATCGATAAAGTTAAAGCTGCTCAAGCTACGGACATGGAGCTGATGCGTATGAAGAAGAAAGTGCAAGAAGGTGCTATTCCAGAAGCAAGAATCGATGAAGAAGGAATACTTCGAGTCAACTCCAGACTTTGTGTTCCTAACGATTTTGACTTGAAGCATAGAATAATGATGGAGGCACACAACACACCGTTTGCAATCCATCCTGGGAGTACCAAAATGTATCACGATCTTCGACATACATTTTGGTGGAGCAATATGAAAAGAGAGATCGCGGAGTTTATCTCGAGATGTTTAACTTGTCAACGTGTAAAAGCGGAGCATCAAGTACCAAAGGGTCCATTGCAACCACTTGAGATTCCGAAATGGAAGTGGGAACACATTACTATGGATTTTGTTACAGGTCTTCCCAAGGTTTCTCAAGGCATAGATGCGATTTGGGTTATTGTTGATAGATTAACCAAGTCCGCTCATTTCTTGCCGATACGTGAGACTTATTCCCTTGAACGTCTTGCTAGTATGTATGTGAACGAGATTGTGAGATTGCATGGCATGCCAGTATCCATAGTTTCGGATCGTGACCCAATATTCACTTCACGATTTTGGGTTAGCTTGCAGAAAGCTATGGGCACGGATTTACGATTCAGTTCAGCATACCATCCTCAAACGGACGGACAATCAGAGAGGACTATTCAAACTCTTGAAGATCTATTAAGACTTTGTGTCCTAGATCTCAAAGGGAGTTGGGATAAGTACCTACCATTGGTGGAATTCTCCTACAACAACAGTTATCAGGCGAGCATAGGTGTGGCTCCATTCGAGGCGTTGTATGGAAGAAAATGTCGTTCTCCAGTATGCTGGGACGAGGTGGGTGAAGCAACATTGTTGGGACCAGAATTGGTACGCATTACTACAGAGAAGATCCAAACGATTCGACAACGTATACAAACGGCACAGGATCGACAAAAGAGTTATGCGGATCTTCATCGGAAGGACGTGGAATTTAATATTGGGGATCATGTATTGTTACGTGTTGCACCATGGAAGGGAGTTACAAGATTTGGGAAGAGAGGAAAGCTCAATCCAAGATTTATTTGGTCCATTTGAGATTCTTGAGCGAATAGGAAATGTGGCATATAGACTCGCATTACCTCCAAGCATGTCTCGTGTTCATAATGTTTTTCACATATCTATGCTTCGTAAATATGTTAAAGACCCGAACCACATTATTGAGTTAGAACCAGACGAGATAGCTGAAGATTTAACGTACGAGGAGGTACCTGTTAAGATCTTGGATAGGAAAGAGCATGTCCTACGCACGAAGGTTATACCACAAGTTAAGGTTTTGTGGAGAAACCATGCTATTGAAGAAATGACCTGGGAGTTGGAATCAGAAATGAAAGCGAGGTATCCTCACCTTTTTGAAACATCAGGTACGTACGTCAATTTCGAGGACGAAATTTCATAAGGAGGGGAGGTTGTAAGACCCCAACTTATTAATGAATAAAATCAAATTTTCTCTAAATATTATTGTGAATAATAAGGGGTTAATTTGATATAATACTTTGGTTATGGGTGAAATGTGCAAATTTTACAAAATAAGCAAGTGGTTATAAAATATTCATTTTATCGGGGAATATTCGTTTGGTCGTGGAATATTCTTGCTGTCGGGGAATATTCGTACGACGGCGCAGCCTTGTGTGGGCCCCATAACGGAAAGCGATTGGATGAAAAAAAACGACAAGTATAAGTTATTTATAAATAACGGCGTAGTTGTTACCGTTAACACTGTTGAAATACCGGTGGTTAAAAATACAGTAATAACGCGTGGTTGCACAGTAGCACACGGATTGCACAGTATAGTTGAATTATTGATTCGTACGTAAGAAGGCACTACTCAATAATTGTTACAGTAGTTATTATTCAATATTTTATTTTATTGATTCAATAATTGCTGCGTTGATATTTTATATTATTGTTGTTTCAATAATTGTTGTTGCACAGTATTTTCATTTATCAGATCAATAATTCATATTATTTGAATAATATTATTAGATAACATTATTGACAATGTCTAGAAAGTTCTGTCTAAGGAGAGGTTTGGTCATCTAATTGCGCGCCAGTAAGGAGAAATCCTTATTGGAAAGCCCCCTCTTTCCTGGGAACGGCCTGGTTGTCATAAATGTGATTCTGTAATATTATTTGTGAATAATTAATTATTGATTCATATGATAAGGAAATATTTATTTTATGTGGATATAAATGAGGGATATATTTTTTGGTTAAAAATGAAGGAGTTAATGTTGAGGTTTTTATCCATATTTTTGTCGGAATGGAGGTATTAAAAATCAGGGTTTTTGAGATATTTTGCGGGGTTATAATTTTTAATCCGACCGTTGGATCGTGGTAATTTTTGGATATGTTATACATATATAAGTTGAGTATATGTCCACAAATTTTGAACCGTTAAAAATGAACGTATGATTTATTACGAATTTTACAAGATGACTGGTTCAGAAATTGTTGAATTTTCGGAGTTTATCATTTTGGTGGAAAATTCTAGAATTGGTGGGCCCCACTTGTGGTTGGTGAAGAAATGTGCTGAATTATATTTCAAATGTGGTAGGTGGGAATAGTAGCAGGTAAAGCCATCAGGTTGCAGGTCAAACCTACCAAAATTTTCCTATAAATAGAGGGCTAAGTTAGAATTGAAAATCACACCAGAAACAAGTTTTCTCTCTTTCTCTCTCTAGATTATTGAGTGTATTTTGTGAGTATTTAGATACTTTGAGAGTTTCTATTCATCAGAGCAAGTTTCTTTCAGCCTTATACCGGTATTCCGACCAGAAGTACTGATATTTTGAGGTAAGGGATATTATTTTCTTCTTAATGATATTATTTTCTTCAATATCATTATGCTGAAATATTGATATGAGTTTTTATCAAATTTGGAACTTTTTGTGTCGGGGTTACTATTCACGTATACGACACTATTCACGTATACGGTACTATTCACGAATACGGCACTATTCACCGAAAAATAAAATTTTCCCTTTTTGTCCAAGATGTCTATTATGGTTACTATCTTTGATTGTATCCATGTTTTGATCTTTATTTTTGAATTCTGCTTCACAATTGATTATTATAAAGTATTATTGATCTTGGATAAACTGTTATACGAATCCCTACTATTTGTCCTTCTGTCTCATTGGATTCGTTCTCTTTAAGATATTTTTCATCATCCTCAGTCCTAAATGATGATATTAATGAATATCTTTGGCCTGTAGTGCAAAGATGTATGATTACTTGATGAATATCTTTGGCCTGTAGTGCAAAGATGTATGATTACTTGATGAATATCTTTGGCCTGTAGTGCAAAGATGAACAGGTGTTGAGATGAACATGACTGACAGGTGATACAAATGAATATCTTTGGCCTGTAGTGCAAAGATGAATATTTGGATAAAGATGATTATTAATTGATGTTACAGGGATAAAATATTGATGATGGACTTTTAAATCTTAGAAGATAGTAGAATTCTTTCTCTACTTGACTCTTCTAATGGTTTGCTGTTTCCGCTGCAGTTGTTGATCTAAAACTTGTTGTCAATTATATTTTATCAGATTTTTCCCTGTTGAAGACTAACGATAATTTGTTGTATATTATCTTAGTCATAATATTCTTTACTGGGCTAGTTGAGCTCACCCTTTTCCTTTTTGTTCCATTTTTCTTCTCAGGAGGTGAGAACATAGCAGGATCTAGTCGGGGTATGGAGTGATGGTTCTAGAAAGATGTATTAGCAGTCCTCACTATTTCTGTAAAATAGTGTTTGAATAATTGTAATGAGGATTTATTTGAGTGTGGATATTGTCTAGAAGACAATATTTGTATTTAAACTCACAGTATGTGTTGTCGTATTTTGCACGACAATTGTATTATTGAAGTTGTAGTTTGCTTTCTGTACCATGTATTTGGCGACTCAGAATGGGTGTTGTATACCTATTCTGGGGGCGTCACACCTAGGAAAGAGGAGGCTTTCCAATAAGGATTTCTCCTTACTGGCGCGTAATTAGGTGACCAAATCTCTCCTTAGACAGAACTTTCTAGACATTGCTAATAATGTTATCTAATAATATTATTCAAATAATATGAATTATTGATCTGATAATGGAAAATACTGTGTAGTGACAATTATTGAAACAACAATAATATAAAATATCAACGTAACAATTATTGAATCAATAAAATAAAATATTAAACAGTAATTACTGTAATAATTATTAAGTTGTGTCTTCTTACGTAAGAATCAATAATTGGTGCAATACCGTGTGCTACTGTGTTTTAACCACCGGGCAACAGTATTAACGGTAACAACTACGCCGTTATTTATAAACAACTTATATTTGTCATTTTCTTCATCCAATCTCTTTTCGTTATGGGGTCCACATAAGGCTGCGCCGTCGTACGAATATTTTCCGACAGCAAGAATATTCCATGACCAAATGAATATTTTCCGACAACAATGAATATTTTATAACCACTTGCTTATTTAAGATATTTACGAATTTTACTCATAACTAACCATATTAATCAAATCAACCCTTACTATTTCAAAATAATAAATAGAGGAAATTGAATTTCATTTATAAAAATTTGGGGTCTTACAAAACCCATTTCTAAAACCCTCAAGTATTTATTCACCCAAAACAAACGTATAATGTGCCAAAGACGTCGGCTCGAGCTGTTGAAGATTACGACTATACCATTCAATACCATCGTGAAAAAAGCGAACGTGATAGCTGACGCGTTGAGTAGAAGATCGTATGCGTTTACGAGTGCGAATATACGAACCTACGTGAAGATAGCGAATATACGATTAAAATCGACTTTAATCGATAATGTTAAAGCCGCTCAAGCTACACACCCGGAGCTGATGAATATGAAGAAGAAGGTTCAAGAAGGCGTTATTCTAGAAGCAAGAGTCGATGAAGAGAGGAATTCCCAACCCTCGATTTTATTGGCCCATTTGAAATCCTTGATCGAGTATGAACTATGACCTATGGACTCGTTTTACCGTCAAATATGTTGTATGTTCATAACATTTTTTACGTATCGATGTTACGTTAATATGTGGATGTCCCGAACCATATTATTAAATTAGAACAAGACGAGATTTAACGTATGAGGAGATACCTGTTAAAATCTTGGATAAGAAAAAATATATTCTATTCTCAAAGGTTATACCTCAAGAGTTAGAATCTGACGAGGTATCCTCATCTGTTTGGCATACCAGGTACGTACATAAATTTCGAGGGCGAAATTTTATAAGGAGGGGAGATTGTAAGACCCCAAATTTTACGAATAAAGATTTAATTTTCTAGAAATATTTTTTTTGAATATTATGATGTGGATTTGAGATAATGTTATAGTTGTGGGTAATATTTATAAATTTTGCAAAGTAGGCAAGTTGTTATATAATATTCGATTGGTCGGAGAATATTCGTTTTAACAAGGAATATTCGTACAATGGCACAATCATTGGTGGACCCCACAACGGAATTATTGTCGAAGTGAGAAAACGACATAAATATCTTTTTATGAAAATAACGGCGGAAGTTTTATCGTTAACTGTTGAACTACCCGGTAGTAAAAGTATAGTAATACGCGTGGTTGCATAGTAGCACACGGTAATAATTATTGATACTTACATGAGAAGTCACTCAGTTTTGTTCAATTATTGTTACAGTAATTGTTGCATAGTATCTCACGTTATTTGATTCAATTATTGTCACAGTATCATCTGCATAATAATTTATATTATTAAATCAATAATTGACATGACAAGTTATTCATATTATTATTTGTAATATTGACAATGTCTAGAAGTTCTGTCGAGGAGAGGTTTGGTCACCTAATTGTGCGCTAATAAGGTGAAATCCTTATTAGAAAGCTCCTTCTTTCCTGGGAACGACCTAGTTGTTAAATATTGTGAATTATAATAATGATGATAAATGTTGAGGTGATTTTTATGAAGTATTTGATGTAAATTTTACTTATTTTATAGACCACTATTTACCCGTTTTTCAAAATAATCGGTAGAAAATTATTTTATATAATAAAGGTGGGGGCCACATATGGGGCTCACGTATGATGAAAGATTATTTTGTCACGGGGGGAAAGTTTGGGTTGCCTGGGAGGGAGGATGTTTATATATATAATTATATATTAGTTTTTGTTTTATATATATATATATATATATATATATATATATATATATATATATATGATGTTTGATAAATTGTGGGGAATGGGGAAAGGCATGACACGGGTGATGCCGCGTGATGTAGGTAATTTATAAAATATATATATATTATATATATATATATATATATAATATATATATATATATATATATATATTTTATAAAGTTTTGTTTTATTAGATTATAAATAGAATATATTATATTTTATTATGGATAGTATTTGCATAGTGTCTGCATAGGGTTTGCATAGTAAGAAATGAAAAATTCAGACCAATTTGAATTGCAGCCTGTGATTTCTTCTGTTGCGTCTGTGGTTCCCTTTTTTAAATAGTATCATTTTCATTCTCCTATAAATAGGATGCTTATTTAGAATTGAAAATCACACCAGAATCAGAGAATTCTTCTTCTATAATATTGAGCGTATTTCTTTCGAGTTTTAGGAAACTTTGAGTGTAGAGAACAGTGAAAGTTTTCTTCAAGAATATCATCGCTATACCAGTTAGAATATTCTTCTTTTTGAGGTAAGGGGTATTATTTCTTTCGTATTCATGAAGATAGTTATTTTCTTTCAATACTCGTAAAAGGTATTATTTATTTCATATTCGCTTACGATATTATTTTTCGCATTCGTAAGAAATTTTATATCATTCAATATTCGCAAGAAATATTATATTCGTTTAATATTCGTAAGGAATATTATATTCCTTTAATATTCGTAATGAATATTATTTTCGTTCAATAGTCGTAAGAGATATTATTTTTGTTCAATATTCGTAAGAAATAATATTTCCTTCCATACTCTGTAGTATGTAAGTAATATTATTTCGTTTCAGATTACGAATTCTATACTCGTTTTGTTAAGTTTTGGCTTCTATACTCCATGAAATTAGTAGAATATCCTTGAAATTTGCGCTTCATCCAGTCTCTTTTCGTAAAAATATTATTCTGAACATTCTTGATAAGTTTTAACTTTTTCATGCTGGAGTACTATTCACGGGGTACTATTCACTCGGTTACTATTCACCCGGGGTACTATTTATGATAAAAATTGATTTTTTTTTTCAGTTCAAATCATTTTTGATACAATATTATTCTTGAATTTTACTCCACAAAGCAATATCATGTTGATAATTTGGACATTATTGAATTCTGGATAAATTAAATTATAAATATTTAAAAATTTATCATTTGCTTTCTTTTAATTGAATTCTTATATCATTGTCATCATCCTCATGCTTATATTATAATGAAAGTCATCTGTGGCACGTAGTGCATAGATAGACTTGGTATGATTATGACCAGGGATTATTCGGTATAATCATGACTGTAATATTACAAATGATGTGGTAAAAGTCCTCATTGGCCCGTAGTGTATTGATAGACAGTTGTTGGCATGATTATGACCATTGATGAATACACGAATATCCTTGGCCCGTAGTGCATGGATAATTCGTGGTCCTGATACTAATAAATATCCTTGGTCGTAGTGTAGGGGTGATTAGATGATGTGGATTATTTATTAAGCTGAGTCTTAGCGATAAAAGTGATGAAAAACCTTTTAAATCATAGAAGATAGTAAAAATCATGCTCTACTTGACTTTTCTAATGGATTGCTTATTCCGCTGCAGTTAAACTTGATGTCTATTGTATTTTATTAGTTTAACGTTGTTGAAGGCTAACGATAATTTATTCTACATTATCTTAGTCATAATATTTTTTACTGGCTAGTTGAGCTCACCCTCTGCTTTCATTGTTCTCTTCAGGAAATGAGAATATAGTTGGGATTAGTCGGGAAACGGAGTGACGGTCCAGATGTTAGCATTAGTAGTCCTCACTATTCTGTGAAATAGTGTGATAATAAATATATTGAGAATTTATTTTGAGTTTGAATACTGTCTAGAAGACAATATTTGTATTTAAACTCACAGCTCATGTTGTATATTTAAGTTTGTATTTGTATTTTGTACCATGTATTTGGCGACTCAAGATGGGTGATGTATACCTATTTGGGGGGCATCACATGATCTGCTTAATCAAAGCTTATGCCTTAAGTGACTCTGACTTTCCCAAAAACTCCGGCATTCCCAACTCCTTGAATTGCTTTATAGTGACCAGTCGCGAGTTACCATTGTTTTCACCTGTATTTTGAACAAAAGTCCCACGCGTCTAGTTTTGCATGAATTGTAGAAAGCTCCTAAACACCCTATTGTTTATCATTTGGTCGGTAGTGTTGTTTACAAGATGATTATTGCCTTCCTGATGCACATTATCTAGGTTATTGATTGACAGTATCTCAATAGTCTCATATGCTCCATTGCTTAATTATCTCTATATTTTTAGATGTCATTCTTAAATACTGCCATTAAAGAAATTGACATGTCACATATTTTCCCTATATTCCGATCGACCAATTACATAATGAATAAGCTTGGGTAGGACATACTAGCGAAGGTTTTAATTGTCTTCTCCCTCCTAGTTCTAATCTCATATTTCTACCATAGATCATATCCCTAAGCTCTGATGTCAACTGTGACGCCCCTAAAAATAGGTCCACACATGTAAGACCCCGAATTTTATGAAATAAAAGTATTCAAATTTTTTTATAATTACTATTCAGTAAATGGTTAAATTGATAAAAGTTTAAAGTTATGGGTGAAATATGAATTTTTTTTCAAAATAAGCAAGTGGTTATAAAATAATCATTGTTGTCGGGGAATATTCGTTTGGTCGTGGAATATTCTTTCTGTCGGGGAATATTCGTACGACGGCGCAGCTATTTGTGGGCCCCATAACGAATAACTGTCGGGTGAAGAAAACGACAAATTTGAGTTTTTACAAATAACGACGTAGTTGTTACCGTTAACACTGTTGGAATACCCGGTGGTTAAAATACAGTAATACGCGTTATTGCACAGTAGCACACGGTATTGCATAGTATTTTTGAAATTATTGATTCTTATGTAAGAAGGCACTACTCAATAATTGTTACAGTAATTACTGTTTAATATTTTATTTTATTGATTCAATAATTGCTACGTTGAAATTTTATATTATTGTTGTTCAATAATTGTCACTGCACAGTATTTCTCATTATCAGATCAATAATTCATATTATTTGAATAATATTATTAGATAACATTACTGGCAATGTCTAGAAAGTTCTGTCTAAGGAGAGGTTTGGTCACCTAATTGCGCGCCAGTAAGGAAAAATTCTTATTGGAAAGCCCCCTCTTTCCTGGGAACGGCCTGGTTGTCATAAATGTGATTCTGTAATATTATTTGTGAATAATTAATTATTGATTCATATGATAAGAAAATATTTATTTTATGTGGATATAAATGAGGGATATATTTTTGTGGTTAAAAAATGAAGGAGTTAATGTTGAGATTTTTATCCGTATTTTTGTCGGAATGGAGGTA
Organism: Panax notoginseng; assembly: GCA_016801055.1. NCBI lineage: Eukaryota > Viridiplantae > Streptophyta > Magnoliopsida > Apiales > Araliaceae > Panax > Panax notoginseng. The sequence goes on from CM029022.1 coordinate 47,581,348, forward strand.
TTAAAAATCAGGATTTTTGAGATATTTTGCGGGGGTTATAATTTTTAATCCGACCGTTGGATCGTGGTAATATTTGGATATGTTATACATATATAAGTTAAGTATATGTCCACAAATTTTGAACCGTTAAAAATGAACGTATGATTTATTATGAATTTTACGAGATGACAGGTTCAGAAATTGTTGAATTTTCGGAGTTTATCATTTTGGTGGAAAATTCTAGAATTGGTGGGCCCCACTTGTGGTTGGTGAAGAAATGTGCTGAATTATATTTCAAATGTGGTGGGTGGAAATAGTAGCAGGTAAAGCCATCAGGTTGCAGGTCAAACCTACCAAAATTTTTCTATAAATAGAGGGCAAAGTTAGAATTGAAAATCACACCAGAAACAAGTTTTCTCTCTTTCTCTCTCTATATTATGAAGTATATTTTGTGAGTATTTAGATACTTTGAGAGTTGCTATTCAGTGCAAGTTTCCTTCGGCTTTGCATTCCGATCAGAAGTACTGCTCTTTTGAGGTAAGGGATTGTAAGGGATAGTAAGGGTTGTTATATTTTCCAGTTTCGTAATTTTTCTGACCTTTAAAAATTCTGGAAAAATTTGAAATGATATTTTGATGAGTTTTCTTGATTGTGTCCAAAAATGGTGATTTTTGGATGTATAGATTGAGAGTTATGAATTTTATGAGAAAAGACTATTTTAAAAGTAACCGCTTATAATTCCTTGTGGTTAACTCTAAAATTGATGAAATTTTTATTGGGAGTACATGTATATGATAGGAGTATACTCTGTAAATTTTAGAATTTTTAGATAAAAGTACAATTTTTGATAAATGTCTAAATATTCGGATGTTTTGGCCATATGAAAAATAGTAAATGACTTTTAAAAATTCTGAGAAAAATATATGTTCACTATGGGAATATATTATGCTAAATTCCAGAAAAGAAATATTTTTGGAATTGATTTGGTATTTTTTATAAAAATAGTCTAGTTATGAGTAAATGAATTAAATATGTTTTGTGAAAAAAGAAAATTAGAAAATATGATTTTATGGCTTGAGAATCATATATGAGTTATATGCAGATTTTTGATGAGAATTTTGGTTATTGGTGATGAAATATTATGAGTTTGACATTTTAAGATGATTAAATACATTATTTAGTAAAGTGTAAACAATTAAAATAAATTGTTTATAAGCTTAAGAAATGTTATTCTTTCAATATCATTATACCGAAATATTGGTATGAATTTTATTGTAGAATTTCTATCTTTTTGTGTCGGGGTTACTATTCATGAGTTACTATTCACGAGTTACTATTCATGAGTTACTATTCACGAGTTACTATTCACGACAAAATTGGTTTCTTTTTCTGACCAAATTATAGTTGAGTTATGAATATTACTCTTGAGATTAAATCTATATGTTGATCATATTGTTTTTATTATCATATATAACATTTTTATAACCTTGATGTTGAAATTCTCTTTCGCTTGAGTGTAAAGATGGGTAAATTATTGGTATGATCATGACTATGGGTTCTCTTTGGCCAGTAGTGCAAAGTTGAATTGTTGACTGGTATGATCATGACCATTGAATTTATAATTGAATATCTTAAGCTTAAGTGCAAAGGTGAATTGATCAACATGGTTATAATTATTGTTTATATAAATTCTGAAATGATTATATATTTCTTTGAGATATGAATATATTTGGCCTGTAGTGCAAATATGAATTGTTGATGAATATCTTTGGCCCGTAGTGCAAAGATGACCTGTTGATGAATATCTTTGGCCTGTAGTGCAAAGATGAATTATTGATGAATATCTTTGGCCTGTAGTGCAAAGATGAACTGTTGTTGAATATCTTTGGCCGTAATGCAAAGATGGTTTTATTAGTATGGTTATGAACATGAACTGTGATTTGGTATAACCATGATCTTTGATGTTTCAGGTAAAGACAGGTGATGAAAATATTCTTCGTCCTGGGTGCAAAGAAAAATTTAGAATCACAATTATGATTATGAGTTATTCATATGATTGTGGAAATGAACTGTTGAGTGATGTTACAGGGATAAAATATTGTTGGTGGATTTTTAACATGGAGAAGATAATAGACTTTATGGTCTATTTGACTCTTCTAATGGATTGCTCGTTCCGCTGCAACTATGGTTGAAATTTTTATCATTTACCATATGTTCTAAATCTCTGATTTATTATTGATGCAGACTATTGATAATTTATTTATCTTTAGTCATGATATTCTTTACTGAGCTAGTTTTGCTCACCCTTTTGCTTCACAATTCCTTTCAGGTAATAAGAGTGTAGCTGGGTCGAGCGGGGGTAACAAGGGAATAGAACGGTGGTCATCATTTAGTAGTTATATTTGGTGAAGAAAATAGGGTGAGGCGAACCCAACGTTGGAAGGGTGTTTTGTCACTATCATACAAGATGTCTAATGACATACAACTTCGTGTCATCATAGGACAGGGTTGTGCTCATCCACTTGCTGAGTATATCTACGAGCACTACCTATATAATCTTGGTATTTGTTTGAAGTATAATTCTCAATTAGAGACAGTGGAGATAATGATAAGTCAAGAGAAGACTCACCATTGGGAAGAATATGATAGTAATCTTCTCGTTTTTCTTTGGGGTCTGTTGGGTCAACTAAGGATAATTTTGTGGCCATATGATATCTATCATAACCTAGAAGTATGGCCTCCCATATACGAAGGTTTCCTTGAGCACTTCCCAAAGATTCTAATTTCTAAAACAGTTTTTGACTATACCTTTATGTAAGGTGTCATTGTGAGGTGATGTCCACGGTTGGAACATGAGTCACATTTGGTATATATTTGTATCCAAACTCACAGCATATGTGTTATTGTATTTTGCACGACAATTGTTGTAATAAAGTTATAATTGTTTTCTGTACCATGTATTTGGCGACTCAGAATGGGTTGGATGGAATGGACCTATTTTGAGGTTGTCACAACACAACCCATTTTGAGTTGACAAATACATACTACAATATTCCAATACAAAATTTTCTATTTACAACTATTAAACTGTCGTTCAAAATACGACCACACATACTATGAGTTTGAATACGAATATTGCATCGTACATAATACGACAATATCCAAACTCAAATTAAGTCTTAATTACAGTTATTATCACACTATTTCACAACATAGTTTATGTAAGACCCCAACTTTTTTATAAATAAAATCAAATTTTCTCTAATTATTATTTTGAATAATAAGGTGTTAATTTGATATAATGCTTTGGTTATGGGTGAAATGTGCAAATTTTGTAAAATAAGCAAGTGGTTATAAAATATTCATTATTGTCGAGAAATATTCGTTTGGTCATGGAATATTCTTGTTGTCGGGGAATATTTGTACGAAGTCGCAGCCATATGTGGGCCCCATAACGAAAAACGGTCGGATGAAAAAAATGACAAGTTTTAGTTTTTACAAATAATGGTGTAGTTGCTACCGTTAACACTGTTGGAATACCCGGTGGTTAAAGTACAGTAATACGCGTGGTTGCATGGTAGCACACGGTATTGCAAAAAATTATTAAATTATTGATTCTTACGTAAGAAGGCATTACTCAATAATTGTTACAGTAATTACTGTTCAATATTTTATTTTATTGATTCAATAATTGCTACGTTGATATTTTATATTATTGTTATTTCAAGAATTGTCACTGCATAGTATCTTCATTATCAGATCAATAATTCATATTATTTGAATAATATTGTTAGATAACATTATTAACAATATTTAAAGAAGTTTTGTCTAAGAAAAGGGGTTTGGTCAACTAATTGCGCATCAGTAAGAAGAGATATTCTTATCGGAAAGCCCTCTCTTTCCTAGGAACGACATGGCTGTCATAATTGTGATTTTGTAATATTATTTGTGAATAATTAATTATTAATTTATATGATAAGGAAATATTTATTCTATGTGGATGGATAGAAAAATATTTATTTTGTGTAGATATAAATGAAGGAATTAATGCTGAGGTATTTTATCAGTATTTTTATCGGAATAGATGTGTTGAAAATCGTCCGTATGTGGATTTTGATCATTTTTCGTTTGGAAAAACTTAAATCTACAAAGTTGTAGAGAATTTAATTTCCTATGGAATGGACATAAAATTCGTATTTTTCATATAAAAGGGCTATTTATTATGAATTATTAAAATTTCAGAAATAAATATTTTTTTTAAAACATGGGTGGGTCCCACTTTTCATTGGTATGCAAATTCTGATTTTTGGTGGGCCACCCCACTTGTGGTGGTTGATATTTTGGTCAAGAATGTGTACGTAGCAATTTTTTTGATAAATTAATAATTTATTAATTTAGTTTGTTTTGGCGTTTTAGCATTTTTTTATAAATAGGGTGCTTAGTTAAAATTAAAAATCACACCAGAAACAAGTTTTTTTTCTCTCTCTATATTATCGAGCTTATTTTGTGAGTATTTAAATACTTTAAGAGTTGCTATTCAGTGCAAGTTTCCTTCAGCATTACATCAGATATTCCAGTCAGAAGTACTATTATTTTGAGGTAAGGGATGTTATTTTCTTTGTAAATGATATTATTTTCTTTAATATCATTATGCCGAAATATTGATATAAATTTTATTGTGAAATTTCTTCCTTTTAGTGTCGGGGTTACTATTCACGTATACGACACTATTTACGTATACGACACTATTCACGAATACGGCACTATTCAACAAAAAAATAAAATTTTCTCTTCTTTGTCCAAGATGTCTATTATGGTTACTATCTTTGATTGTATCCATATTTTGATCTTCATTCTTGAATTTTACTCCACTATGATTTATTATGGAGCGTTTTTGAACTTGGATTATCTAAAGTACGAATTCCTAATCTTTGTCTTTGTATCTCATTGGATTCGTTTTTTTAAAATATTTTTCATCATCCTCACTCCTAAATGATGATATAACTGTATATCTTTGGCCTGTAGTGCAAAGATGAATAATTACCTGATGAATATCTTTGGCCCGTAGTGCAAAAATGAACAGGTGTTGAGATGAACATGACCAACTGGTGATACAAATGAATATCTTTAGCCCGTAGTGCAAAGATGAATATTTGATGCAAGATGTATATTGATTGATGTTACAGGGATAAAATATTGATTATAGACTTTTAAATTCATAAATGATAGTAGATTTTATTCTCTACTTAACTCTTCTAATGAATTGTTATTTCCGCTGCGAATATTGATCTAAAACTTGTTGTCCATTATATTTTATCTGATTTGTTGAAGACTAATGATAATTTATTGTATAGTATCTTAGTCATAATATTCATTACTGGGCTAGTTGAGCTCACCCTTTTCCTTTTTGTTCTATTTTTCTTCTCAGAAGGAGAGAATGTAGCGGGAACTAGTCGGGATATGGAATAATGGATCAAGATACTTGTTTAGCAGTCCTCACTATTTTGTAAAATAGTGTATCAATAATTATAATGAGGATTTATTTGAGTTTGAATATTGTCTAGAAGATAATATTTGTATTTAAACCCACAGTATATGTGTTGTCGTTTTTTGCACGACAATTGTAATAATGAAGTTGTAGTTGTTTATGTACCATGTATTTGGCAACTCAGAATAGGTGATGTATACCTATTTTGGGGGCGTCATAGTTGGTATCAGAGCTTAGGGATATGGTCTCTGGCGGAGACCGGGGAATAGAACTAGGAGGGGAGAGACGAGTAAATCCTTCGCTAGTGTGTCCTACCTAAGCTTATTTGTTGGTCGGTCATAATATAAGGGTATTATGTGGTATGTTAATTTCTTTAATTAACCCTTGTTTTATGGTAGTATTTGAGAATGGCAGCTGAGAATGTTAACAATGGAGTGAATGAGACTGTGGAGACACCTTTAATCACCAACTAGGGGAACGTGCAACATGAAGGCAATATTCCTCTTGTAAACAACACTACCGAACAAACGATGAATGATGGAATATTTAGAAGCTTTTTGTAATTCATGCAAAATCAGACGAGGGAGACTCGTGTACAAAATACGGGTGGAAATGATAGCAACGCGCGGCTTGTCACAGCCAAGCAGTTCAAAGAGTTGGGACCACCATAATTTATGGGAAAACCGGATCCGATCAAGGCGAAAACGTGGGTTAAACAAATTACCAAGATATTTGATGTCTTGGGATGCACGGAGGAACATAAGGTTCCATTCGTCACCTTTATGTTCTGTGGTGAGGCAGACTATTGGTGGGAGTCTGTGAAGCGTACCCAACCAGCTGCACTCAACATGTCTTCGCAGAGTTATCCAGGTTTGCACCTCATTTGGTAGAGAATGAGGAACGTATGACGCAGATGTTTTTGAGAGGTCTGAAACCCGAGATTCGGCAATATCTTATTTCTCACAAATTTTCTCTATATTCAGATGTTGTGAATAAGGCTCAATTATTAGAGCGAGATAATAAGTATGTTCAACCGAGGGACCACAACCAGGATCATACCGGTGGCAGCAGTCATCGGAGCAATGACAACCAACGGGGAGGAAAACATTCGGACAAAAGCGGTAACGACTCTGGTGGTAATCGTGGCCATGATAGTAGAAGAAGCGAACCATGAGAGATTTCAAAAAGAGAAGGTACAACAATGATAACGTGAAGACGTCAGCACCAACATCAACTGTTTCTAGGGGAGGAGATCGATCATCGGTCGTTTATTATAAATGCGGGAAAGAGGGACACATCAGCCCAAACTGCCCACAACAATCCAAGGTGTGTTATAACTGTAGAAAGAAAAGTCATATAGCTAGAGATTGTCTTGTAGCGAAACCAAGTCCAACGGGGATGGTGACTCCAAAGGCTGTCCTGGACAAGTCAAAGTCGGTGGTTCCTAGAAGGGCGTTTGTCGTGACTATCCAAAACGCGAGGAACCCGAACGATGTGATCACAGGTAAGCTAATCATAAACTCTTGCGAAGTTTATACCTTATTAGATACCGGTTCTATCCATTCTTTTATCTCTCCTGCTTGTGCTCAACGTTTGAATTTGACTATGGAGAAATTAGACTTTGACTTATCTGTTTAGACTCCGTTAGGAGAAACTTTCATTACATCTACTATTTATAAATCTTGCTTAATCCAAGTTGATACCATCACATTACCTGTCGATCTTATTTCTTTGAAAATACTTGCATTTGATGTTATTTTAGGGATTGTTTGATTAACTACTCATCATGCCAAAATTGATTGTTTTCATAAAGTTGCTAGTTTTCATATTCCTAACCAACCTGAGTAACCAAACCACTAAAGTCAATCATCGTCATATCAAGCCATAAAGCCATTCGTTTATTGAAAAACGGATGTCAAGCTTTCTTAGCCAAAGTTATGGACTTGAACAAAAACACGTCAGATTTAAATAATATTTCTGTTGTTAGTGAATTTCCTGATGTATTTCCTGAAGAACTTCCCGGTCTACCCCTAAAACGTGAAGTTGAATTCTTTATTGACCTTGAACCTGGTACAAATCCCATTTCTAAAACCCCATATTGAATGATTCCTATTGAACTTCAGGGGTTAAAGGTTCAACTACAAGAGTTATTAGACATCAATTTCATTAGTCCTAGTACATCTCCTTGGGGTGCTCCTGTTTTATTCGTAAAGAAAAAAGATGGGAGTATGCGACTTTTTATTGACTATCAAGAATTGAACCATTTCACCATCAAGAATAGGTATCCGTTACCTCGCATTGATGACATGTTCGACCAGTTGCAAGGAGCACAATTCTTTTCAAAGATCGATCTTCGTTTTGGATATCATTAGCTGAAGGTTAAAACTAAGGATATTCCAAAGACTGCCTTCAGAACTCGGTACGGGCATTATGAACTCTTAGTCATGTCTTTTGGATTGACTAATGCTCTTGCTGCTTTAATGGATATTATAAATCGTGTGTTCAAAGAATATTTGGGTCAGTTCGTTATCGTCTTTATTGATGACATCCCCATATATTCCAAAAGCCGTGAAGATCATGAGCGCCATTTGAAGCTGGTCCTTCAAAGGCTTTGTGATAACAAGCTATATGTTAAGCTGAAGAAATGTGAGTTCTAGCTTGAGGAAGTAGCATTCCTTGGGCACTTGGTGTCAAAATAAGGAGTATCTGTTGACCCGGCGAAGATTGAAGTAATACAAAGTTGGGAGCAATCGAAGTCGATGACCGAAGTGCGTAGCTTTCTTGGCTTAACTGGTTATTATCGGAGATTTGTGGAAGAATTTTCTAGAATCGCTACTCCGTTAACTCATCTGGCTCGGAAAGATGCAAAATTCGTATGGAACGAGAAATGCGAGAAGAGTTTACAAGAGCTCAAGAGGAGACTCATTTCGGCACTTGTTCTGACAATACCATCTGGTTCGGATGGATTTGTTATCTACATTGATGCTTCAAGCAAAGGGTTAGGGTGTGTTCTCATGCAACATGGGAAAGTCATAACCTATGGCTCGCGACAACTCAAAAAATATGAGAGGAATTATCCTACTCATGATCTGGAATTGGCAACAGTCGTTTTCGCGTTGAAAATCTAGAGACACTACCTGTATGGGGAGAAAGTGGAGAATTATACAGATCATAAAAGCCTCAAATATTTTTTCACCCAAAAGGAATTCAACATGCGGCAACGACGTTGGCTCGAGTTGTTGAAAGATTACGACCGTAGCATTCAATATCATCCTAGAAAAGCAAACGTGGTAGCTGACGCATTGAGTAGAAGATCGTATACGGGTACGAGTGCGATGTTGTTAACGTAAAGACCCATTTTGTACGACTTACAAAGGATGGAGATAGAGTTAAAGGCTCCAAGTACCCACGTGATGATATCAAACATACGAGTAGAACCGACTTTAATCGATAAAGTTAAAGTTGCTCAAGCCACAAACCCAGAGCTGATACGTATGAAGAAGAAAGTACAAGAAGATGTTATTCCAGAAGCAAGAATCGATGAAGAAGGAATACTTCGAGTCAACTTCAGACTTTGCATTCCTAATGATTCTGACTTGAAGCATAGAATCATGATGGAGGCACACAACACACCATTTGTAATCCATCCTGAGAGTACCAAAATGTATCATGATCTTCGACATACATTTTGGTGGAGCAATATGAAGAGAGAGATCGCGGAGTTTATCTCGAGGTGTTTAACTTGTCAACGTGTAAAGGCAGAGCATCAAGTGCCAAAGGGTCCATTGCAACCACTTGAGATTCCGAAATGGAAGTGGGAACACATTACCATAGATTTCATTACGGGTCTTCCCAAGTTTTCTTAAGGCATTGATGCGATTTGGGTTATTGTAAATAGATTAACCAAGTCTGCTCATTTCTTGTTGATACGAGAGACTTATTCCCTTGAACGTCTTGCTCGTATGTGCGTGAATGAGATTGTGAGATTGCATGGTATGCCAGTATCCATAGTTTCGGATCGTGACCCAAGATTCACTTTACGATTTTGGGTTTGCTTGCAGAAAGCTATGGGCACGGATTTACGATTCAGTTCGGCATACCATCCTAAAACGGACGGGCAATCAGAAAGGACTATTCAAACTCTTGAAGATCTATTAAGACTCTGTGTTCTAGATTTCAAAGGAAGTTAGGATAAGTACTTGCCATTGGTGGCATTCTCCTACAACAACAGTTATCAAGCAAGTATAGGCATGGCTTCATTCGAGGCGTTGTATGGAAGAAAATGTTTTTCTCCAATATGCTGGGACGAGGTGGGTGAAGCAACGTTGTTGGGATCAGAATTGGTACGCATAACTACAGAAAAGATCCAAACGATTCGACAACGAATACAAACGGCACATGATCAACAAAAGAGTTATGTTGATCTTCAGCTGAAGGACGTGGAATTTAATATTGGGGATCATGTATTGTTACGTATTGCTCCATAGAAGGGAGCTACAAGATTTAGGAAGAGAGAAAAACTCAATCCACGATTTGTTGGTCCATTTGAGATTCTTGACCGAATAGGAAATGTGACATATAGACTCGCATTACCTCTAAGCATGTCTCGTGTTTATAATATTTTTCACATATCTATGCTTCGTAAATATGTGAAAGACCCGAACCACATTATTGATTTAGAACCAGATGAGATAGCTGAATATTTAACGTACGAGGAGGTACCTGTTAAGATCTTGGATAGGAAAGAGCATGTCCTACGCACCAAGGTTATACCACAAGTTAAGGTTTTGTGGAGGAACCATGCTATTGAAGAAATGACCTAGGAGTTGGAATCATAAATGAAAGCGAGATATCCTCACCTTTTCGAAACACCAGGTATGTACATCAATTTCGAAGACGAAATTTCATAAGGAGGGGAGGTTGTAAGACCCTAACTTTTTTATAAATAAAATCGAATTTCCTCTAATTATTATTTTGAATAATAAGGTGTTAATTTGATATAATGCTTTGGTTATGGGTGAAATGTGTAAATTTTGCAAAATAAGCAAGTGGTTATAAAATATTCATTGTTGTCGGGGAATATTCGTTTGGTCGTGCAATATTCTTGCTGTCGGGGAATATTCGTACGATGGCGCAGCCATTTGTGGGCCCCATAACGAAAAATGGTCGAATGTAGAAAACGACAAGTTTGAGTTTTTACAAATAACGACGTATTTATTACCGTTAACACTGTTGAAATACCCGGTGGTTAAGGTACAGTAATACGCGTGGTTGCACAGTAGCACAGTAGCACACGGTATTGTTAAATTATTGATTCTTACGTAAGAAGGCACTACTCAAATAATTATTACAGTAATTACTGTTCAATATTTTATTTTATTGATTCAATAATTACTACGTTGATATTTTATATTATTATTATTTCAATAATTTTCACTGCACAATATCTCCATTATCAGATTAATAATTCATATTATTTGAATAATATTTTTAAATAGCATTATTGGCAATATCTAAGGAAGTTCTATTTAAGGAAAGTGGTTTGGTCAACTAATTGCGCGTCAGTAAGTAGAGATATTCTTATCGGAAAGCCCCCTCTTTTTTGGGAACGACCTGGTTATCATAATTTTGATTCTGTAATATTATTTGTGAATAATTAATTATTGATTTATAAGATAAGAAAATATTTATTCTATGTGGATGGATAAGAAAATATTTATTTTGTGTGGATATAAATGAAGGAATTAATGCTGAGGTATTTTATCAGTATTTTTGTCAAAATAGAGGTGTTAAAAATCGTTCGTATATGAATTTCGGTCATTTTTCGTTTGGAATTTGCAAAATCTTAAATCTACAAAGTTGTAAAGAATTTAATTTCCTATGGAATGGACATAAAATTCGTATTTTTCTGATAAAAGGGCAATTTATTATGAATTATTGTAGTTTCGAAAAAAAAAATTAAAACATGGGTGGTCCCACTTTTAGTTGGTGTGAAAATTATGATTTTTAGTGGGCCCCACTTGTGGTGGCTAATATTTTGGTCAAGAATGTGTACGTAGAATTTTTTTTGATAAATTAATATTTTATTAATTTAGTCCGCTTTAGCGTTCTAGTATTTTTCTATAAATATGGTGCTTAGTTAGAATTGAAAATCATACCAGAAACAAGTTTTCTCTCTCTATATATTATCGAGCGTATTTTGTGAGTATTTAGATACTTTGATAGTTGCTATTCAGTGCATGTTTCCTTCAGCATTACATTCGATATTCCAGTCAGAAGTACTGTTCTTTTGAGGTAAGGGATGTTATTTTCTTCATAAATGATATTACTTTCTTCAATATCATTATGCCAAAATATTGATATGAATTTTATTGTGGAATTTCTACCTTTTAGTGTCGGGGTTACTATTCACATATACGACACTATTCATGTATACAGCAATATTCACGTATACGACACTATTCACAGAAAAATAAAATTTTCTCTTATTTGTCAAAGATGTCTATTATGGTTACTATCTTTGATTGTATCCATGTTTTGATCTTCATTCTTGAATTTTACTCCACTAGGATTTATTATGGAGCGTTTTTGAACTTGGATTATCTAAAGTACGAATTCCTAATCTTTGTCCTTTTATCTCACTGGATTCGTTTTTTTTAAATATTTTTCATCATCCTCAGTCCTAAATGATAATATAACTGTATATCTTTGGCCTGTAGTGTGACGCCCCCAAAATAGGAATACATCACCTATTCTGAGTCGCCAAATACATAGTACAGAAATTAAATACAAACTTCTTTTATACGATACGACAAAAGCGTAGCTGAGAGTTTTTACACGAATATTGTCTTCTAGACAGTATTCAAACTCAAATGTAGTCCTCATTACATTTATTATCACACTATTTCATAGAATAGTGAGGACTACTATAGCCACCATCTCGGACCATCACTCTGTTCCTCGACTAGTCCCGGCTACATTCTCATTTCCTGAAGAAAACAATGAAAGCAAAAGGGTAAGCTCAACTAGCCCAGTAAAAAATATTATGACTAAGATAATGCAGAATAAATTATCGTTAGCCTTCAACAGTGTTAAACTGATAAAATATAATAAACATCAAGTTTAACTGCAGCAGAACAAACAATCTATTAGAAGAGTCAAGTAGAACATGAAATCTACTATCTTCTATGATTTAAGATTTATCATCAATTTTATCACTGAGACTCGGCTTAATAAATAATCCATATCACTGAATTATCCATGCACTATGGGCCCATGATATTCATTAATATCACGTCCACGAATTATCCAAGCACTATGGGCCAAAGATATTCGTGTTATCACCAATGGTCATTATCATGCCAACAACAATCCATTAATGCACTACGGGCCAATGATGACTTTTATAACATCATTTGTAACATTACAGGACATGATTATACCGAATGATCCCTGGTCATAATCATACCAATCAACAGTCCATCTATGCACTACGGGCCAAAGATGAATTTCATAATAATATAAGCATGAGGATGATGACAATGATATAAGAATTCAATTAAAAGAAAGCAAATGATAAATTTTTAAAGATTTATAATTTAATTTATCCATAATTCAAAAACGTCCAAATTGTCAACATGATACTACTTTGTGGAGTAAAATTCAAAAGTAATATTGTATCAAAAATGATTTGGACCGAAACGAAATTAATTTTTGTCATGAATAGTATCCCAGGTGAATAGTATCCCGTGAATAGTATTTCGTGAATAGTAACCCAACATGAAAAGATTAAAAATTATCAAAAATACTCAGAATAATATTTCCATTAAAAGATACTAGATGAAGCGCAAATATCAAGGATATTCTACTAATTTCATGGAGTATAGAAGCAATACTTATCAACAAAAGTGTAGAATTAGGAATATAAAACGAAATAATATTACTTACATACTACAGAATATGGAAGAAAATATTATTTCTTACGAATATTGAACAAAAATAATATCACTTATGAATACGAAAGAAATAATACCCCTTACCTTAGTAGGAGATTGGATACTGCAATAGTGTAGTAACAGAATACTCTTCTTCTTTCTCTCTTATTCTCTCTATACTTTCTCTCTCAATTACTTGAATGAATTTGTGAAAAATAATGAAGAAATGAGCTTCTATTTATAGGCTTGACAGAGTAAGGGTAAAATAGTCTTTTTGCCATAATTTATGACATCATCGATTATATTACATCATTGCTTACTTCATTGTCCGATGACATCATCGCTTACCTCATCGTCCGATGACATCATCGCTTACATCATAAGAATTCAGATTCAATTTGTTCTCTTCCACCTCCTTTTACTTTTATACCATGAATTTACTATAATAATGTTACCATTCAAATTATAAAAAATATACTATTATATAATCACATCATACTACTATAATGTAATATTTTAATAATATATTTAAATAAATTATTTTATCAAAAAAGATAAAATACCAACTTTTAACAAATGTCACATGCTAAAAATTCCTCCGTTTAAATCCACGTTGAATAAATATTTTTTATCATATATATCAATAATTAATTATTTACAAATAATATTACAAAATTATAATATTGACAACCAGGTCGTTCCCACGAAAGAGGGGGCTTTTCGATAAGGATTTCTCCCTATTAGCTCACAATTAGGTGACCAAACCCTTTTTCTCGACAGAACTTTCTAGATATTGTCAATAATGTAAATAATAATATTATTCAAATAATATGCATTATTGATTTGATAATTTGAAATACTGTGCAGTGACAATTATTGAATCAATAATATAAAATATCAACGTAGCAATTATTAAATCATTAAAATAAAATATTGAACAATAATTACTGTAACAATTATTGAGTAGTGACTTCTTATGTAAGCTTCAATAATCAAAGAAACTGTACAATACCGTGTGCTACTATGCAACTACGTGTATTACTGTACTTTTATTACCGAGTATTTCAACAGATAACGGTAAAACTTTTGCCGTTATTTTATAAAAATGATATTTTTGTCGCTTTCTATATCTGACAGTTCTTCCGTTGTGGGGTCCACCAATGATCGTGTCGTCATACGGATATACTCCATCAATCGCATATTTTATAACCACTTGCTTACTTCACAAAATTTATAACAATTATAACATTATATTAAACTCCACACCATAATATTCAAAAATATATTTCGAGAAAATTAATCTTTATTCATAAAAGTTTGGGCCTTACATGTAATGCAAAGATGAATGATTACCTGATGAATATCTTTGGCTCGTAGTGCAAAGTTGAACAGGTGTTGAGATGAACATGACCAACTGGTGATACAAATGAATATCTTTAGCCCATAGTGTAAAGATATATATTGATTGATGTTATATGGATAAAATATTGATGATGAACTTTTAAATTCATAGATGATAGTAGATTTCATTCTCTACTCAACTCTTCTAATGAATTGTTATTTTCGCTGCGAATATTGATCTAAAATTTGTTGTCCATTATATTTTATTTGATTTGTTGAAGAATAATAATAATTTGTTGTATATTATCTTAGTCATAATATTCTTTACTGGGCTAGTTGAGCTCACACTTTTCCTTTTTGTTCTATTTTTCTTCTCAGGAGGAGAGAATATAGCGAAAACTAGTCGGGATATGGAATGATGGATCAAGATACTTGTTTAGCAGTCCTCACTATTTTGTAAAATAGTGTATCAATAATTGTAATGAGGACTTATTTGAGTTTGAATACTGTCTAGAAGATAATATTTGTATTTAAATTCACAGTATATGTGTTGTCGTATTTTGCACGACAATTGTAATAATGAAGTTGCAGTTGTTTATGTACTATGTATTTGGCGACTCAGACTAGGTGATGTATACCTATTTTGGGGGCATCACAGTTGGTATCAGAGCTTAGGGATATGGTCTTTGGCGAAGATCGGGGAATAGAACTAGGAGGGGAGAGACAAGTAAATCCTTCGCTAGTGTGTCCTACCTAAGCTTATTTGTTGGTAGGTCATAATATAAGGGTATTATGTGGTATGTCAATTTCTTTAATTAACCCTTATTTTATGGCAGTATTTGAGAATGACAACTGAGAATGTTAACAATGGAGTGAATGAGACAGTAGAGATACCTTTAATCACCAACTAGGGGAACGTGCAACAGGAAGGCAATATTCCTCCTGTAAACAACACTACCGAACAAATGATGAATGATGGAATGTTTAGAAGCTTTTTGCAGTTCATGCAAAATCAGACAAGGGAGACTCGTGTACAAAATACGGGTGGAAATGATAGCAACGCGCGGCTTGTCACAGCCAAGCAGTTCAAAGAGTTGGGACCACCAGAATTTATGGGAAAGCCGGATCCGATCAAGGCGGAAACGTGGGTTAAATAAATTACCAAGATATTTGATGTCTTGGGATGCACGGAGGAACAGAAGGTTTCATTCACCACCTTTATGTTCCGTGGTGAGGCAGACTACTGGTGGGAGTCTGTGAAGCATACCCAGCCAGCCGCACTCAACATGTCTTGGAAAACGTTTCAGAAACTGTTCAATGATAAGTACTTTCCTGATAGTATTCGTCATATGAAGGAGGTAGAGTTTATTAGACTGGAACAGAACAACATTATTGTGTCCCAGTACGAGGTTAAGTTCGCAGAGTTATCCAGGTTTGCACCTCAATTGGTAGAGAATGAGAAACGTATGATGCGGATGTTTCTGAGAGGTCTGAAACCTGAGATTCAGCAATATATTATTTCCCACAAATTTTCTCTATATTCAGATGTTGTGAACATGGCTCAATTATTAGAGCGAGATAATGAGTATATTTAACCGAGGGACCACAACCAGGGTCATACCGGTGGCAGCAGTCATCGGAGCAATGACAACCAGCGAGGAGGAAAACATTCGGACAAAAGCGGCAACCACTCTGGTGGTAATCGTGGCCATGATAGTAGAAGAAGCAAGTCGGGGGGAGATTTCAAAAAAGAGAAGGTACAACAATGATAACGTGAAGACGTCAGCACCAACATCATCTGTTTCTAGGGGAGGAGATCGATCATCGGTCGTTTGTTATAAATGCGAGAAAGAGGGACACATCAGCCCAAATTGCCCACAACAATCCGAGGTGTGTTATACCTGTGGAAAGGAAGGTCATATAGCTAGAGATTGTCTTGTAGTGAAACCAAGTCCAACGGGGATGGTGACTCCAAAGGTTGCCCTTGACAAGTTAAAGTCGGTGGTTCCTGGAATGGCGTTTGTCGTGACTGCCCAAAACGTGAGGAACCTGAACGATGTGATCACGGGTAAGCTAATCATAAACTCTTGCGAAGTTTATACCTTATTAGATACCGGTTCTACCCATTCTTTTATCTTTCCTACTTGTGCTCAACGTTTGAACTTGACTCCGGAGAAATTAGACTTTGACTTATTTGTTCAGACTACGTTAGGAGAAACTTTCATTACATCTACTATTTATAAATCTTGCTTGATCCAAGTTGGTACCATCACAATACCTGTCGATCTTATTTCTTTGAAAATACTTGCATTTGATGTGATTTTAGGGATTGATTGGTTAACTACTCATCATGCCAAAATTGATTATTTTCGTAAGGTTGTTAGTTTTCATATTCCTAACCAACCTGTTATGCGAATTCAAGCAACCAAACCACTAAAGTCAATCACCGTCATATCAAGCCATAAAGCCATTCGTTTATTGAAAAATGGATGTCAAACTTTCTTAGCCCGTGTTATGGACTTGAACAAAAACACTTCAGATTTGAATAATATTTCTGTTGTTAGTGAATTTCCTGACGTATTTCCTGAAGAACTTCCCGGTCTACCCCCAGAACGTGAAGTTGAATTCTTTATTGACCTTGAACCTGCTACAAAGCCCATTTCCAAAACCCCATATTGAATGACTCATATTGAACTTCAGGAGTTAAAGGTCCAACTACAGAAGTTGTTAAACATCGGTTTCATTTGTCCTAGTACATCTCCTTGGGGTGCTCCTATTTTATTCGTAAAAAAAAAGATGAGAGTATGTGACTTTGTATTGACTATCGGGAATTGAACCATGTCACCATCAAGAATAGGTATTCGCTACCTCGCATTGATGACATGTTCGACCAGTTGCAAGGAGCACAATTCTTTTCAAAGATCGATCTTCGTTCTGGATATCATCAGCTGAAGATTAAAACTAAGGATATTCTAAAGACTGCCTTTAGAATTCGGTACGGGCATTATGAATTCTTAGTAATGTCTTTTGGATCGACTAATGTTTCTGCTGCTTTTATGGATATGATGAACCGTGTGTTCAAAGAATATTTGGATCAGTTCATTGTCGTCTTTATTGATGACATCCTCATCTATTCCAAAAGCGGTGAAGATCATGAGCGTCATTTGAAGCTGGTCCTTCAAAGGCTTCGTGGTAACAAGCTATATGCCAAGTTGAAGAAATACGAGTTCTGGCTTGAGGAAGTAGCATTCCTTAGGCACGTGGTGTCAAAACATGCAGTATCTGTTGACCCGGCGAAGATTGAAGCAATACAAAGTTGGGAGCAACCGAAGTCGATGACCGAAGTGCGTAGCTTTCTGGGCTTAGCTGGTTATTATCGGAGATTTGTGGAAGGATTTTTTAGAATCGCTACTCTGTTAACTCAGCTGACTCGGAAAGATACAAAATTTGTATGGAACAAGGAATGCAAGAAGAGTTTCCAAGAGCTCAAGAGGAGACTCGCTTCGGCACCTGTTCTGATAATACCATCTGGTTAGGATGGATTTGTTATCTACAGTGATGCTTCAGGTAAAGGGTTAGGATGTGTTCTCATACAACATGAAAAAGTCATAGCCTATGCCTCACGACAACTCAAAGAATATGAGAGGAATTATCCTACTCATGATCTGGAGTTGGCAGCAGTCGTTTTCACATTAAAATTTTGGAGACACTACCTGTATGGGGAAAAAGTGGAGATTTATACAGATCATAAAAGTCTCAAATATTTTTTCACCCAAAAAGAACTTAATATACGGCAACGACGTTGGCTCGGGTTGTTGAAAGATTACGACCGTAACATTCAATATTATCTTGGAAAAGCAAACGTGGTAGCTGACGCATTGAGTAGAAGATCGTATGCGGGTACGAGTGCAATGTTGTTAACGCAAAGACCCATTTTATACGACTTACAAAGGATTGAGATAGAGTTAAAGGCTCCAACTACCCACGTGATGATATCAAACATACGAGTAGAACCGACTTTAACAATAAAGTTAAAGCTGCTCAAGCCACAAACCCAAAGCTGATACATATGAAGAAGAAAGTACAAGAAGGTGTTATTCCAGAAGCAAGAATCGATGAAGAAGGAATACTTCGAGTCAACTCCAGACTTTACATTCCTAATGATTCTGACTTGAAGCATAGAATCATGATGGAGGCACAAAACACACCATTTGTAATCCATCCTGGGAGTACCAAAATGTATCATGATCTTCGACATACATTTTGGTGGAGCAATATGAAGAGAGAGATCGCGGAGTTTATCTCGAGGTGTTTAACTTGTCAACTTGTAAAGGCGAAGCATTAAGTGCCAAAGGGTCCATTGCAACCACTTGAGATTCCGAAATGGAAGTGGGAACACATTACCATGGATTTCATTACGGGTATTCCCAAGGTTTCTCAAGGCATTGATGCGATTTGGATTATTGTTGACAGATTAACCAAGTCTGCTCATTTCTTGTCGATATGAGAGACTTATTCCCTTGAACGTCTTGCTCGTATGTACGTGAATGAGATTGTGAGATTGCATGGCATGCCAGTATCCATAGTTTCGGATCGTGACCCAAGATCACTTCACTATTTTGGGATAGCTTGCAGAAAGCTATGGGCACGAATTTACGATTCAGTCAGGCATACCATCCTCAAACAGACGGACAATCAGAAAGGACTGTTCAAACTCTTGAAGATCTATTAAAACTCTGTGTCCTAAATTTCGAAGGAAATTGGGATAAGTACTTGTCATTGGTGGAATTCTCCTACAACAACAATGATCAAGCAAATATAGGCATGGCTTCATTCGAGGCGTTGTATAGAAGAAAATGTAGTTCTCCAGTATGCTGGGACGAGGTGGGTGAAGCAACGTTGTTGGGACCAGAATTGGTACGCATATCTACAGAAAAGATCTAAACGATTCGACAACGAATACAAACGGCACATGATCGACAAAAGGGTTATGCGGATCTTCATCGGAAGGACGTGGAATTTAATATTGGGGATCATGTATTGTTACGTATTGCTCCATGGAAGGGAGTTACAAGATTTGCGAAGAGAGGAAAGCTCAATCCACAATTTGTTGGTCCATTTGAGATTCTTGACCTAATAGAAAATGTGGCCTATAGACTCGCATTACCTCTAAGCATGTCTCGTGCTCATAATATTTTTCACATATCTATGCTTCGTAAATATGTGAAAGACCCGAACCATATTATTGAGTTTAAACCAGAAGAGATAGCCGAAGATTTAACGTACGAGGAGGTACCTGTTATGATCTTGGATAGGAAAGAGCATGTCCTACGTACCAAGGTTATACCACAAGTTAAGGTTTTGTGGAGGACCCATGCTATTAAAGAAATGACCTGGGAGTTGGAATCAGAAATGAAAGCGAGATATCCTCACCTTTCTGAAACACTAGGTTCGTATGTCAATTTCGAGGACGAAATTTCAGAAGGAGGGGAGGTTGTAAAACCCCAACTTTTTTATAAATAAAATCGAATTTCCTCTAATTATTATTTTGAATAATAAGGTGTTAATTTAGTATAATGCTTTGGTTATGGGTGAAATGTGCAAATTTTACAAAATAATCAAGTGGTTATAAAATATTCATTGTTGTCGGGTAATATTCATTTGGTCGTAGAATATTCTTGCTGTCAGGAAATATTCGTACGAGGTGCAGCTATTTTTGGGCCCCATAACGGAAAACAGTCGAATGAAGAAAACAACAAGTTTTACTTTTTACAAATAACGTCGTAGTTGTTACCGTTAATACTGTTGGAATACCCGGTGGTTAAAATACAGTAATACGCGTGGTTGCACAGTAGCACACAGTATTGCACAGTATTGTTAAATTATTAATTTTTACTTAAGAAGGCACTACTCAATAATTGTTACAGTAATTACTGTTCAATATTTTATTTTATTGATTCAATAATTGCTACGTTGATATTTTATATTATTGTTATTTCAATAATTGTTACTGCACAGTATCTCCATTATTAGATCAATAATTCATATTATTTGAATAATATTGTTAGATAGCATTATTGGCAATGTCTAAGGAAATTCTGTCTAAAGAAAGGGGTTTGGTCATCTAATTGCACGTCAGTAAGGAGAAATCCTTATCGAAAAGCCCCATCTTTCCTGGGAACGACCTAGTTGTCATAATTATGATTCTGTAATATTATTTGTGAATAATTAATTATTGGTTTATATGATAAGAAAATATTTATTCTATGTGGATGGATAGGAAAATATTTATTTTGTGTGGATATAAATGAATGAATTAATGCTGAGATATTTTATCAGTATTTTTGTTGGAATAAAGGTGTTAAAAATCGTCCGTATGTGGATTTCGGTCATTTTTCGTTTGGAATTTGGAAAAACTTAAATCTACAAAGTTGTAGAGAATTTAATTTCCTATGGAATGGACATAAAATTCGTATTTTTCTGATAAAAGGACTATTTATTATGAATTATTAAAATTTCAAAAAAAAATATTTTTTTACAAAACATGGGTGGGCCCCACTTTTGGTTGGTATATAAATTCTAATTTTTGGTGGGCCCCACTTATGGTGGCTGATATTTTGGTCAAGAATGTGTGCGTAAATTTTTTTTTGATAAATTAATATTTTATTAATTTAGTCTGTTTTGGCGTTCTAGCATTTTCTTATAAATAGGATGCTTAGTTAGAATTGAAAATCACACCAGAAACAAGTTTTCTCTCTCTCTATATATATATATATTATCGAGCATATTTTGTGAGTATTTAGGTAATTTGAGAGTTGTTATTTCGTGCAAGTTTCTTTCAGCATTACATTCGATATTCCAGTTAGAAGTACAGTTCTTTTGAGGTAAGGAATGCTATTTTCTTCGTAAAGGATATTATTTCCTTCAATATCATTATGTCGAAATATTGATATGAATTTTATTATGGAATTTCTACCTTTTTGTGTCTGGGTTACTATTCACGTATACAACATTATTCATGTATACGACACTATTCACGAATATGGCACTATTCACAGAAAAATAAAATTTTCTCTTCTTTGTCTAAGATGTCTATTATGGTTATCTTTAATTGTATCCATGTTTTGATCTTCATTCTTGAATTTTATTCCACTATGGTTTATTATGGAGCGTTTTTGAACTTGAATTATCTAAAATACGAATTCCTAATCTTTATCCTTTTATCTCATTGGATTCATTTTTTAAAAATATTTTTCATCATCCTCAATTCTAAATGATAGTATAACTGTATATCTTTGGCCTGTAGTGTAAAGATGAATGATTACCTGATGAATATCTTTGGCCCGTAGTGCAAAGATGAACAGGTGTTGAGATGAACATGACCAACTGTTGATACAAATGAATATTTTTGGCCCGTAGTGCAAAGATAAATATTTGATGCAAGATGTATATTGATTGATGTTACAGGGATAAAATATTGATGATGGACTTTTAAATTCATAGATGATAGTAGATTTCATTCTCTACTTAACTCTTTTAATGAATTGTTATTTTCGCTGCGAATATTGATCTAAAACTTGTTGTCCATTATATTTTATCTGATTTATTGAAGACTAATGATAATTTGTTGTATATTATTTTAATCATAATATTCTCTACTGGGCTAGTTGAGCTCACTATTTTCCTTTTTGTTCTATTTTTTTTCTCAGGAGGAGAGAATATAGCGGGAATTAGTCGGGATATGGAATGATGGATTAAGATAGTTGTTTAGCACTCTTCACTATTTTGTAAAATAGTGTATCAATAATTGTAATGAGGACTTATTTGAGTTTGAATATTGTCTAGAAGACACTATTTGTATTTAAACTCACAGTATATGTGTTGTCGTATTTTGCACGACAATTGTAATAATGAAGTTGTAGTTGTTTCTGTACCATGTATTTGGCAACTCAGAATGAGTAATTTATACCTATTTTGGGAGCGTCATAGTGAAGACTTCTATAGTAACTATCTCAGACCATTACTCCACTCCCCGACTAGTCCCAGTAACATTTTCATTTCCTGAGAAAAATAATGGAACAAAAAAGAAAATGGTGAGCTCAATTAGCACAATATAGAATATTATGACTAAGATAATGAGGAATAACTTATCTTTAGCCTTCAACAATGATAAATCAGATAAAATATAATGGACAAGTTTTAGATTAACAACTGTAGTGGAACAAATAATTTATTAGAAGAGTCAAGTAGAGCATGATGTCTACTATCTTCTATGATTTAAAAGTTCATCATTAATATTTTATCCTTGTAACACCAATCAATAATTATTTCAAATCAACGAATTATCTATGCATTACGGGCCAAAGATATTCGTTTATATCACCAGTGGTCATAATCATGCCAAACACCTGTTCATATGTGCACTACGGGCCAAAGAAGACTTTCACCATAAATCTTTATCTGTAACATTAAATGTCATAATTATACCAATAAACAGTCCATCTTTGCACTACGGGCCAAAGATGACTTTCACCACAATATAAACATGAGGATGATGACAATGATATAAAGAATGAATCAAGTGATATCAAAAATAAATATTAAAGATTTATAATTTAATTTATCTAGAGTTTAAGAATGTACAAATTGTCAACATGATCACCAATTGTAAATTAAAATTCAAGAATGATTTTTAAGATTCATATTTCAAAAATAATTTTGATAAAGAGAAAAAAAACTAAATTTCGTCGTGAATAATACTCCAGCATGAATAGTACCCCGGATGAATCGTACTCCAACATGAATAGTACTCCGGTATGAATAATACCACGGATGAATTGTGACGCCCCCAAAATAGGTAAACATCGCCCATTCTGAGTCGCCAAATACTTGGTACAGAAATTAAATACAAACTTCTTTAATACAACTGTCGTATAAAAATACGACAAAACATAGCTAAGTTTTTACATGAATATTGTCTCATAGACAATATCCAAACTCAAATTCAATCCTCATTACATTTATTATCACACTATTTCACAGAATAGTGAGGACTACTAAAGCAACCATCTGGACTGTCACTCCATTCCACGACTAGTCCCAGCTATATTCTCAATTCCTGAAGAGAACAGTGAAAGAAAAGGGTGAGCTCAACTAGCCTAGTAAGAAATATTATAACTAAGATAATGAAGAATAAGCTATCGTTAGCCTTCAACAGTATAACAACTGATACAATAGACATCAAGTTTAACTACAGCGGAACAAGCAATCTATTAGAAGAGTCAAGTAGAGCATGATATCTACTATCTTCTATGATTTAAAAGTTTATCATCAATTTTATCCCTGTAATACCCATTAACAGTTCTTTGTTATACCCAAGACAAATAGAACTTTCATCACCTGTCTTCACCTGAACCACAAAAGATTATAGTTAAATTCACAATTCATATTTATAATAATGTGAATCAATAGTTTCTCATTGCCAAAAAGGCTTAATAGAACGTTTACTCAATATGCTTACCCCAAAGGCTAAAGATATTCAAATGTAATAACAATGATCATACCAATCAGTTGTCTATCTTTGCACTACGGGTCAAAGATATTCAACTATAAAACCAATGGTCATGATCATACCAATCAATTTCCTATCAGTGCACTACGGCCAAAGACATTCAACTGTTAACTAATGGTCATGATCGTGCCAATCACATCATCGAATTATCCCTGCACTACGGCCAAGGATATTTATTAGTATCCCCAGTGGTCATGATCATATCATACACCTGTCCATCTTTGCACTACGAGCCAAAGCTATCAATCAACAGTTCATCTTTGCACTGCGACCAAAGATATCAATCAACAGTTCTTCTTTGCACTATTGGCCAAAGACATACAACTGTAAAACCAATAACCAACAGTCCATCTATGCACTACGGGCCAAATATGACTTTTAACACAATATAAGCATGAGGATCATGACAATGATATAAAGAATCAATCAAATAAGATAAATGATAAATATTAAACATTTATAATACAATTTATCAAGAGTTCAAGAATATCTAAGCTGTCAACATGATCACCAATTGTGAAGTAAAATTCAAGAATAATATTCATGTATCAAAAATTAATTTGGACAGAAAAGAATCAATTTTTCGTCGTGAATAGTACCCGTGAATAGTACTTCGTGAATAGTACCCTGACATTAAAAGTGTCCTAAATACCCGAGTGAATAATATTTGAGTGAATAGTAACCGGATGAATAGTAACCCGTGAATAGTAACTCGTAAATAGTACTCCGACACGAAAAGTGCCCCGAATACCCTAGTGAATAATATTCGAGTGAATAGTAACTCGTAAATAGTAACTCATGAATAGTAACTCGTAAATACTATTTCGACATGGAAAGATCAATAATTATCAAGAAAGCTCAGAATAATATTTTCATAAAAAGATACTGGATGAAGCGCAAATATCAATGATATTCTACTAATTTCACAGAGTATAGAAGTAATACTTTAACAGAATGAGGGTATAATTAGGAATATGAGACGAAATAATATTACTCACATACTACAGAGTATGGAAGAAAATATTATTCTTTATGAATATTGAACAACAATAATATCCCTTTAGAATACGAAAGAAATAATACCCCTTACCTCAGAATAAGACTGGATACTGGAATAGTAAAGTAGCAGACTTTATCTTCTTCTTTTTCTCTATAACTTCTCTCTCTATAATTGCTCTTGTGAGTTTTAGTGAATTAGTGAGAATGAAAGAAGAATGAACTTCTATTTATAAGAAAACATAGTTTCGATAATTGCACGTTTTGGGGCTCGAAATATTACAGTATAATATCTTTATCTTTTCCTTCATTTTTAATTTAGTCCTGCAAGTATTATCAAACTTCCACCACCTCCCCTAATAGTACATCATGTGAATCAATAGTTCTATACATGTGAAAAAAATAATTACAGTATAGTACATTCATCTATACCTTCATTTTTAATTTAGTCATGTAACTATTATCAATCTTGCACCACCTCCCCTAATAGTACATGCATGTGAATCAATAGTACACACATGTGAACAAATAGTTATAAGCATGTGAATTATTGGTAATTAATTGCTCATTTATCCGATTAATTACTCGATTGGTCAATATAACCTCCAAAAATCAATTATTATCGAAATAAATGTCGATCCCCACAAACACTAATAATTCCAACACAATAGAACTATCAATTTCATCTTTAATCAACACGAACTTATTCATCCTTAATATTATAACTCACAATATTTAACAACCAGATTATTCCCAATAAAAGAGGGGGCTTTCCGATAAGGATTTCTCCCTATTGGCGCATAATTAGGTGACCAAACCTCTCCTCAACATAACTTTCTAGACATCGTCAATATTACAAATAATAATATGAATAATTTTGTCATCTCAATTATTGATTTAATAATATAAAAATATTGATATTTATCAATTTAACCATTTACTAAATAGAATAATAATTATAAGAAAATTGAATACTTTCATTTCATAAAATTCGGGATCTCACATGAATAGTATCCCGAAATGAAAAGATTAAAATTTAATAAGAAAGTTCATACCAAAATTGCAGTGAAATGATATTAGATGAATCGCAAACCTCAATGAATTATAGAAGCAATACTTACCATAGTAAATTTAAATTTAGGAATATGAAATGAAATAATATTACTTACATAATATAAAGTATGAAAGAAAATGATATCCCTTATGAGTATTGAAAGAAAATAACATTTTTTACCTTAGTTGGAAAATTAGATTTGACTTGTTAAATCGAAGATTAACTTGAGAAATTCTGACTCAGAGTATCCTTACCCTCAAAAGAATATACTCAAAATATTATAGAGGAAGAATTTATGATATTGTGATTGTGTACCTCATCTTCTGAAATAGCCTTCCTTTTATAGGCAAGGTTGAGAGGCATGCCTTCGTTAATTTTGGTCACGAGCTTCAAACTTTCAGTATACAAATTTGATAAAGGAGCACTCATTGTACATGAAGTCACAATATGCCAAAGAAATAATGCACACCACTTGGAAAGTTTGGCAATGAGGGACCACTATTGAAAAAGGAATCTCAGTATGCCAAAGTTTTTAAAATCAATAATGCACCTACTTGGAAAGTTTGGCAATGAGGGACCACTATTGTAAGAATTTTCAATCCGGCAAAATCGAAAGAAGATACCCCTATTAGAAAATTTGGCAAATGAGGGGCCACTCATTGAAAAATAATTTTGCATATTCCAAAAACAATACTCATTTATTCACAAATTATTAATATCTTTTTAATTTTACAACATTTATTCTCAATTAATATTACAGACTCATAATATTGACAACCAGATCATTCCCAAGAAAGAGAGAATTTTTCGATAAGAATTTCTCTTTACTGGCACGCAATTAAATAACCTAACCCTTTTTCTCGGCAGAACTTTATAGACAATGTCGATAATATTAATCAATAATATCATTTCAATAATATCAGTTACTATGTTGTGACAATTAATAATATAAAATACTATTCAGTTACTATGATAATTATTGAGTCAATACTATGCAATTATCATTATAGCAATTATTGAACCATTAATATAAAATGTTATGCAGTAACTACTGTGACAGTTATTAAATGAAATGTTGAGTGACTTCTTAAGTAAGAATCAATAATCAGAAATACTATTCAATATCGTGTACTAATGTGGAACGACGCGTATTACTGTACTTTTATCACCGGATATTTCAGCAGTTAACGGTAAAATTTGCCGTTATTTTATAAAAATATTATTTCTGTCGCTTTCTATATCCGACAGTTATTCCGTTATGTGGTCCACCAATGATTGCGTCGTCGTACGAATATTCCCCGACAAAAAAATATTCTCCGACAAAAAGAATATTCTCCAACCAAACGAATATTTTTCGACAGCTGTTTACTTTGTATAATTTGCACATATCACCCACAAATATAACATTTATTAAAGCAACACCTTACTATTTAGAATAATATATAAAGAAATTCAAATCTTATTCATAAAAAGTTAGGGTCTTATAGCTTAAGTAATAAATTTAACATTGTCAAATATATTCAATGTATTTATTTGTATAAAATTTATTTTTATAAGTAATTTGTTAAATAATAAAATTTAAAATTGTCAATTATACTTGGTGTATTTTTTTATGTAAATAATTTCTTAAGTAATAAAATTTAACATTGTCAATTATATTCAATGTAGTTATTAGTATAAATAATTTCTTAAGTAATAAAATTTAACGTTGTCAACTTTATTCAATATATTTATTTGTATAAATGATTTCTTAAATAATAAAATTTAGCATTGTCAATTATATTCAATGTATTTATTTATATAAATAATTTCTTAAGTAATAAAATTTTAAATTATCAATGATTGTGATAATTTGATTATAAACTCCATATTAGAATACAAAATTTTTAAATTAATATAAATTACATTATAGATAAACGCATTGAAATTATTTAAATCTAACTAAAGTTGTAAGACACCAACTTTTATGAATAAATATTAGTTTTTTTCGAAATATATTTTTGAATATTATGGTGTGGATTTGATATAATGTTATAATTGTGGGTAATATTTATAAATTTTGCAAAGTAAGCAAGTTGTTATAAAATATTCGATTGGTCGAAGAATATTCGTTTTAGCAGGAAATATTCGTATGATGACACAATTATTGGTGGACCCCACAACAGAAGTATTGTCGTAGTTAGAAAACGACAGAAATATCTTTTTATAAAAATAACGGCGAAAGTTTTACTGTTAAATTGTTGAACTATCCGGTGGTAAAAGTACAGTAATACGCGTGGTTGCATAGTAACACATGGTATTTATTACTGATGCTTACGTGAGAAGTCACTCAGTTATATTCAATTATTGCTACAGTAATTGCTGTATAATATCTCTCATATTATTGATTATCGCAGTATCAATATTTTATATTATTAAATCAATAATTGAGACGACAAAGTTATTCATATTATTATTTGCAATATTGACGATGTCTAGAAAGTTTTGTCAAGGAGAGGTTTGGTCACCTAATTGTGCACCAATAGGGAGAAATCCTTATCGAAAAGCTTCCTCTTTCCTGGGAATGATCTGGTTGTTAAATATTGTGAGTTATAATATTAATGATGAATAAGTTCGTGTTGATTAAAGATGAAATTGATATTTTCATTGTGTTGGAATTATTAATGTTAGTAGAAATAGACATCTATTCTGATAATAATTGATGTCTAGAGGTTATATTGACCAATCGGATAATTAATCGGATAAATGAGCAATTAATTGCTATTAATTCACATGCTTATAACTATTTGTTCACATGTGTGTACTATTGATTCACATGCATGTACTATTAGGGGAGGTGGCACAAGATTGATAATACTTGCATGACTAAATTAAAAATGGAGGTATAGATAAAGGTACTATACTGTATTATTTTTTTCACATGTATAAAACTATTGATTCACATGATGTACTATTAGGGGAGGTGATGCAAGTTTGATAATACTTGTAGGACCAAATTTAAAATAAAGGAAAATATGAAGGTTTTATACTGTAATATTTCGAGCCCCAAAACGTGCAATTATCGAAACTATATTTTTCTATAAATAGAAGCTCATTCTTCTTTCATTCTCACCAATTCACTAAGACTCACAAGAGCAATTATAGAGTGAGAAGCTATAGAAAGAAAGAAGAAGAAAAGTCTGCTACTTCACTATTCCAGTATCCAGCCTTCTTATGAGGTAAGGGGTATTATTTCTTTCATATTCGTAAGGGATATTATTGTTGTTCAATATTCATAAGGAATAATATTTTCTTCCATACTCTGTAGTATGTGAGTAATATTATTTTGTCACATATTCCTGATTATACTCTTATTCTGTTAAAGTATTGCTTTTATACTCATGACCCGTAATATTACAAATGATGTGATAAAAGTCCTCATTGGCCCGTAGTGCATTGATGAACAATTGTTGGTATGATTATGACTAGAGATTATTCAGTATAATCATGAACATTGATGATTACATGAATATCATTGGCCCGTAGTGCATGGATAATTCGATGGTGTGGTTTATTTATTAAGCTGAGTTTCAGCGATAAAGTGGATGAAAAACTTTTTAAATCATAGAAGATAGTAGATATCATGCTCTACTTGACTTTTCTAATGGATTGCTTGTTCCGTTGCAGTTAAACTTGATGTTTATTGTATTTTATCAGTTTAACCCTGTTGAAGGCTAATGATAATTTATTCTGCATTATCTTAGTCATAATATTTCTTACTAGGCTAGTTGAGCTCACCCTTTTACTTTCATTGTTCTCTTCAGAAAATGAGAACGTAATTGGGACGAGTCGGAAAATGGAGTGATGATCCACGATAAGTGGCTATAGTAGTCCTCACTATTTTATGAAATAATATGATAATAATTGTAATGAGGACTCCATTGAGTGTGGATATTGTCTAGAAGACAATATTCGTGTTAAAACTCTCAGCTATATTTTTGTCGTATTTTACACGACAATTGTATAAAAGAAATTTACAGTTGTATTATGTACCATATATTTGGCGACCCAAGATGAGTGATGTATACCTATTTTGGGGCGTCACAAAAGTGATAATTTATTTGCCTTCCATTATTAAAGGGGAAGGTGTTTTATTAATTTTAACACTTATTTTTTCTATTTTTTTTCTATCAACTTAAATTCCAATACACACTTCCATTTTAATTTTTTTCTTTTATTTTTTATTTAAAAACTTCAATATATCCTTTATTTCTTTTTGTCGTTAATTTATTTTCTTTTCTCTCGGATTTAAAAACTTCCTGATAAGATAAAAATCAAATAAATTGTTTCCTTCGCAAAATACCCGACCCGATTCAATCTCGACCCAATTATGGAATGTGTGCAAATTTGGTCACGGCCCAATACAATACTTGTTTTTAGCGCTTTCAAAAATATTTTAGTTTTGATGGCTACATAAACAAAGCGCATTGGTGCAAAACCAAGGGGCCGGTGCTACAATTGAACCGAGCCAAGGTCCTTAATTTTTTTTTTTAATTTTTACTATTATTTAATTAATATATTAAAACTAAAATAGAAGATGTAAAAAAAATAAACAGAACAAAAAAAAAAAGTTCAGGCGAAAAACGAAAGAGAAAGAAGAAACGGTCTGCCTGTTAATGGCGAAGGAGCTCCTGAACCGATCTCTGATCTTCAGAGATCTCTCCATTTCTTACTCCACCTTCACCACCATTATTCAGGTTTATCTCCCCTAATATATTGGTACATTTATTAGTGATGATTAACTGATCTATATATTGCCGCATGACTAATTATCATTTCTTTACAGCAGTTTCAGTTTAGATCATCACCATTTATATTGATCGATTAATTTCCATTGATTTTTTGGTTAAAATTTGATTCAGTCGGTACTATTTGTTGTATAATCGTCGAAAGTGAATCTGTTTTTGTTTGTATTCTGATCGAGTATAACTTAATTAACAGAGGTTTTAGTGAGATAAATTAGTTTATATCAGTGAAATTTGTGTGGACTGTGGATGCTGAATTGTGTGAGTTATCTACTATACTACTCTCGTATTTTTTTATATTTGGTGTTTGTAGTTTGATAGGAATTTTAAAGTTTGTTCGTTGTTGAGTTGTGGTGATTAATTTTTCTTGTTTTTTGGTGAGTTATAAAAATGTACTGAACTTGTTTGATTGGAAATATGATATATCAGAGAAGTTGAAAGAGAACAGAGTTACAGAGAAATAGAGAGGGAGAGAATTGGGGGATGTCTTTTGACGGAGACAATAAACAATGGATATGTGGAAAGGGCCGTACAGTGAATCTACAAAAAGTCAGTTCTATTGTTCGCGACATTGGGGAGCCTTGTCTTCATCAGTCACCTATAAAGGTTGTGATAGCTGTAAGATTCTATGAAACTACTATCTTTTTTCTTTTAAAAGAAATTGTTTCTGTTACACTTTACCAATTTATTGTATTTATGATAGTTTTATGTGTAATGATTTATAGAATCATCTGGGTTTATTATTGATCCTTTTGTAGCAGTAGTAGAATTATAATTTTTGTTGATATTCTAGCCATGTTATTAGTGTGCACACCCTCATACCTATATATATGTAGATATTGATGAATGTACATGACTCTATGCAATGGAAAAATTAGTTGCAATTTTAATGCTGTGTTAATATATTATGTAATCTTTCTAACTTGAAAGTTTTGTTTTTATATAAGTTCGCACAACAGCCATATGTCTTAGACAGTCTATGCATGTATTCAAAGAATTAAATGATCTTATTGAATTAATTCGCATGATTCGGTTATATCGGCTCTTTGTTTGTGAGATCTGCATATTTGTTGCATTCCTTCATCTGAGTGGGTGTTGTCCTGCCTCCGTTGAGGATTTGCTGCTTATACGGTTTCAGAGGTTTTGGAAGGAGGAAGGATACAACGATGCTTTAGAAGTGGTGATCGGCTTTATGTTTTCGGGATTCTGACGGAGCGCAATGCTCGGCTTTTTTGAGATAACTTTTTTTCTTTTACTTTGTTGCGAGATTGGATCTTTTTCCTCACTTCTTTATGGGCCTCTGTCATGGGTGCCTTTAGGCGTTTATGTGACTGATCTTTGTAGAGTTTGGAGAGTTGCCTTCTTTTGAAGTGTATTTCCCCCCCTTCTTAGGATGGATGGACTCCTTTTTCCTCCTATGCTTGTATTCTCTATCTTCATCTAATAAAATTTATTCTTTTTATCCGAAAACAATTTCTAGGTGATGTACAATTCAAATGGAAAACTTCATGTTAAGAAATGGAATTTCAAAAAATTTGCTAATCTCTTCCCCCCCACCCCCCCCACCCCCCCACCTGGATAGAAAGATTTAGCAGTGTTAGTGTTAGATCATGTATGTTATGTTTATCTCACTATCTAGTACTATCTGTTGGGTGAGCCTTTAATAGCTCATTATATGGAATTAAAACAATATAGAGTATTGATCACCTTAATTATGAGTAAGCGTTCCGACATTTTCCCTTATTATGATTTGAAAATTTTACCTCTCTCAAAACCAATTCCTGGCTTAGCCCCTGATATGAAGTGCTGGTTAATGTGGATGTATCCATGTTTATTTGTTGAACTGGACATTTCAATTAGGGTATAAGTCATAATGGACAGCACTGATGCTGGAACTTATGTCGCTAAGGAAGGAGAAGGACAACCATAAAAGGCTCAGCTGACATGTTTCTAAATTGAAATATGAGGAACATAATATATATTACTAGTTATTGGTTTAATTCAACCATTATTTCACCTCTAATGTGGCGATCTATATGTTCATTTGAAAATTGTATGCGGTCACTATTATACTAAATGGCTCTATAAACTGTCATAGAGGAGGTAAAAATATTATGACAAAAACTGGTAATTTTTTTCCTTAAAAACAACCTGGTGATATATAGCAGTCATTACATTATAATTGTCCTTTTCAAGTTGTGAAATTTGTAGATGTTGCTTTACTTATTTCTTTCTCTTTTATACACATCACATAAAGAAACAGGAAAAGAAAAGACAACAACAAAGATTTTGCTTTACTTGTCACATGTGGTATTTACCAAGGGAACCGATTGGTTTGTGGTTGGTTAACCAAAAAAGGCATCGATAAGCGGACTCATATTTGAGTCTCAACTATATGGCAACAAGTTGATAGATTCAGTGAAGCTACAATTAGAACTTAGAAGAGTAAAGAAGGATCTGGTGTATCCGGAACGCTAGTATGATATATGATCTAATTGATTTGTGTTCATAAACATTTTGTCAATGGTGACTATTAGAGAGTAGAATTAGAACTTAGAGTTTGTTTAGTGAACCTACAATTAAGAAGTTAGAAGAGTAAAGAAGGATCTGGTGTATCTCGAACGCTAGTATGATATGAAGTAATTGATTTGTGCTCATAAATTAACACTGGCTTAATGCTAATTTCCAAGCCCTGTGGTTGATTAACGTCTTTTATAGCTTTTGAAGGACCACATTAAACTTAAGTACCAAGAAATTTCCCTCCTCTTTCAAGCTTAATATATTTCTTGTTGGAAGTAATTATATTGAATTTTGGTTTGAAGGGAGTTAAAATCAAATAGTTTTTCCTTTTTTAATTGGATTTCCTGTTTAATTCATGTTCTTTTTGTCAAAGGTAGAAGTTGTCGGTAATTTTATGCTGTTGAGTATGGAAATCTTGGGGGTTGGCTTAGGGCTAAGATGTCAAGGTGTATAACAGATGAGCTTTGAGGGCTAGATATAAATTCCTGGAGGTTGATGGCAATGATATTGTAATACTAATGGCTTGTTGAGACTGGTGATGGTTGCCACAAATTGATCTATTGTTTAAATTAATTCAGAGCTTTTGTTCAAAAAAATGTAGAGAGAGCAACTTTGAGAATTCTACGAGCTCGTATTTTCACCGATATGTGAAATTTATAAATTTATACGTTATAAATTTCTCAAGGAGTCTGAAAGTTACTGAGTAATAATTCAAGGGTGATATATTATTCTGTTTACATTAAAAAGATTTTTTTTTTGTTCCAATGCATATAAATTATATATATTTTCATCATTATTGTGCAGATAAGCAAGATGCTTAAGCCAGAAAAGTGGCAAGCAACCTTTGATAGTGATGGGAAGGTTTTTGGCTTTCAGAAAGCACTGAAATCAATTTTGTTGGGGGTAAGTAACTAACGATTCGTTTGATAATTGCATCTACTTTTATGTTTCTACTTCCTATTTTTGTTTTCATATGTTTATACTTTTTCTTGCTTTCACCAACGTAAACAAAAATCAGACAACATTGTTTGATTACTATATTTAAATGTTAGTTTTACTAAATTTTATGAAGAGTAAAAGTTTAGAATTTTGTTGCTAATAACATTCGGTGCATGGAATGGCTCATTGCATTGCGAAAAATTGAAGTATTTTGCTACCAAATTGGATTTTGGTTCTACTTTTTTCAAAGTAGAAAAATTTGCTAAATATCATTATTTGCTACTGATTTCAAAGAAGTAGAATTAGAAACATTAATTTGGAAGTGGAAACAGTTGTCATACGGACCCTAAGAATTTCCATTTCTATAATGTGTGTCATTCTCCACATGAAGGTCGTTTATGTTGATATGATTGCACCTAAAGTTTATACGCTACTTTTGTAATAGAGAAACTGGCTGGCATTTTCTTATAGTTCATTGATCGTGAAAGCCCAAAAGCTAGTCATTATTCATTATTGTATTCACAGTGGAATAGTTCCAAATTCATCAAGGTGTCTCCCTATCAGAAGTCTAAATGCTTTTGGGCAATGCAAGCTCTGGAAAACAGTCATATCAATTAGTGCATTGGGAATTGTGTTTCTAGTATGTCATGCCCAATAACATTTTTTTGATTTTTGAATTGTCTTAGTAGCTTATTATGTTTAGTGCTTAAGTTAAGTCATAGACTGAGAGCAAATGAAGGCCAACATGATGAACACATCTCCACGTAGCTCTAAGCTTGACTTGGAGTTGATATTAGGTTGTATGTGGTGAATTAAGTCATAGTCAGAGGTATTTGCTTAGTCGGGTATTGGAGTGTGGTATCCTTGCGGGTTGTGCAGTTGGGCACGTGGAGGTTAGGGTTTCTCACCTCCAATTTGTTGATGATGCTATTCTCTTTCTTTCAGAGGGGCTCTATGTTTTCAAAAACGTGTTAATAATTTTTCAAGTTTTTGAGGCTATTTATGGTATAAAGGTTAATTTGTCTAAATGTAGTGTATCTAGGATCGACATGGATATGGGGGAGCTTTTAACGTATTTGTGTCTCTGGCTGGTTGTAGAATTGATTTATTTTGGCTTACTTATCTTGGGGTCCCGCTTAGTGGGAATCTTAGGTGAATCTTGTTTTGCAATCTGGTAGTTGAGAAAGTGGCTCAACATTTAGATAGGTGAAAAGGTGCATATTTTTCCTTAGGGGGTAGGATTACTTTGATTCAGGCTTGCTTGTCGAGTATGCCCCAATATTATATTTCTCTATTTAGGATCCTAATTAGTGTAACTGACACCCTAGAGAAGTTAATGAGAGATTTTTTCGGGAGCTGGTGGTGAGAGGAAGGATCATTTAGGTGGAAAATAGTGCGTCTTTCTAAGCAGGAGGGGCGGTTTGGGGTTGCGTAATTTGGTCATCAAGCTTTGGTTGGTAAATGGCACTAGAG
Organism: Panax notoginseng; assembly: GCA_016801055.1. Taxonomy (NCBI): domain Eukaryota; kingdom Viridiplantae; phylum Streptophyta; class Magnoliopsida; order Apiales; family Araliaceae; genus Panax; species Panax notoginseng. The sequence continues at coordinate 47,617,427 of CM029022.1, forward strand.
TTTTCCTTTATAACCTCATTTCCTTTGCCATAGGGTTATTAGGAACAAGTTCAACATGCACTTGAATGAGTGAGATTATAGGTCCGTGATTTATGTTACTCATGCAAGTTCTTGAAAATTCATCTCCCTAGGTTATACTTCATTTATTCGACATTTGAGATATGGATATGGGGATGGTCATCGGATTTGATTCTCGGAGGATTATTAGTTGGGGAGATAATTATTTTTCTCTTGCTTTTAATCGTGTATCGTATTTCTTTACTTCATGTCTTGGGATTTTTATTTCTTTAGGAATCCCACTAATTTGGAGTCTAATGAGTTGAAATCTTTGCTAAGCTTGCTTAATTCGATTCATCTATGTACCTCTTCTGATAAGCGCATATAGTTCCTTTTCTTATAAGAGTTACTCCTTTTTTTGACTCGGTTTGTTGTTCCTAATCCATTTTCAGTAGCTTCGTACATTTAGAATGCCAAGGTCTCTTCCAAAGTCGAGGCTTTTGTGTAGTTCTCTGGATGATTACTTTTCTTGTAGGAGTTACTCCTTTTTTTGACTCGGTCTGTTGTTCCTAATCCATTTTCATTGGCTTCGTACATTTAGAAAGCCAAGGTCCCTTCCAAAGTTGAGGCTTTTGTGTAGTCTCTGGTTTTACAAAGATTGAATACTAACGATCTTTATGAAGATCACAAACCTTACAATGTTCTATCTCCGGACATTTGTTTTATGTGCAGGTAGAATAATGAGACACATGTTCATTTATTTCTGCATTGCCTTGTTGCTTGGGGATTGTCGAGCTTTCTCTTTGGAGAGTTAGGAGAGGAGTGTGTGTGTCCTGTTAAAGTGGAAGATATGATACTAATTTGTTTTCAAGGATTTGGAAGTAAGAGTCGTCGTGTCCTTTATGGAGGGGCCCAACAAAACAATGGCCGTGACATTCTCCTTGGAATCTGTAATCCAATCTAAGATCATACCTTGACTCGTACTGATCCACGAGAAATTAAACAAAAAGCTATCGAATTGGCGGATGCCAAAATTTTATGGAAGTATGCCTTCTTTTCTATTTTGTGGGGGAATTTGGAATGAGCATACTTCTAGGTTATTTAGAGAAAGTTACTTATCTTTAAAGCTATTGAATGATAGGGTTATTTATCTTGCGTCTCTATGGGTTTCTACTATGGGGGCTTTTAGAGGCATGTCTGTGATTGATTTATGTAGAGATGGGAGGGCTGCACCTTTTTAAGTGCTCTTTTGTTTTTGTTTTTTTAGTTTGCTGAGGGTGGACTTCTTGTCCCTCATTCATTTTCTATTAATGAAATTTCTTCTTTTATGAAAAAGAATATATATATATATATATATATATATATATATATATATATATATTTAGGGTCCCCATCCTTGACAACCGATTACTATGGACACTATTCCAACAACCATATCTTACACTGTCCATCATGATATCCAAAGGCCGAGATTAAATTGGACTTGGACCCTGCCGCTTGAAGGAGTAGCGACAAACATACTCTTTCTAGCGGCTCGAGAAATTACCAAAATACCCTTCCCTTAATCCGATCCATGCCGCTAGAAGGAATAACGGCGGGTTGGATTACATCATTACAATATTTGCAATCATAGAAGCTTGTATCTTTTATAATACGTACTGAGAGTCATTACTTGTTCTACCTCGCAAAGTCTGTGTAATAACAGAAAGATATTCCTTATAATACTAGTAAAAAACACTTTGGTCAATTATCAGACTTTCATATACTTCACAAATAGTAGAATATTAGCTCAACAGTCAACACCAGTGATCAAAGCTAAGTAAAACTTCGTGGTGCTGCTATTTCATGAACCTGTGGAATGTCGACAATCATCAATATAACAAAACTGGTAAATACGCACACAAAATACACAATTAAAAGACTTCCATCCATTCAAAAACATTATAGTTGGACGACTTTAAGTCATAAAGGCCTTTAATCCTGAACTTCAATGCAAGAAATTCTCTTTACTACCTAAGTCAATAGTGAACACACAATGTCATGTCACAATGTATCATATCCAGGTGAAAATTATCCTTGTATCAGTAACAGGATAGTACTAATACGTAAATCTCCAGCTTAATTATGATTCGGCTAGAAAAGATGTTATTAGTATTTTCCTTATCACGTTGAAATTAAAACTATAAGATGAAAAGAATACAGTCAAAAAAGTAAAATCGACATTAAAAAAATAATAAAATAATTGATAGTTTAATAGGATGCCTTGTTAAACAATGGAGAAATTACCTAGACTTTGTGACAATCTTAATTCAAGTCTTTGGCACAATTTACAGTTCATATCTCCATTGTTACAGAGGCATCCTATTAAATTATCTATTATTATATTATTTTTTTAATGTTGATTTTACTTTTTTGACTGTATTTTTTTCATGTTATAGTTTCAATTTAACGTGATAATGAAAATAATATCTTTTCTAGCCCAATCATAATTAAGATGGAGATTTATTTATTGTTACTGATAAAAAGATAATTTTCACTTGGATATGATACATTGTGACATGACATTGCGTGTGTGTTCACTATTGACTTAGGTAGTAAAGAGAATTCCTTGCATTGAAATTAAAGGCCTTTATGGCTTAAGGTTGTTCAGCTATAATGTTTTTGAATGATTGGAAGTCTTTTAATAGTGTATTTTGTGTTTATTTTTCTGTTTTGTTCTATTGATGACTGTCCACATATCCTTATGTTATTACCTAGACTTTATGAGGTAGAGATTTAAGCTTCTATGATTGCAAATATTGTAATGATGCAATTAATCAAGCAGTCGCTACTTCTTGCGGCAGTGATCAGATTAAGGGAAGGATATTTAGGTAATTTCTCGGACCACTAGAAAGAGTATGCTTGCCGCTACTCCTTCTAGCGGCAGGGTCCAAGTTCAATTTAATTCCAGCATTTGGATATCATGATGAACGGTGTAAGATGTGGGTTAAAGATTCTTCCTTCTTCCCCTTTATTTGTTTCTCCGTTTTCTTTTATGCTGTGTTGTATGTTGGCATATATTTATTCACTAATCTAAAATTTTAATTAGAAGAAAAACAACTAATACTAATATATTAGATATTAAGCAACGTAGGTTACATAGAAGCATTTTTCAGGCCATATCTTGAGATATTAACCTCTAATGGTAAGCATATCTCACTGGATAATCTGAATTGGTATTCTAGAAAACTCGTAATTCGTTGTTGCATAGTTTGTGGACTAGTGAAAACACTGAATTTAAGTATGAGAGCTGGTTTTGCATTGTTGATTCCTAATGATAGCAGACCTCCCTGTTCTGGGGTATGTGTGGCTTTTTATATCCTTTGAATTCTATATTTTGAAGAATCCATCTATAGTGACCTAACCAACACGTCCAATGGGCCTCCTCAGTAAGTGCTCTCTAATTGTGGGGTTGTCTTCTATTGAGGATTTTGTACTCAATTCTAGTTATCTGTTTTGTGGACTACTTGACTACCTTTGCATTGTACTATCATTTTCTTCTAATATTAGACTCCCTCCGTTCCATATTATTTGATTATTGTTGACTTTTTAAAGTCAACTTAAGAGATTTTTTTAGATTTTTTTAATTTTAATCAATACAATGAGGAATATTGTAAACTATCTAAAATGTATTACTCATTGTAAGTTTATAGTTTCATAATTTTTGATAGTCATCTTAATTTTGAGTTTGAAAATATCTCAAATTATTTTACTTTCAAAAGTCATATAATTTGGAACGCAGGGAGTATATTTTTTCTTTTATAATAAAAAGAATCACTCTTATAAATTCATTAGTTAGGTTAATAAGCAATCAAAGTTGCATCTTAATCTGTAAAATTTGTGACTGAGACGATTTCTATTTGAATGTCTTCTTTATTAGGAGGGGTGATTTCTTGACATGGATTTTTGGGGTTGGGGATCAAGTATCCTTCCTTGTTTCATTGTGTGCTTATGCTCCAGGGAATAGTATATGTATATATCCCTCTTGTCTGATAATAATTTTATTTCTATTTAAATAAAAGATCAATAGACCAGGTTCCAACTAATCATGAGTCTGTTACTTATCAAAAAGAAAATAATAATAATAATATTATGATCGAGGTTTGTAGTCAAGCCCCCACCCTCGGGGAGGCATGAATAAGGGGAAAGTAAACACATCTTACTATAAACCTATAATTCAAACAAAATTACAAAAGCGTGTTCACAAATTCACCATCTCTCTTGGCGCTTAATATTAGTGGTGAGTCATCTCAAACTTTTTCTCTTGAATTCCAATTTGACCGAGTCCCTGAAAATATTTAGGGGTGAGCTTCACAAGTCTAGTAGAAAATGCTAATACAATTTTAAATCACGGTATAATGCAATCCCAAAAAATCATGAACTGAAAAAAGTTGTACTTCTATGCAACATGCTTTCCTTACACTTTCGTTCTTTCTCATAATCCTTCAACAAGAATTTACCTTTGTTGCATTTCAATAAAATCAATATCCTAATTTCGGCTAGGAACGAACCATAATAACTTCATGATTACAACCATGAACTAACCATAGTAACATTCTAATTTGGGCTAGGAACCAACCATTCCCACGTGTCCCAGAGTCATCCTCGAGGGTATCTATAGCCTAATTTTGGCAAGATACCGACCAACATTTGTAACTCTTAATTTCAATGGTGCCAATATTCCATAAGCACCTCGTTACCGTTCTAACTTTTCAAATCAATGCTCAAACAAATGCATGATGCACAAGTATCAATATCATATAAAAAACAATGTAAGCCTACATGATATTCTCAACTTTCCAACATGTATTACAAAGTGAATATGGAAAAAGTATGTACATTAAAGGAATAGCATCATAAGAACATTATACAAGTAAGTGCAAAATATAAAATCATGTACCACATACAATAAAACAATAGTAACTCAATCAGTATAAAGTCTTTTCAAGTTGATTCCACACTTTTTAAGCTAAACTTTCAAGGCTACAATTTAGGCTCAAGAAAATTGAAATTATGTTTAATAACAACAGATTTGAAACTCTTGCAAATCAAACCATGTGTGCAGGATTTTACTATGCAGATTATTAGAAGCTGCAATTTTGAATAAACTTAATAAAATACTTGCACACTTTGGATTAGGTTCATATTTGGTAGGGACAACTTAGACTTACCTTTGTTTAATATATTAAAGTTTCAAGCGAAGGCAACGATTAGATCTTTTCTAAACAAACCTTGGAACATACCCTAAAGAAAAGGATCTGTAATTTGCTTGGCTTTTCATGGGCATTTTTGACGATCGTAAGTTCACGTTTACACCATTGTGTTTGAGTATGTCTGATGACTCATAATTCTTTACACATTTTTATGTTCCATGTGATATTTTTGTTGATTTAAGATTTCATGAATGAGGTTTCTTTCTTAACACTAATCCAGACAAGAGTCTTACTTCGTTTTTGGTAACTTGCTCATTATCTTATTGATAGGGTGTGGATCCATCTATAAGGGCTGAAGTTTGGGAATTTCTTCTAGGATGCTATACTTTGAGCAGCACATCGGAGTATAGAAGGCAATTGAGGACAGCCAGGAGGTGACTGTCTGTCACTAATATATGCAACTTGAATATTTCTCTAATATCTTTGAACTGCTTATATCTTTTGGTCCTTCTACCTTTTGAGTTATTTCTCTTTCCATGCTAAACATTCATTTTTATTCTCCTCTTTTATGTCAAAAATACGTATGTCAAGGAATTATGAAGTCTTTGCTGTTGTAGTACACATCTCAATGGTTACGTTTAGTTTTCACCTGGAGCCAAATGATCATATTTGAAGTGTTGTATATTTTTGTTTGGAATTTGAATCATCGTGAAATTTGAAAGCCTAATTAAAAATGAGGAACACTAAATAGTTTTGTTATGCTTATAAATGGAATTGGTTGATGATCAAAGATATGACCAAATGATTCCTTTTTTTTTTGATACAAAGATATTTACAAGTCATAAAATAAAGTATAACACTACGATATTAGTGGTTTGCAAAGTTCCCCCCCCCCTTCAATGTTTATTGAATTGTTATCATCAGATCTTCAGCTTTGCCTTAGTGGTAGTAATTGCTTAATCTAAATAAAACAATTTAATAAGTAATGGTATAATAATCAGCAACTAATTCTAATATACTCTTTGAGTAGTTCACCTTCGTCCTCTATTAGCTCTCTCTTATATTCCCCCCCCTCAAGGAAAAGGGAGTCAAGTTGATTGAGTTTCAAGGTTTCACTAGTTGAGTCGCATGTCTTTGCATTTTACTGATTGACTGATTCTTGTGATATTTGTGATTGTGGACAAATATTTGGAATTTAAAGGTATTTGCAACATGTTTTGGTGCATTTCATGGAGGAAACTTAGTTTCTGTAGAAAGATGTCAATTTCAATTCAGCACTTAAATTTTGTTCTGGTTAACTATAGTTGAGGGTTAGCTTGTTTAATAATATTATGGAAACATTCAATCCTTGGTTAGTTGGCTTCCATAATCTATGGGTGGAAAGTGTTGTTTGCTCTTGATATTTTATCAGAATTATGCAATGAGATTTGATAGTTGATACTGATGGTTTTTGCAATTAATGAGAGTTAGGTGTGGTGACAAACTTTTAAATGGGGAATTTCAATACTTCCCTTTGTTTTAACTTTTAAGACATGACATGGGTCTTGTTACTCTTGTATGAATAAGTCAGAAATTAGAAAGAACAAGTGGGAATTATTTATTTATTCATATGGTTAAACTGATCAGTTTGGCGAATTTAGTCTGTTATGGGAAATAAAAGTTGCCTTTTCAAATTTCTATAGTGGAACATTAGTTAATTTTTTTGCTTTCAAAGAATGCGCTGGCAAGAAAGACTACTTTCATCCATTTCTACAGTATAAAATGGAAGGATAAAATCAAACTCTGATGCTTGATGACGTACATCCAGCATGGCTCAAGGCATTTAAGTAAACATGCACTATATAAAAGATTGATTCCTGTTGTTTCACGTGAAAAAAGTGAGTTCCCGCAGTTCTTCTGAGAGATGGACAACAAATTACGAGCTCTTTTGTTCTGGATCCTTCTTGCAGGCAAGTTCACATTGCCCTAACTTAGTCAACCTTATGTTAGACATTGTTGTTTTTGAAATATGGAGCATTTCGGCACAAAAGGCCTTTTTTATTTTTTATTTTATTTTAGATTTATGAAGGAAAATCATCTTTGATCATTACAATGGAAACATTAATATATCATGGGATGCTATATATCCTCCAAAGGAACTTAGTACAGAAAACCAAAAGGCATCCTTTTTAAGGAGAAACACCCAAGGTAGCTAAGTACATTTATTGATAGATACATAATAAGATCAATTTACAAAGTAAAAAGGATTTGCTTAAGGCATTTGGTACTACCAGTAGCCAGCACAGGTCAATCTACAACTAGACTAAGCTTTATAGCTTTAGAAAGTAGTAGTCATCATAAAATACTTCCCAAGTCTTTATAAAATGGCTTCAAACAAAGAGTTCATCAACAATATGATGGAACCAAAATATCATGTAAACAGAGTCCCACAATTAGCATCATATGGTACTGGATACAGCAACAAGCATCAGCACTTATGCGACACTTGCAAAACAATTGCCAGAAGTGCAGCAGATGGCAGATGGTAGTAGCATCCTTAATCTTGGCAAATTGAGGTATTCCAGTTTCCATCAAAAAGCGGACCACACTAAGCCTACTGATAAGAGCCCAAACTCAACAACTGAGCCTTCCCACTTAGCAAGAAGCTTTCACCCGACTACAGAACACCCTAAAGGCCTCAACAAATCCCCCAGAGCCACTCGGACCAACAATGTAACAAAATTATGTAACTCGTATGTTATTGAATAAAACAATGGAGGGTGCTGGAGGCTTGGAAACTAGTTGTAACATCAAAGAAGTGAATATGGAAATATTATGCAGCGTTTAGTTTTGGTGTCTAAAATGGTCATCTGAATGCAGATTGTTTTAACAAAGCTTGAAGGCTTGTCACAAGAAGATATATAATTTTGTACTTCCATATATCCTTGAGGAATGTTTTATATAATTTTTAGGTATGCGTATATTCACTAATATCAGGACCTCTGGTTAATCTGTGGGATTTCATTCTCTCCCCATTTTTTCCCAATCTCTCCTTTCTCTTTAAAATGGTTAGTATTCAATTCTATTGTCAACTAATTATGATGGCGTTTCTTTATAAACTAATTTCATGCTGGTTTATTTCGGGGCAGTAGATAAACAGAGTTTAAAGCCTTTGTTGTTGCCATATGGTTATTCCTTTTAAACCCCTGAATGTACCTTAAAATTCATTTCTCATTGTATCTTGTATGTTTTTCCTTTTACAAATTTCAAATTAATGAACGTCTTTATGAATATTTTCATGCAGGGAACGTTATAACGACCTTATTAAACAATGCCAAATGATGCATTCAAGCATAGGGACTGGGTCCCTTGCCTATGTTGTGGGTTCAAAAGTCATGGATATGAGAACAATGTCTAAAGACGATGGGAGAAGGGATGCTGAAGTCAATAGTAGACGAGCTTCCAACGTTAATACTAACAAATTAGAGAATTACTGTGATTCGGATAATAATTGTACAGATACATCAAATGCTTGCCCAAGGCAAAGCTCTAGTGATTCAGTGGATCTTTCCAGCGTGAGACAAAGCACAGATGGTGCAGCATACGATTCTTGTTTTATGCCTTCTAGTCCATGCAACTGCAGTTCTCTGAAACTTGGAACTGGAGCGCATGAATCGCAATATGTAACCGAAAGTTATAGCGATTTTCCTCCTTTACCTGTTACAGATTTGTTTGACAAGAGTGGTAAAGAAAAAAAAGGACGTAGGTCCCATGATGATAGTTTTTCTACACGGCATAAATTGAGATTTGAAGATGACCATGTATACAATTTTCAAATTAATAACAATGTTGATCTAGTGATGGAATTAAACAATTCATCATCTAATGATGTGCCACGTGCAAGCCACTCCGAAATTGAATTGGTTCACACTGATGTCCATGAACCTTTATCACAGTTGAGTAATTCGGTGTATGAAGCAGAAATAGTTAATGGATTAAGAATAGCAGATGCACCTGAAGCAGCAGATATAAATGTAAGAGCATCTCAAGGCGGGGCTGCTAGTGATGAGAAAGTATCCGAGTGGCTTTGGACACTGCACCAAATAGGTAAATAATTACGTATCAAGTAATTTATGCTGACAACTAGCAATATCTTCTTTTTCACCATGACAAGATATCTTATTATTATTATTATTATTTTTGTGTTTAGTTGTTGATGTGGTCAGAACTGATAATCATCTGGAGTTCTATGAGGACACCAAAAATTTAGCTCGAATGTCAGATATTCTTGCTGTTTATGCGTGGGTTGATCCTGCAACTGGATATTGTCAAGGTTATGGCCTTTACTTTTGGGTGAACCTTATCCTGTTATCATCTTTTTGCTTAAAGCTCAGAAGGATATAATATCAACTTCACACGACATTTTCTTCTAACTGGATGTTTGATTGTAGGAATGAGCGATTTGCTCTCTCCCTTTGTAGTGCTTTTCGAGGATAATGCTGATGCATTTTGGTGCTTTGAAATGCTCTTAAGGAGAATGGTATATAACTTGAAAATTCCCTCTAATTTTAAAAGAATTACTTTCTTAAGCTTACATATACTGTTTGCACCTCTCCAGCGTGAAAATTTTCAGATGGAAGGACCAACTGGAGTGCTGAAGCAGTTGGAAGCATTGTGGCATATCCTAGAAGTCGTAGATAGGGAAATATTTGCGCACCTGTCACATATAGGTGCAGAGAGCCTTCACTTCGCCTTCCGGATGCTGCTAGTACTTTTCCGCCGTGAGATATCTTTCAATGAGGCTCTTTGTATGTGGGAGGTTTGTGCTCCAAGTTATTATCTCTTGATATTACTCATCTGTTATACAAACACTGGCTACATACTATAAATATATTTATGCTACTGTAAGGTGGTTTTTGATTGCATTTTATTGTATCTTAACAACTCACCTCTTATTTGCTAAGAGGCATGAAGTTGTTTGATAAAAAAAATTTCCTTCCCTTTGAATGCCTTTAAATCGTTAAGATAAAAAATTAAATCTAAACTATTCAGAGGACCATCTGAACGAAAGTTGCTTTTTTTGGACCAAAACAACCTCTTCAATATTACAAACCCTCTAATAAAATACACAAATTAATGAACAAAACAAAGAAACAAAGAAGAAAAAATGAGGGTAACTTTGTTACCAAAACCCAGATCAGAAGTGGTGGAGATGGGTCCATAGCCACCACTAGAAGAAGCCCCAACAGAGTCGATTGTGACTTGACGTCGCCGACCCAAGCTATCACCGACAAGGAAGCTAAACTAGACCTTTTACCCAAAAAGTCATGAAAAATTGTGCTTTTTCACATCCTCATCAATGTTGGGGTTGATATTGCTCTTATTACTCGCCATAGTTAACACAACCATTTCATTTTGAAGAGAGATAAAGTAATAATAGATTGGGAGAGAAAGATCATTGCACAAATTTCAGTAAAGCAAAAAAGAGAGAAAAAGAATCAGAGAGTTTTGGGATGTAATAAATTAGTATATTTATTTGCTTATTATTAGTTTTTATATAGTTGAGTATTTGAACTATCGGTGTTGCTTATTATTATTATTTTTTTTTTGTACAGTTGATTATTGGTAAAATGTATGTGTGAATTTAAATATATTGACATATTGTAATGCTTTTAAAACGGGATGACTACTATGATCAAAATATTATAAATATGTATTTAAAATATTATTTAGGCCTTTCTAATTACTCCATTTAACAAATTTTGCTTAAATAGTTCAAAGGGTTAAAATGATAAAATATTGTTATTCAGATATTTTGAAAAAAATAGTTATCAAACAACATTTCTTCATTTAGTTACAATTTTAAACAGATGTTCTACATTATTCAAATGTATTTAACTCTTCAGATCTTAAAATTTAATTTTATCAAACACAACCTAAAAGTTGCTCTAGTGTGATGTTGGCTTCAATCTTCTCTTGCGTGGATTGTGGAAGGATTCTCAGCATGTCAACGGATGGACTATGGAACCAGCAAAATGAATCAAAAGCTAAAGTTTTACTGATTCTTAGCATGCATATCCCAAGTAGTCTGATAAAAATTTATTCTGGAAGCTCACACTTCACCGAATCATTTATAGTCTGCATATGAAGCATATAGTAATAATTGAAGGTTGTGCTTCGATGGAGAATTTTGAAGTATTAGAGAATTTGGGATAAAGGGATATTAAAACTGTTATTTTTAAAACCCTACATTTACAAATATCATTGTTGGGAAAAAAATTATGAAACTAAGTATTTGCTTTATGATTTATGTTACAACAGCGGAATCGAGTTGGCATTTACAAATATTTTGTATGAAAAGTATTATTTCTTGTCTGGTGTTGTGTCATTGCCAAAAGAAAGAGGTAGACAGAAAAACATACCTCAGAGTTCAATGAAAATATTTAGAAATTCTAATAAAAATTCTTCTTTAATCCAAAAAAATAAAAATGAGGTTCTCTCACCTTTTATGAAATTCAAAATGATGGATTTTATCGTAGTATTTGTCAAATCATTCACTAGACTTTTGAATTCTAATCTTTTCAGCCCAAAAATTGTATTTTTAATATTTTTTTGGCATAGAATCCATCTTAAAAGCCTCCATCCTAACACACCCTAGCGGATAACTGGTAATATCTTCATTTACTTGTCACTTTAAATGAATTTTTGGTACAATTGTTAGATAACTGCACCTCATGCACAATCCTGCCGCTGCTTCCTCACATGGATTATGGAATAGTGTGATACCAATGCTTTTGTTATCCGAATATCAAACACATTAACTTCCTTGGACCAGGTGCCTGAAAAGTAACTTAAATAGACAAGAAAGGGGGGGGGGATCCTCTAATTTACTATTTGTGAAGTTGTTGAACTAATAAACTAAAAGGTGTCATTGATAATATATATATATATATATATATATATATATATATATATATATATATATTTGCAGCTTTAAAATAATGATGTTAGAGACATAATGGATTTAATGTCTTTAATAAAGGGTTCCATTAGCGGTATTAATATACTTTCGATGAACATGAAGAAATATCCAAATTATAGGTGTCTTTAATGTACGTAATGTCTTTTATTGTAATTTCTATGTCTTGAGACTTCCATTTCTTTAGGAATCTCACTGATTAAATTACCAATGAATTGGTGTTGATGATAAATTTACTGAAGTCAATACAGTTTTCTACGGTTCTACCTCTTATGATAAATGAGTTTGGACCCTAGACTCTTCTTGTAGTTTTTCTTGTAAGAGCTATTTTACTTTCTTGGTTCATTCTTGTGCTCTAGTCAGGTGTGTGGACCTCACAACGCTATATTTCCACTCCAGACATCTGTGTTATGTGTAAAAAGAAGGATGAGATGTACTCTCATTTCTTTTTGCATTAATATGTTGCTTGGAGCTGGTGCAAATCTATTTTTGGCTTGTTAGGGAGGAGTGAGTGTGTCGCACCTTGGTGGACTAGTTGCTACTTTTACATAGTTAAGAGAATTTGGAGGGAGGAAGAATGCGTTGATGCTTTGAAAGTGTGTGATCTTTTTTTTCTTCTTTTTTTTAATGGATCTGGACTGAGAGTAATGGTCGGCTTTTTAGAGATAGCTGTATTTTGCTTTGTTGCGAGATAGAATCTTTTTCCTTTAGTTCTTTATAGACATCAGCCATGGGTGCCTTTAGAGGTTTCTATATTGATCTATTTGGAGATTGAGAGCTGCTCTATTTTGAAGTGTTTTCTTTTCCACTTGGTGGACTTCGTGTTCCCTATAATTGTATTCTCTCTTTTCATGTAATAAAATTTAATCTTCCTCCAAAAAGGTTAAGGTTATAATTTGATTGATGTACAATGGACTTAAATGCTAAAGGTGCAGTTGATTAGCATGCCTTTTGGAGCGCAATGCATTGGGCTATGAAATTGTTTGGTATTAGAAAGTTGAGACCCATGTCTGTGTCATACTGATATTATATGAATTATCGTATTCCAAATAGTAAAATGCAAATTTCACCTGTGATTAACCCAACCCTCATGTGGTGGGATATTTGGTAAACCAGTTATGGTAATTTGCATTTTCCTCTATTCCATATAATTAGAACGGAGTCATATTAAAGGAAAGTTGGTGGTTTTGTGATTAAAAAAATGACAACGACAGAAGATTACAAATTTATCATTTATTGTTTTCTCTCACTGCAGATGATGTGGGCTGCTGATTTTGATGAATCATTGGCATGCCATCTGGACGAGAATTGCCCAGAATTACTGACGATACAGATTCACAGAGAATCAGATGCAGAAACAGTAGACGAAACTATTGAGCATGATAACAATGATTCTAAGGGTGGATTACACTTGAAACATGGAAATGTAGAGAGATCAATTTCTGACAACAATGGAATGAAATCTGCATCGATGCATCCCTTTTGTGGCTTAACAAAGAATTTTTGGTCCAAAAATGATCAATTTCAAATCTGCACTATTATTTCATCAACAAGGAACGGCGATGATGAGTTACCAGTTTTCTGTGTGGCGGCAATTCTTATACTGAATCGTCAGAAAATCATCAGAGAAACCCGTTCAATTGATGATTTAATAAAGGCAGGTTGATTTACTGAGTTTACAGCTTCACCTCGTAAATCAACTATCTATAGAAATGATTTTTAGATACTGCTTTGTCATCCTCTATTGTGTTATGTTGTTGGTTCTGAAAGATTTCTTATTTGGATCTCATTATCTATTAAATTTCTTACTTGGTACTTGCACTCTGTAAATAATAACTTTAAATTTCCCCCCTCTGTGCGCCTGTTAAAAATTCCTGTTTGCAGTTAATAATTGGTTGTTGGGATGGTTGTTTATGTAAATTTTGAGCAGTAATTCATGTCAAACATGCTGCAGATATTCAATGATAACATGCTGAAGATCAGGGTTAAGAGATGTGTACGAACAGCCATCAAACTCCGGAAGAAATATTTCCTCAAGGTTTGGTGCAAAAGTTCACCTTTTCTTTCACTGCACACTTGGTGTCGAGAAAATACTATACAAGAAATCATTATGCTGGTTTGCATTTCTCTTTTGTTAACCTGCTTGTATATATCTGGTACTTCTGTTTCAGGATGTTGCCTTGCATCTTCATTTAAAATCTTCATGATCAGACCACAACTAAAGCCTCTCTGGTTTTACAACTTCAAAATATTTATCATATGTTATTATTTCAGACTTCTACATTAAATTTAATATTTGATAAAGAACTGTTGATTAAACAATAGCAAGGCTAATGAGTTATCTAATTGTTTGTTCAACTGGACTCCTTTCAGTTACTTCAGTTCAGATGGTTGGACTTGGTCTTTTGGATCCTTCTGGAGGCTTCTTTTGTGAATCCTTTCTGCTCATCTGCTTTGTGTTTCAACTCCTCTTAGGCTCTTACTTTTCCTTTACTTCTTTATTTGAAAGGCTAGGGTTCCTAAGAAACTCGCAGCTTTTGTTTGCTTGGCACTTCTTTCTAGACTCGGTGAATCATTGGTAATGATTTATTGCAAGAACATAGACACTATATGTCACCGTTCCACTTAGTAGGACCCCTTGTCCTCCCTTTTTTCTTCTTTTTTGTATGTTTTCTCCCTCTTATATTAAAAAAAAAAATTCTTTTATCTAAAAGATGTCATTTAACACTTATAAGTTCAAGCAGTTCATGATGCCCTTGGAAGGACGGACACTTCCCGGAGGGCCACAAATTCATGTCGGACACAAATTCGCTCCGACACACCTTCGACATGTGTCCGCGAGTTCCTTTATTTTCCTTTTTCTTTTTTTAAAGCTTGGACACGCCTCAAACTTGCCTTGGACACGTCGGGACATGCTAGAGGACACACCTGGGGTCAAATTTGCTTTAAAAAAATTTGCAATATAAAAGTTAAGGGTTATTTTATGTCTTTTATGTTTGGACATTATTATGTAATTTTAAGATATTTATTATACAATGTGTTTGAGTTTCTTATTATTTTGTTGAAGTTTTTATCATGCTCTCTTAATATTAAATTTATTTATTGTTAAAAATACATTTATATCATTAAAAATATACATAAAAAATTGAGCTTGGCCTCAACGTATCGTATCCTGCTTTTTTGGAAAATGTCGTATCCCATTTTGCGTATCATGTTGTGTCTGTGTCCCGTGTCCTAGTCGGTGATTTATAGAATTGATGTCACTCAGTCACCCATGTAAAACACAACTGGTGGGTTGTGATGCCTTAAAAGTTTAAATAAGTGCAATTTTTGTTTCAATGCCAATATGGGATTGAGGCACTATAACTTTTGGTTCATGGTTACATCTTTCTCGTTCAATTTACTATTTTTTTTAAATACTGATTGTTAATTCCCCACCCTCTTTCTTCTTTTCTTTATCCTGATTCTCATCCTATTTTAAGATGCCTGTTTTTGACACTTATATCCTACTTGAACCAGCTGATCAGGAACAGGAGTCCAGCTGCTCGAGATGGTGACGAGGGTTGTTCTGTTTCACATAGATGACCAAGGCTCAGCCGTGAAGAGTTTAGTTAGTGCCAACAATTTTGGGTTTCCAGTTTTGTGTGGTGTGACAATAATACATTATGATACTTCTATCTTGGAAGATTTTGTGAAGTGCTTATGCTGCTTGAAGATTCAACAAATCTTTTTTACCACCAAAAGTTGTTCCACCTCTAGTCCAAGGTAATTGCTATGGTGTTCTAAATCCTCTCGAGTCACTTTTATAAAAGCATAGAGAAACTTTTGCTTGATATATAAGCTAACAAGAGGAAGAAGGAAAATATGGTAAAATGCCGATAGTAAAAACTGATATGTTTTCTTTCAATTGCATTTAATTAGTTTTAAGGGAAGGTGTCAAATTTGGACCAGGTTTTTTATACGTTGAAACCAAAGATAAACGTTTTCTTAACCATGACAACTGGAGGTTTATGAGAGAGTATTTGTACGCTAAAACCAAAGATAACTAAAGATAACTTTTTCTTAACCATCACAACTGAAGGTTTATGAGAAAGTTCCCTACACATGGATATGGAAAGGGTTTGAACATGGATCTTATCACCTAGGCAAAGGGGTATGGTCTTGTCAACCAACTTTGATATTTGGGCGAACTTTTAAGTTTGTCATAAAATTTGTAGTTCAAAAATATTGATGATAGAAGATACTCATATTAGAGTTATATGTTGACATCAAGTTGAAAGCTACACACTTGTCACTTGTATTTCATATTTTGAACAAGGATGAATAGATATATGCATAAATATTTTTTAAGATCTAGCGCTACTAAATGTCATCGATCCGAATTTTCTCATGATGAACCTACTCAAGAGTCAATTTGTTATGTCTCAATCCAAGAAATAAAGTCTTGAAGAATTATGTTTAGCGACTTTTATGTATTTTTAATTGAAATTTGTATTTGGTGAATTTTATTAATTTTTTATTTAATTATAAGAGTGTCCACCCTTGCCGAAAATCCTACGTCCGCCCCTGGGTAATTATGCAATTATTTTGTGAATACACACTCGGTTCACTAGTCACGTGTCCAAGTTCATGCTGAGCTAAAAATAAGATTGGTTTAATTGCTGTAAAGTATTCATTATCTACACTTAATAGCTCCTTGGAATAGAGTATTAAGTATATTATGGTATTAAAACTCTTATGTTAGTCCCACTAATAGAAAGAATAGAATAACATCAGCAGGCCTTCTCAGAACCTCGCTCATCCTTCAAAAACTGAAGTTGGTGCAATCTATCGCTCAGTAATTGACCTATTGAGAACGGTTCTCGTATCTGCGAAATACATTCTGCTAAGAAATTTTAATATCAATGTATAAATGTTGGCTTAATATTACTTTTGCATCACTTGTTTTTTGATCTGTGCTAAAGGACTTTGGAATAGAGCCTTTCCTTTTGACATGAGGAAACTTAAAACATGTTTGTCCTACTTTTTTGTCGTGATTACTTATTTTATTAATTTTTTTGGGGGTACTGTTATCTGTTGACATTTTTCATGCTGAATTTGCAATATACTTCCTCCGTTCCTAATTATAAGATCAATATTGACTTTTCAAAAGTCAATTTAAGATATTTTCAAATTTAAAATTGACATGATTCATTTAAATTTTTAAAATAATTGTATCGACATAACTACATAAATCATGTCAATTTGTAAATTTGAAAATGTCTTAAATTGACTTTTAAAAAGTCAATAGTGGAACGGAGGGAGTATATCTTTATAAATATAAAGTTTGCCTCCTATTAATGAATGAGAAGCATTTATATATATTTATGTATATTTTATTAAATTTTCTTTTCCTAACGACGAGATCTATTTTCGCTTTTTGCCCGGACCGGCAGTCGAACCGGTAAAAACTGAAATCGGTCGGCCCTCCAGTCCCATTTGGACCAATGAACCAATTTTGTCCAAAAATCGTTGTTGGACCGTTTCAGCCCTTCAGCCTTCAGAGTACTTCTCCGTTGCGCCCAAATCTCTCTCATCGGCCATCGCCATCATCTATCTCTCTCACGACTCACCAGTCACCACCAACCCGGACGCCTCTTCGCAAACTTCAACCTAAAATCACTCGCAAAATCAAACCCCTACCCCAAAGACTCCATAGCTCTAACCCTAATTGGCTTCACGGCTTTTTCTCCTCCTTCGATCACTCCAATCAATGTTCTAAAAGGCGCTAGGCGGGCGGCCCCCTAGGGGACTTAGGCGGAATTTTTTATTTCAAGTCGATTTTAATATTTTATCTTATATTTATCCAAACAAAACAATAATATAAAGTAAAACAATCTATAATAAAGATTAAAAAAAATGACAAATACCATATGCTAAGTATGACTAACATATCTTTAACGTATTAGTTTTATTTATAATTTAAAATTTCAAGAATTCAATTCAATATTAAAATTTAAGAAACTAAACATAAATTTAAGAATTATTTTGAATTAAACTAAATATTACAAATATATCATCATTTATAATTAATTTGAAGTTGGTACAACTGTACAAGTTCAAAAAATTACAACTATAATAAAATTATCCATTTTGACTTGATCTTGTTCACTTCTTGTTGTGATTTGATATGCTACAGTTTGCATTATGAATATGGTAAATCATTAGAAAAATAAATATATCAAGATCTGGTTTGAGTAGTTATTAAAAAAAATTCTTCCGCCTAGGCCCCGCCTTTCCCGCCCTGCCTAGTCCGCCTAGCCCCCCTAGGCTCCGTCTAATTTCTTGGAGGGATTTTTTTGTCGCTTAAATGAGGCGCCAGAGGGCCTAGCACCTAGGTGCCACCTAGGCCGCTTTTTAGAACACCGACTCCAATTACGTCGTCGCCTCTATCCCGGTAAAACGGTGTTGGCTTAAGAGCTGAAAATAGGAAAATAGGGATATGAAGATGAAGAAGAAACCATGTGGGGTTAGGTTTCTGAGTTCGTAACTGTGAAATTGGGAGTAGATATGGCGAATTTGGGAATCAACGGAGGAGGGTTTTGACCAGAAGGTTCGCTAAGTGTTCACATAGTGGGTGTTCACACTTCACATTATATGACTATACTTCTATTAAATTATAGTGTTCACATTGTGGCTGTTCCTAGCTAATTATAGACAAAACCATATCAAATACTCCCTCTTATTAAATTTGGTAAATAGGTTTACTTTTTTTTTTTGTAGATAAATTGATTAATTTTACATATTTACTAAATATTATATATAATAATAATTAATATATTTAATTATTTATTATTTTTTATATATTAATGACGTCATTGTGTCAATAACGGTTTACTGGTGAACCAGTGATCCATCCACTCTGGGCTTCCATTACGGACAACTCATTTGACTGTTCTTCATGTGGAGTTCTTTTTGAAATCCTCTTTTATTTTATTTTGGGGTTCTTGAGGAATTAATCCTGAACTATGGAATTGCGACCGTGATAATTTTTTAAAGGACTTGATGGCATCATATAGCTGGGGTTTCTTATTACTATTTAATTCAACTCATTACTCTACTTTTTGAGTTGCTCACTTGATGTTTTTCTAATTTCTGCCATTTTTCAGGATTGTAAAGTGGAAAGTTACTTGGTCTCACCTGGGTCTGATCAGGGATAATACTTCTTTCAGGTTAGGAAAAAATAGTTACTTACATGTTGTATCTTAGATTGAAAAGATAATTATGTATTGACAGTTTTGATATGCACCAAAACCTCATGAAAAAGAAGAAGATTATAGTCAAAAGTCATTCAAAATTTATAGAAGTAATCTTACTTTAGATTTCTCATAACATAGCTCATACTGTAAGTTCTTTTACTGTTGTCTTATTTTAATAGATCAGTAACTTTTTCATGCCTTTTTGTTTCGTATTATTGCTCCCTCCCTCCCTAAATGTAAAGCAATTGCATGTAATTTAGTATATGTGAGCCCAAAGTAGCTATGTCCAAGTTACTATAGTGCTCTTGTGCTTTACTATGATGTCATGGCGCTTATCAGTAACACATTAAAGCCGGCCTAAATAATTTCTGACTCGGCAATTCCGGCGTATTTCTCCACGTTTCCCCGTCAAGACTTTAATGCTTCCCATACGGGTTATTGACAAAACAAATTCCTTGCGGAAGTTCTCAAAACCTTTCAAACCATTTGCGTATTCCTCGGTTAATTCATAGGTATCATTGCCTTTGCCAAAACGTAGCTGCTGATCAACTCCAAGAACAGCTTTATTAGCTAGCACCCTAGAGTAGTAGGTGTTAGTGAACTTATAATTGGGGCCGTTGTCGGGGTTTAGAAACACGAGTGGGTTTCTCCCCTTGGATGGGCAATGCTTTCTCAAATCATTCAAGACAGATTTTGACATGGTTGGGTCTGGTTTTCCTGTCTTGTTGAAATTGTACAGACGATCAAGGATGTAGTTGCAGTGTGTTTTGCCCATTGTATGTCCTCCTGAATTACAAATTCAAAATATTTGAAAAGAGTGAGTTTCAAAGTGAATCTAAGAATTAGATGTAGACGAAAATATGATGGGTTTCTTTTATATGGTATGATGGGTTTCTTTTATATGGTTCTCTAAGCTTAAATATTATGTGGCCCTATTCGAAATTGTTATTTCCACAATAAAAATTCGATATTTTCACAAGGCTTTACTCCCATGAATGTGCGGGTCTTTTGTGGAAATATCAATTCCCTATTTTTTATTCGTGTATGTGTTATCTTGGCTCATATATTGGCTCTACTAGATTGGGGAAATTAACATGTCTATGAAGTATATTGGCTCATATATTGGCTCTTATCCCTGGATTTAAAGTATGCTAATGCCGATTCCCATGAAAATGACGGTGACGGAAGATCCACCGAAGCAGCATTTGATTCCAGTCCATCCCTCCTCCCCAAGAGAACAATATAAGATGGCGCACCTGCCTGCAAGTTTCAACCCATTTTCATTATCTATCTGCATAATAGAATGTCTCGGTTCAATTAAATAAATTGTTCAGCATTTTCTTTCTGTGTGCTTGTCTCGAGTGTCACAAATATGAGCAGTTTATTATTAAAGGTTGTTGGTACGCTATTGTCACACAAGTTTAAAATGAAAAAGTCTCGATTTTCCTTTTTGGCACGTTTCAAAATAGGCATCTAATTTTAAAATTGATTAGAAGGCGATGCGATTTTCTCAAATATTTGTACCTTTAATGATTTTTTTGTTTTGTTTGTTCAAATTCACCCAAGAGATTAAATTAAAAGTGGGACTAATTTTGGGAGGGGTTGGAGTGAAAGATTAGAAAAGTTCATGATACGAAATAGAAAGTTGAAGAATTACCAAACGAAGAGCATATCTGGTTGCAAGGTTGAGGATATCTGCACAGGAGACGACTCCGGGACACCGTTCTTCCAAGACTTTCTTGATTTTGTTTATTATCAGAAATACTCCGGCACCAAGCCCAAAGTTTTGGCCTGCAGTCAGGGGTGCGGATTCAGGAATTTTTTTCGGCAGTGCGGATTTTAATTAATTTTTTCGTTGAAGTTAAATAAAAAAACTTTGAACTAATCATAATATTAAGTAATCATAATAATTTTTACAAATTGCAATAATTATTCATAATCTAAACTAAAAAAAGAATTTTAAATAAAAAATATTTAGATACAACTTAGAAATATATTTCGATTACTTGTCGTAGTTCAATTTGAATTATTCTCCGAATGCTCAAAGTTTCGAACTAAATTTGCTTTTTATATTCAAACAAAACTATGAATTAATTTCAAATCATAAACTAGTTTTGGTATTTTTTATAAGTTTCAAATAAGTTTTATTTGAAATAAAAGAAATAAACCATCCAAAATTTTTACTCAGAACACCAAAAATTATACAGAGTCCATTAGTTAGATGCAGGGAAATAAAATAATTATAATAACTAAAAATGAGGTGCTACTAAAGGCTTTTCTATTTTCTATTTTTCATTATAAAATAAAGCAAAATCATTATAAGCTATCATAATAAAAGACTGAAATTACTCGACCAAAATGATCATATTTTCAATTGAAAATCAAACAATCCAAAAATAAAAACTCAATCAGACCAAACAAACAACAACCACAGTCAACCAAATCAATAACAAAAAATATTAAAACTTGAATCAAACAATTAACACGTTGATGAACATTCAAAATAAAAAACTATACAAAAAATACTTTTAAAATTTCACCAAGTTTTAAAACTAAAAAGATTTTTGTACTTGTATTTAGAATTGATTTATAAATTTTTTTTGTCCGCTCCAAATTTAACTCTTTCATTAGTCTGCCCTCTTAAATTTATTAATTTATATATTTACCCTAACCCTATACCTATATAAAAAAATTTCGTCAGGGCAGCTGCGTATGCTGGCCTTTAGTAAACCGCCACTGCGTGCAGTTTTCTCAGACTTTGGGTTGTCTAGAAGGATGGATGCATCACAACCCTAGATTGAATCGATTAGATTTATTTCTATATACACTAATTATGAACAAACAGTTGTACTGAAAAACTATTATCACATGTATGTTAAAAAAAAAAAACAATAACATAGAAGATTAATAAATTTTATCAATAATTTAGATGGTAGGATTCATGTACTATTTTGAGGATTGAAAGAGGTGTAGATTAGCAACGGCCAGGTATGATTTTCATAAACGAATTGCCCCTCGTGTTTTTATTATTTTTGTAAGCAGTGTTACGGTTACAAAAATTAGTACTTGGTGGAACATGTATAAATTATGTGGGGTAAAATTAGAATTTTATAAAATTTAGAGGTTTAAATAGAAAGATAAAAATAAATTAAATTAAATTAAAAAAAATAAAATAATAATATATCTAAAGTTATAGGGGCAAAAGAGTAAAAAAAATAGCTTCAAGGGTTATAATATAGATATGAATATTAAATTTTTTATGAAATAATGAGTTTAGTTATAATTATTATTGGGCCCTATAAATGTTGTACAACAACTATTCATATTTAGTTACACTATTTTGTGTATGTTTTTAGTACTATAGTTTGTTTATTTATTAAAAAAGTAAAATTTCTTTTGGAAGAGTCAGTAAAATTTATTTTTACTATTTTGTTCTTTAGATTGAAGATAGATTTAATTAGTGCTTTGAGAATCTCCACAACATTTATAAAATAATATCCTTAAATTTTTCTGTTTAAAAAAGTTATATATATATATATATATATATATATATATATATATATATATATCAGACCAGATCTAGTCTGAGCTCCATGATATTTCCAAAAATCCGAACTACCTTTTTCAGCCTTGGGATGATATCCAACGACCCAGCAAAGGAAGCTTTTGGGGAGAAAAAAAACACGCGTATCTGGTCGGGTCAAAAAAGGATTGGTCGGGTCAAAAAAGGGCTCCTCTCTCTTTTTCTCTCTTTTTCCTAAATCGCGAGACTCTCTTCTACACAAGTTGCCGGACGAAAAAAGGCTCGTGGTCTCTGTCTCCAGCTTTAAAGGGACATGATGCTAATCTGTTGTTTGAGATAGGATGAGTATTTTAAAGCACTTCTCCTATCTCCTTCAGCATTATAAAGATCTGTGTTGTACATCCAACATTTTCAAGACCTCCAGCTTCCATCTCTAAAATACTCATTTGTTGCCATGTTGGAACATTAGCTTTTGATAGTTGTTCTGTTAAATTTCTTTTGGCAAGTGTCACTACACGATGAGAGTGCAACAAATGTACTTTTCTTGGGGTCGTAAGAGGATTGTTATGACCCTCAACAAATTGTCTAATAACAAACCCCCCACATCGGTCCGGTCTTTCACAACTACCACTCTCGCACCACAATCAACTCTAGTTAGGCCCCGTTTTCGTACAATCTGTTGAGTTTTGTTGGGCACAATTCTCCTCAACCCTTCTTTATAACAAACAAATTACTTTCTAATTATTTCACCGTTAGGACTTTTCTTACTAGAATTTAACCCCGTACCAAATCCACCTTCTCTACCATAGTTGTTATAAAAGTCGCGAACATCGCCTAAGTTGTGAAAATGTTGCCCAATTTTCGGTATCAACTCGTTTTTAACTTGCGGAGTGTAAAGTTGTTGAGAAGAATTACTAGATGATACCATTTCTGTCTCTTCTACACAATGCTGCATTCTGCAAACCCAACAAGTATACAACTCAGAATCAAAATCAAGCATATATCAGAAATACATACATATATATATATATATATATATATATATATATATACACACACACACACACACACACACACACACAGAGACCAAATCTGGTTCGGGCTCCCTGATATTACCAAAAATTCGAACTTCATTTTTCAGCCATGGGATGATATCCAACGGCCCAGGAAAGGAAGCTTTTGGGAAGAAAAAAAACCCTAAACCCTTACCCGTTTGTGTTCAACTTCGGCCGGAATCTTGGGAGACAGAGACAGAGACAGAGAGACCACAAGCCTTTTTTCGTCCGGCGACTTGTGTAGAAGAGAGAGTCTCGCGATTTAGGAAAAAGAGAGAAAAGCTGTGAGTTTCGCTGTGAGTTTTCGGCCGGAGACAGAGACCACGAGCCTTTTTTCGTCTGGCGACTTGTGTAGAAGAGAGAGTCTCGCGATTTAGGAAAAAGAGAGAGGAGTCCTTTTTTGACCCGACCAGATTCGCGTGTTTTTTTTCTCCCCAAAAGCTTCCTTTCCTAGACCGTTGGATATCATCCCATGGCTGAAAAAGAAAGTTCGGATTTTTGGTAATATTAGGGAGCCCCGACCAGATCTGGTCTGTGTATATATATATATATATATATATATATATATATATATATATATATATATATATATAACCATGCGGAGCTATCCCCCTCCTCTACCGCTGCTTTTAGCTTCCAAGTGAGAATTTATGGAGCCAGTAATTGAATTATCTGTCTATTGCTTGTTCCAAGTGATGTTGGAATTATAGAGAATGTAGAAATCGAGTAAATAACGAAACTTCAGTCAATTTCGTTTTATAGGTATACTCGCACCGGTAATGTAAATTATGTGGGATAAAATAAGAATTTTATAAATTTTGAAAGATTAAATAGAAAAATATAAAAAAATTAATATAAAATAATAATATAGTTAAAGTTGTAGGGGTAAAAGAAAAAATCGTATGGAGGTTTTTTTTAAATATTATAGATAATTAACCGTGACTATTTTTTTCTTCACATGATCATGTAATAAAAAAATCATTTTATAAATGATGAGTCTTATTTTTTGTTTAATAATTTAATAATAATGGACACTATTAAATAACATACTTATCATTTACTTTATATATCTTAACTAGGGGCGGATCTACCCTAGGGGCAAGGGCAAGGGCAAGGGCGGGGGCGGGGGCGGGGGGACACTTGCCCCCACTGAATTTTCGTCAATGTGTTGTGCCCTTCTTGGCTCCTTCCCTTTCCCCATAGTACATACCCCCATCACCACCCTCTTTTTGTATAAGTGACTTTTTAAAGTAATGATAATTTTGTGCTTCACTTATTTCTCCCTCCATGTGTAATATTTGGCTCAAAAAGTAGACGCTCTCTTCTATTTTTTTTTAACTAACATCCTATAAAGTTTTTTAGTTGTAGAAAAAAAATGAGAAGAAAATTTTTGACTCAAATACACTCAATTTTTTTTTTATTTTTTCTAATTAAAACTCAAAAATACCACTTTTCTTAAAAAAAGTTCTCTTCTATTACAAAATTGACATCGTCTCTTTTTGTTTTCATTGCTTCCTTTTCTTTTATCACCAAATTAAAACTCAAAGACAAAGACAATGTGTTAAAACTCCAAGACTATTTACTTAGTTTTCTTTATCCCATGTGGCCTTATCCAACTCTTTTGAATTTGTCATATTTGTACTATATTTGGTTTTTAATAAAAAAATTTGTTGATTAAAAAAATCATTCTAATATTTTTCTTATAAGAAAATTATGAATATATATATATAGTTATAGTTTTTATTTTTAACAAAAAAAATTTGAATTTGACCCCACTGAACTTTGTGGCTGGATTCGCCCCTGATTAAGTGGTTATTTTTGCATTTTACTACATCATTAGCTATTTGATAGAAAGAAACTTTGAATTAAGGGGAATTGGAATGTAAAGAAGTCCTTCGAATAAGGGACGATAAAGAAAAAATTAATTATTGTATTAATCAAGGTAAATTTGTTTCAATATATGTGAACAATATTATATAGTAAAACCAAAACATTAAGTAAAGTGTGTGTAAATCTATTATATATGCACACCTGGAGAGGGTGAATAAGTATTTAAACTAAAATGTGATTAACAATGATAAATTTTTAATTTTCTGTTATAGGTCTAAAACAGACAGGTGATGCCAATGATTTTTAGTGTATGCTTTAGAATATATTTTTCTTTAGTTATAATGCAGACATGAGAAAGCACTGAAAGATTGTGACTGGATTAGACCAACTTCTATTTTAGTTATAATGCAAACACGAGAAACTGGTGCGAGATAGTGTCTGGATTATTTCACTTAATCTATCAGCAGGACACTATTATGCAGATGTATACGAACTCTTTAAATGCAGAATAAGAATGTAAATGATCAAGCCACACAAATTTGCAAATCATAGACACAAATATTTTTATGTAGTTTAGCCCCTATCCTCTAATCTAGTAGCATAATCTACGTCCAATACCAATTGGTATTGGAGACTCTTTTTATTAAAATTAATATCCAATTAAGTACAAAATTACTCCATGTACAAATAAGCTTTGTCATTTGATGGACACCACTGCCCCTTTTGCACTTCTGTAACTTTTGCACCACTGCAACTTTCTCACCGCTGAGACTTTTAGAGCTTCTTTTGTACAACCTTTATCCACTACTGGATCAACCAAGTCAAACACTTGAACTCAGAATTTAATACAAAGATTTTATAGTACAATGGGCTCTTAATTTTCAGCTAAAAGGAATTAAAAATCAATACAATGAATAGCTGAAAATAGCTTTGAAAGGCTCTTAATTATCTGTATAATGTGACAGATATAAACTTCTAGTGTTCTGCCCCATGATTAGCCTAGAAAGAGGAATATATATACTGAAGAATACAACGACTATAAAAAAAGTTGTTATCATAAAAGACTTAGTTCAATTGGAAAATCACATGATTCTAGCAAATTTGTTTATCCAACAAATATAATATAATCTCTCCAACAGCTTTGTTAAATGAGTAATGCTACAGACACAAATTATTTTATAAATATTTTACAAACTGTTGATGTGGCATACTCCACCTCATCATATTGATCAACAAATTGCTTCAATATAGTTTTCAGCCCCACACAATATGTTGAGGTGGAGTATGCCACATCAACAGTTTATAAAATATTTGTAGAATAGTTTGTGTCTCTAGCATTATTCTTGTTAAATATAAGGTTTCCAAAGCAGACTAAATAGCTTAATATAAGGAGAGAAATAGTCTGAATGAAATACTCAATAGATTGCACAGTTAAGATGGTTTCCTTAAAAGACTCATAATCAAATAATAAAGCATATCTTTATTTTAATTCTAGACCGTATATATTAAGGAAACTTTTCAGCAATAATAATACCTTTGAATTTAAAACTCTTGCACTAGAAATATGTCATGCAATCCTAGGATATATCAATTAGACTTATATCCAAATTGGGCCAAAACAGACTATATCATTTTTAATAAAACATTATTAAATTAGCCTAAAGAAAATCAATTCAGTCCATTAAATAACTTACATACACAAGCATATTGTCATCATTAAAACCACAGAATAAAAACTAACATTCTTCCTTTTTTGGATGATAACAATATATTATACCCTTTAATTAACATGATCCCCCTAACTATATGGCTCTGCCTAAGTTTTATGTCATCACAAATCAAGTATGATATCATTTCCATAATATAGATATCATAATACCCAAATATCTCTCCCCTTTGTCATTATCAAAAGGAAATAATTGAAACCATGCGAATTAATCATTAAGCACTATTTGATTATAACATATCAATTTAGTTATATCTCTTCCTCTTTGTCATCAACAAAAAATAATTCGTATCAATTTAGCTTAATTTAGTTATCTCTCCCCATTAAAAGAACTAAGTGCAAGGATAAAAAAATGACATTGAGTCAAACTTATAACAATAGCACATATAGCAGGTAAACAAAATGATCATACATTTGTGATTTGTTACCTATATATCAACATTGTTGTGACGCCCCCAAAATTAGGTATACATCACCCATCTTGGGTCGTCAGATACATGGTACAAAATATAAATACAACTTACTAATACAACTGTCGTGTACAATACGACAAAACATAACTGTGAGTTTGAATACAATTATTGTCTACTAGAGACTATACAAACTCAAAAGGAGTCCTCATTACAATTATTGTCACACTATTTAACAGAATAGTAAGGACTACTAATACTATCATCTGGTCCATCACTCCGTTCCCCTACTCGTCCCAGCTATATTCTTATTTCCTGAAGAGAACAGTGAAAGAAAGGGTGAGCTTAACTAGCCCAGTAAGAAATATTATGACTAAGATAATGCAGAATAAATTATCATTAGCCTTCAACAGTGTTAAACTGATAAAATATAACGAACATCAAGTTTAACTGCAGCGGAACAAGCAATCCATTAAAAGAGTCAAGTAGAAAATAAAATCTACTATCTTCTATGATTTAAAAGGTTTTTCAACACTGTTATTGCTGGGACTCAGCTTAATAAAATAATCCACATCATCGAATCACCCCTGCACTATGGCCAATGATATTCGTGTATTCATTAATGGTCATGATCTTGCCAACAACTGTCCATCAATGCACTACGGGCCAATGAGGACTTTTACCACATCATTTGTAACATTACGGTCATGATTATACCGAATAATCCTTGGTCATAATCATACCAAGTCCATCTATACACTACAGGCCACAGATGACTTTCAACATTTTATAAACATGAGGATGATGACAATGATATAAGAATTCAATAAAACAAGTTCAAGAATTAATTTATCCAAGAAATAACAACGTCCAAATTGTCAACATGATACTGTTTTGTGGAGTAAAATTCAAGAATGCTTAGAATAATATTTTCATGAAAAGATACTAGATGAAACGCAATTATCAAGGATATTCCACTAATTTCATGGAGTATAGAAGTTAAAACTTAACCAACTGAGTATAATAAAGAATGAAATAACAAAAGAAATCACCCGACATGCGATAGACCGCACAGACAGGTTATTCTAACAGAATAATAAATAATGAAATCAGGTCCGGCGTAAACGCACAAATAGGATATTCCGACAGAATAATAAATAATGGAACCAGGTCCGGCGTAAACGCACAGACAAGATATTCTGACAGAATAATAAATAATGGAACCAGGTCTGGTGTAAAACACACAGACAGGATGTTCCAACAGAATAATAACAAGACGGAACCAGGTCCGGTGTAAAACACACAGACAGGATGTTCCAACAGAATAATAATAAAAACGGAACCAGGTCCAGTGTAAAACACACAGACAGGATGTTCCAACAGAATAATAGAAGAATATCACCAAGTATAGGGTAGACCGCGTATATAGGTTATTCCCACAGAATAATAAGAAATAGAATAATAAAAGTTCTCTTCATGAATAAGAAAGAATAACACCCCTTACCGTTTTAAAGAAGAACTGAAATAAGGAAGTAGTTAAGTAGCAGAATACTTTTCTTCTCTCTCTCTATAGTTTCTCTCTCTAGAGTTCAGTGAATTCGTAAGAAATAATGAAGGAATGAGCTGCTATTTATAGAAAAATAGAATGCATAGTAACTAATCCATGAACGGTCCAGATTGATTACTTTAATCTGACGGTCCATATTTAAAGAAAAATCTTTTAAATAAAATATAATATATTCTATTTATAGAATAACTTTAATAAAGTATTCTGTTTTATATAAAAAGATGTTTCTATTTTATTACGTTAATAATACGAATAAAACAAAACTTCATTATCGCTAAATAATTCATATTATTAACTGACAATAATTGAATCAAACTGAGTGACTTCCCACATAAGCATTAATAATCAATACCGTGTGCTACTATGCAACCACACGTGTTACTGTAATTTTACTACTGAGTAGTTCAACAGTATCAATGGTAAAACTTCCGTCGTTATTTATAATAAAATATTTTTGTCGTTTTCTCAATCCGACAATAATTTCGTTGTGGGGTCCACCAATGATTGTGCCGTTGTACGAATATTCTCTGTTAAAACGAATATTCTCCGACCAATCGAATATTATATAACAACTTGCGTACTTTGCAAAATTTATAAATATTACCCACAATTATAACATTATATCAAATTAACTCCATAATATTCAAAAATGATATTTCTTTATTTATAAAAGTTGGGGTCTTACAACCTTCCTTTCTTATGAAATTTCACCCTCGAAATTAGGGTACGTACCTGATATGTCGAAGAGGTAAGGATACCTTGACTTCATTTCAGATTCTAACTCCCAAGTCATTTTCTCAACATCATGATTTCTCCACAAAACTTTGACTTGAGGTATAACCTTGGAGCGTAGAATATGTTCCTTCTTATCCAAGATTTGAACAGGAACTTCTTTATACGTCAAATCCTCCAATATTTCGTCCGGTTCTAACTCAATAATATGGTTCGGGTCTTCCACATATTTACGTAACATGGATATGTGAAAAACGTTATGAACACGAGACATACTTGGCGGTAAAGCGAGTCTATAAGCCACAGTTCCTACTCGATCGAGGATTAAAAATGGACCGATGAATCGAGGATTGAGCTTTCCTCTCTTTCCAAATCTCGTAACTCCTTTCCATGGAGCAACACGTAAGAACACATGATCTCTTATATCAAATTCCACATCCTTTCGATGAAGATCAGCATAACTCTTTTATCAATCTTGTGAGGTTTTTATACGTTGTCGGATCGCTTGAATCTTTTCTGTAGTCATACGTACTAACTCCGGTCCTAACAACGTTGCTTCACCCACCTCATCTCAGCATACTGGAGAACGACATTTTCTTCCATACAATGCTTCGAATGGAGCCATGCCAATACTTGCTTGATAACTGTTGTTGTAGAAAAACTCCACCAATGGTAAGAACTTGTCCCAACTTCCCTTGAAGTCAAGGACACAGAGTCTTATTAAATCTTCTAGAGTTTGAATAATCCTCTCTGATTGTCAATCCGTCTGAGGATGATATGCCGAACTAAATCGTAAATCCGTGCCCATAGCTTTTTGTAAACTAACCCAAAATCGTGAAGTGAATCTTGGGTCTCGATCAGAAACTATGGATACTGGCATACCATGCAGTCTTACAATCTCGTTTATGTACATACGAGCAAGACGTTCAAGTGTATAAATTTCTCGTATAGGTAAGAAATGAGCAGACTTGGTCAATCTATCAACAATGACCTAAATCGCATCTATACCTTTAGAAACCTTAGGAAGACCGGTAACGAAATCTATGGTAATGTGCTCCCACTTCCATTCTAAAATTTCAAGTGGTTGCAATGGACCTTTTGGTACTTGATGCTCCGCTTTGACTCGTTGACAAGTTAGACACCTTGAGATAAACAACGCTATCTCTCGCTTCATATTGCTCCACCAAAATGTATGACGAAGATTATGATACATTTTGGTACTCCCAGGATGGATTGCAAACGGTGTGTTGTGCGCCTCCATCATGATTTCATACTTTAAATCAGGGTTGTTAGGAACACAAAGTCTGGAGTTGACTCGAAGTATTCCTTCTTCATCGATTCTTGCTTCCGGCATAGCACCTTCTTGCACTTTCTTCCTCATACGCATCAGCTCCAAGTCTGTAGCTTGAGCAGCTTTAACTCTATCGATTAAAGTTGGTTCTACTCGTATATTCGCCATCATCACATGGGTCCCTGGAGTCTTTAACTCTATCTCCATCCTTTGCAAGTCACACAAAATGGGCCTTTGTGTTGACAATATCGCACTCGTACTTGCATATGATCTTTTACTCAATGCGTCAGCTACCACGTTCGCTTTTCCAGGATGGTATTGAATGGTATGATCATAATCTTTTAACAGTTCAAGCCAACGTCGTTGTCGCATGTTGAGTTCTTTTTGAGTGAAGAAATATTTGAGGCTTTTATGATCCGTAAAGATCTCCACCTTTTCCCCATACAGGTAATGCCTCCAAATTTTAAGTGCAAAGACAACAGCTGCCAACTCTAGATCATGAGTAGGATAATTCCTCTCATATTCCTTGAGTTGTCTTGATGCATAGGCTATGACTTTTCCATATTGCATGAGAACGCATCCCAACCCTTTGCTCGAAGCATCACTGTAGATGACAAATCCCTCCGAGCCAGATGGTATTGTTAGAACATATGCTGAAATGAGTCTCCTCTTGAGTTTTTGAAAACTCTTCTCACATTTTTCGCTATAACCGAACTTTGTATCTTTCCGAGTCAGCTGAGTTAATGGAGTAGCGATTCGAGAAAATCCTTCCACGAATCTCCGATAATAACCAACTAAACCAAGAAAGCTACATACTTCGGTCACTGATTTAGGTTGCTCCCAGCTTTGAATAGCTTCAATCTTTGCCAGGTCAACAGATATTCCACGACTTGATACTACGTGCCCAAGGAATGCTACCTCCTCCAGCCAGAACTCGCATTTCTTCAACTTAGCATAAAGCTTGTATTCACGAAGCTTTTGGAGTACCAGCCTCAAGTGTTGCTCATGATCTTCACGGCTTTTGGAATAAATAAGGATGTCATCAATAAAGATGACCACAAAGTGATCCAAATAGTCTTTGAATACCCGATTCATCATATCCATGAAGGCAGCAGGAGCATTAGTCAATCCAAAGGACATGACTAGGAATTCATAATGCCCGTACCGCGTTCTGAAAGCCGTCTTTGGAATATCCTCAGTTCTAACCTTCAGCTGATGTCCAGAACGAAGATCGATCTTTGAAAAGAATTGTGCTTCTTGCAATTGGTCAAACAGGTCATCAATACGTGACAATGGGTACCTATTTTTGATGGTGACATGATTCAACTCCCGATAATCAATACAAAGTCGCATACTTCCATCTTTCTTCTTCACGAATAGAACAGGAGCACCCCAAGGAGAAGTACTAGGACGAATAAAGCCAATGTCTAACAATTTCTGCAGTTGGATCTTTAACTCCTGAAGTTCAATAGGAGCCATTCGATATGGGGCTTTGGAAATGGGTTTTGTACCAGGTTTAAGGTCGATACAAAATTCAATTTCACGGTCTGGGGGTAGGCCAGGAAGTTCTTCAAGGAATACGTTAGGAAATTTATTAACAATAGAAATATCATTCAAAACTGACGTATTTTTGTTTAGATCCGTGACATGAGCTAAGAAAGCTTGACATCCGTTTTTCAATAAACGAATAGCTTTATGGTTTGAGATGACAGCGATTGATTTTAATAGTTTGGTTGCTTGAATTCGCATAATAGGTCGATTAGGAATATGAAAGCTAATAACCTTACGAAAACAATCAATTTTTGCATGATAAGTAGTTAACCAATCAATCCCTAGAATCACGTCAAATGCAAGTATTTTTAATGAAATAAGATCGACAGGTAATGTGTGGATACCAACTTGAACCAAACAAGACTTATAAACCGTGGATGTAATGAAGGTTTCTCTCAATGGAGTTTCAACAGATAAGTCAAAGTCTAATTTCTCCAGAGTCAAATTGAATCGATGAGCGCAAGTAGGAGAAATAAAAGAATGGGTAGAACCGGTATCAAATAAAGTATAGACTTCGTTAGAGTTTATGATAAACTTACCCGTGATGACCTCATTCGGGTTCCTTGCTTTCTGGGAGGTCACAACAAACGCTCTCCCTTGCACTACCGATTTTGACTTTTCTGAAACGGCCTTTGGTGTCTCCATCCTGGCTGAACTTATTTTTGGTAAACGATAAAATCGAGCTAAATAACCTTCTCTTCCATAATTATAACATGCTTTAGACGGCATCACGCAGTTTGGACTGATGTGCCCCTCCCCTCCGTATTTGAAACATATGATAGGTGGTCGTTCTCCTTCCTTAACAACGGGTGCTGGTGCTGACGTATTTCCATCATTATTGAATCTCCTCTTCTTGAAATGACCATTCTTATTATTTTGGCCCTGATTACCACCGAAGTGGTTACCATTTTTGGCCTGTTGATTCCTTCCACGCTTGTTGTCATCGCTTCGATGACTGCTCTCACTGGTATTATCATTTTGCCGACTGCTCTCTTTTTGTTGCGTTGACTCATTATCGCGCTCCACTAACTGAGCCCTATTCACAACATCTGAATACAAACATAGTTTATGAGAAATAAGATATTGACGTATCTCAGGTTTCAAACCTCGCAAAAATATTCGCGTCATTCGCTCTTCATTATCCACCAAGTGGGACGCAAACCGGAATAACTCAGCAAATTTAGCCTTATACTGCGACACAGTCATATTATTCTGCTCTAATTTGATGAACTCCACCTCCTTCATGTGACGAACACTTTCGGGAAAGTATTTGTCATTGAACAGCTCTTGGAACTTCTCCCAAGACATCTTCAGTGCGGCAGGTTGAGTACGCTTAATCGATTCCCACCAGTAATCTGC
The DNA here is from genome assembly GCA_016801055.1 of Panax notoginseng. Classification (NCBI taxonomy): domain Eukaryota; kingdom Viridiplantae; phylum Streptophyta; class Magnoliopsida; order Apiales; family Araliaceae; genus Panax; species Panax notoginseng. The sequence goes on from CM029022.1 coordinate 47,651,856, forward strand.
CTCCCCTCGCAATATAAAAGCGACAAAGGGAACCTTTTGCTCCTCAGAGCTTCCAAGACATCAAATATCTTGGTGATATGCTTTATCCATATTTCCGCTATAAGTGATTTTGGCTCTCCCTTAAACTCCGGTCGTCCCAGCTCCTTGAACTGTTTAGCGGTGACTGTCCGAGAGTTTTTAGTGTTTCCACCTACATTTTGAATAGGAGCCGCTCTCGCTTGCTGTTACATGAACTGCATAAAGCTTCTAAACATTTCACCATTCATCATTTGGTCAATATTGTTGTTTAAATGAGTATTGTCGCCTTCCTGATGCACATTATCCCGATTATTGATATGTGGTGAATCAACAGTCGCCTGTGCTCCATTGCTATTCTCAACATTCTCAGATGCCATTTTCAGATACTGTCACAAAACAAAAGTTAATTGATATGTCATCTATTATCCTTATATTCTGACCGACCAGATAAATACCATGCAAATAAACTTAGGTAGGTCACACTAGCGAAGGAATTCCCCGTCTCTCCCCTCCTAGTTCTATTCTCACATCTTAGCTAGGGAACATATCCCTAAGCTCTGATACCAACTGTGACGCCCCCAAAATTAGGTATACATCACCCATCTTGGGTCGTCAGATACATGGTACAGAATACAAATATAACTTACTAATACAACTGTCGTGTACAATACGACAAAACATAATTGTGAGTTTGAATACAATTATTGTCTACTACTATACAAACTCAAAAGGAGTCCTCATTACAATTATTGTCACACTATTTAACAGAATAGTAAGGACTACTAATACTATCATCTGGTCCATCACTCCGTTCCCCGACTCGTCCCAGCTATATTCTCATTTTCTGAAGAGAACAGTGAAAGAAAGGGTGAGCTCAACTAGCCCAGTAAGAAATATTATGACTAAGATAATGCAGAATAAATTATCATTAGCCTTCAACAGTGTTAAACTGATAAAATATAACGAACATCAAGTTTAACTGCAGCGGAACAAGCAATCCATTAAAAGAGTCAAGTAGAAAATAAAATTTACTATCTTCTATGATTTAAAAGGTTTTTCAACACTGTTATCGCTGGGACTCAGCTTAATAAAATAATCCACATCATCGAATCACCCCTGCACTACGGCCAAGGATATTCGTGTATTCATTAGTGGTCATGATCATACCAACAACTGTCCATCAATGCACTACGGGCCAATGAGGACTTTTACCACATCATTTGTAACATTACGGTCATGATTATACCGAATAATCCTTGGTCATAATCATACCAAGTCCATCTATGCACTACAGGCCACAGATGACTTTCAACATTTTATAAACATGAGGATGATGACAATGATTTTTGTCGTTTTCTCAATCCGACAATAATTCTGTTGTGGGGTCCACCAATGATTGTGCCGTTGTACGAATATTCACTGTTAAAACAAATATTCCCCGACCAATCGAATATTATATAACAACTTGCGTACTTTATAAAATTTATAAATATTACCCACAACTATAACATTATATCAAATTAATTCCATAATATTAAAAAATGATATTTATAAAAAATTCATCTTTATTTATAAAAGTTGGGGTCTTACAACTGTTTTTACCAGTAGTAAGCTTGATAGATGTGTTCCTTAGTGTAGCTTTAAATTTTGTATTTTCAAAATCAGATCTCTTCAAAAGCACTTCTTGCGGACATCATAATGTTGAGATTTTCGATAATCAGATTTGAAAGATGATTTCCCACAGTTCTGAAAGTTCTTGGAACCTTTACATTTGTTAGTTGTTCTTCTGGTTCGTGCTCAAGAACATCTACTTCTAAAACAGACGGGTCAGGCTGTCTATATTTATGAGTTCGTCTGTTTTTTCTATTAAAGCAGACGGGTCAACCTGTCTAGATTCAGCTATTTGCTTTCCAAATTCCAGATCCTTTCTCTGTTTTCCTGCATAGTCTCCATCCTCTTCTTTTGACATATCAAGGTCAAATTCATCAAATATAATATGAACAGATTCCTCGACCTTTTATCAAGACTATCATGTGTATTAAATATGGAGCATTTAGTACAATAAAAAAACTTTAGAATAAATGAAGTTATGAACTCTTTTAATACGAAATTCATAGAGTTTTCATAATAATTATATCTAATTAAAACTATATTTAAAAAAAATAAAAGGTACTTACAGATTCCGCCAATATAATTTATAGGTAACTTACTCTTTCAATGTAAATTACTATACATCTCCTTTTTGACCTTGAGACATCTACAAAATAAACAAATATTCTCTAACTTTTTGGTACCCAAATCTTCTTGGGTCCTTTTGGGTTAGTAACATATAAATCATATTTTTTATCCAAATTTGTTTTATTCTAATTTTATTACAATTATAATCAAAATTACCTTTAAACTTACATTTTTTACAAGTAACAAATGGTGAAAAATAAAGTGGCTTAAACCTTGGTTTACTATTAATCATTTTAATAATATCATTAGTTCTATTTTTCACATTTTTAATGGGATTATAACCAATCCCTTGTTTATAAAGACTAACCTTTGTGCACCTAACATAACATTTAGGCTTTCTTCTCCTTGCACAAATTTATGCAAGATCATTTTTTAAAGATACTATTTCTGCATTTGTTACATTATCATCATGTTGCACATTCATCAGTTTTTCATCATTAAAAGTATATTTGCATGCATCTCTTATGACGCCCCCAAATTCAGATACTTGTACCTCGAATCTGGTGCTTCACGATCCAACTTATATGACATACTAATAACACATACAATAGAATAATAGAATAATTTACATTCATAAAATATAAATACTATCGTCCCAACTCTCGCAACCATTGCTAGTACAAAACATTACTTAATACATAGCCATAAATAAGTCTTTATATAATATAATAATTTACTTATAACATAGAATAACAAAGCTACTCCGTAGCCTTGGCACACTATTCTGTCTTAACTGATATGTTTAAAAAAAACAAGAATGAGCAACCAATTTGCCCAGCAAGTGATATAATAATAAATATGAACAAGTATATATAAAGCTCATAATCTCAAAGGGTATAACAATAAATAATAGCTCAGAATTTTAAGTAAGAGTGTTGTGAATAAAGAAAATATCAATCGTTCCAAATTTGTCCTTTGAATCAAAGAAAAATTCATTATGGACCGAAAAATGGTTAAAAGAATTCAAAGGTTTCAACATTTTCAAGTTAAACAATATTTAACACTGAGTAGTCACTATAAACCAAGAACTCCTATTAGGATTAACAGTATTTCACTGATAACCCAATATAAACAAGTAAAATAGGTGATCAGCCCAAAGTACCTTATGTTATTAACACTCAAACATATTGTTCACGCGTGTGTTAGTTTCTCGACAATATATAATTTCCCCTTATTTAAGGGTTGTTCATCTCAGTAGATTATAAGAGTCCACACCAAGGCAATTGGTTTGGATCGTTTTCAATCACAAGAATATTAATCTAGTCGAATCAATGGGGTAGACACTTTTCTCAATTAAGAACAATTCGTAAGTTAAATGCTCGCAATAGGATTCAAGGAATATATTTGTGATTTAAATCAAGTTTCAGAATATGAATAATAACTTTCAGGAATTTATATAACATAAGAATCATTTTAACAACTATTTACTCGTACGATTAATAATTGTACAAATTTAGGTACTTGCCTGAGTCGTTGACTATATCCGACCTCAACTTCTTATCCTTCGAATAACCTATGTTTATTATAACGGTTAACCTCTATCAAACCATAAATATAAATCTAATACACTAGCCTTATGTGACTAAAACTTCACAAAACAATTGTTTAATTAATTTTTATTTTATTAATCACTTTCTTTATCTTTGTATTTATTTCATAAGATGATCTTTTGTTATCTTAATTGTTCATTTAAGGTTTCACTTATTATTGTATTCATAAAGTATCCTTACTTCATTTACTTAATCATTCTGTAAGTAATTTTCCTAATTACTCTTCATACTTTATTAGTCCATAATTAATTTGTTATTAATTTGGATTAAAAATCAAGATATCTCTTTATATCACTCTAATTATTTATGTCTCACTCGACCACAATTAAATAATCTTCCAAAGTATTTAATTGTTTGTTATTATTATTATTATTAAAGTAATTATTAACTTTTAATATTACTTTAATTGTCCACAATTATAGTGTTATTAATGTCATCTTAAATTGTTCACACTTCATTAATTTCGCAATTAGAAATAGTCTTTACTATTATTGTAGTTGTTTACTATTTATTAAATCACATTATTATTCAAATAGTTTAAGCTTTATTAATCCACAATTAAAATAAGTATTATCTTAATTGTTTATTAGTTCCACAACTAAAATCACCTTTAGTTTTAATTGTTAAATTATAGTTTAGGAATTCCTTAAATAAATTCTTAATATTAGAAAATTTGTAATTTAATAATTCACAATTAAAATTACTTTAATTGTTTAACCATCTTTAATTAAAATAATCTTTTTAATTTTAATTATGTATTATTTTATTTTAGGAAAATTTTCATTTATGACTCGATTTAACCCGACCCGACCCGATCCATTATGACCCAACCTAGTTTGACCCGAATCTAGGTCAACTGTGACAAGGGCCCGGCGCGGGACGCTCCGGTTTTAGTGCATAGGAAGCGTGGGGCGCGCTAGTCATGTAGAGTGTTTAATTCACTATTTTGGCGAGGGGCGCGCCGGTTCATACCTGCAGTCGGTGCGGGCCGCGCCGGCCTAGCAGATTCTTTTGATGAGATTTTTCAACATTTTAATCTTCTACCTCTTTGATTCAATCTTTCATAATTTGTTCATTTTACATCCGAATGAGTTCAAACCATTTTCATTATCTTATAAACCTACATATCTTCAATATTTGATATCTTGAACAATTTTTCCATAATATTTATTTAATAAAATTATTGATTTTTCCAAGCTAGGGTTCACACTTGGATCAGTTCTACTAAACATTTCGCTACGAGTTCCTATTATGTCCGAATTCAATGATTCCACTTGGGTTGTGTTCATATTTCATAGATGTTCAACATAATATTTTTAGATCAACCATAGAGCTTACACATTTTAGTACATTTAACACTAACCAACATGCTTTCAAGTGTTCTAGCGAGGTTACATGTTTACATGTTTTATTTTTGTTCCATAGGTTCTAAAATAACATACAAGTCGCACATACCATATAATCTCCTTCCAATATTTATCCTTATAACATCGAATCCATCATGATCCCACAACACTTAAACTCCCACAACCAAGCATGCATTTTCCTACCTAAAACAATACACTACTTATCTTACAAAATTAAAACTAGGTTGTGAACCTACCTCTTTGATGCTTTTCTCCTCTTAGCAATGAACTTAAAGTAGCTCTCCACCTTGAACTTTCCTTCTTGAGCTGCAACAAAGGCAAGAACTCTCAAAACTCTCTTCTTCTTCTCTCTATTCTCTCTAGCTTTGTTATATGGGCTAACACTTAGGAAATATGGCAAAACTTCCACCAACACATTTAAGGTTTTCTATTTATAGGAGAATTATTATCCAATAATTAGGTTATTAACCAAGGATAAAAGTGGAGTTGGTTAAAAGTTTCACCAACCCTTACTATTCCTATGCCTCTTTTTATCATCACTCCATATGGGCTAGCTTGTAAGCTTCATCAAGCAATAAAAATTAACATTTTGCTTACTTAGAGGGGGGGTTTGGTTAGGGCTATACACACACACACACACACACACACACACATATATATATATATATATATATATATATATATATATATATATACACACACACACATATACATTCCAACACACAAATATATACACACACATCTATCCATTTCACATTAGTCTAGTCCCAAAATAATGTTCATTGGGCTACTAGATAAATTTGATTTGGACTATGTACAATTATTTTTCCATATTGGGCTCAAGGGTAACTCTAGCAAGATTACACACATGGGTTATATTTCTTAAGACATTAATATAACTCGTAACCCTTATTGGGCTTAAGGGTATTTATTAGTACATCACCCTAATTGTCAATCTCCTAATTAATCCAATTAATTAATTAATTAATCAATCTTAATCCTCAGGTCACACTAGTCATATCACAAAAGCTTAATTGATTAAATCGAACTTATCATTATTATCACACTTGTGACGCCCCAAAATAGGTATACATCACCCATCTTGAGTCACCAAATATATGGTACAAAATTCAAATATAACTTAATAATACAACTGTCGTGTAAAATACGACAAAACATAAACTGAGAGTTTTAAAATGAATATTGTCTTCTAGACAGTATTTAACTCAAATGGTGTCCTCAATACAATTATTATCACACTATTTCATAGAATAGTGAGGACTACTAATGCTATCATCTGGTCCGTCACTCCGTTCCCCTACTAGTCCCGGCTACGTTTTTATTTCCTGAAGAGGACAATGAAAGCAAAAGGGTGAGCTCAACTAGCCCAGTAAGAAATATTATGACTAAGATAATGCAGAATACTTTATCGTTAGCCTTCAACAGTGTTAAACTGATAAAATATAACAAACATCAAGTTTAACTGCAGCGGAATAAGAAATCCATTAGAAGAGTCAAGTAGAGAATAAAATCTACTATCTTCTATGATTTAAAAGGTTTTTCATCACTTTTATCGCTGAGACTCAGCTTAATAAATAATCCACACCATCCCTGCACTATGGCCAAGGATATTCATTAGTATCACGACCATAAATTATCCATGCACTACGGGCCAAGGATATTCGTGTATTCATCAATGATCATGATCATGCTAACAACTGTCCACCAATGCACTACGGGCCAATGAGGACTTTTACCACATCATTTGTAACATTACGGTCATGATTATACCGAATAATCCCTGGTCATAATCATACCAAGTTCATCTATGCACTACAGGCCACAGATGACTTTTAACAAAATATAAACATGAGGATGATGACAATGATATAAGAATTCAATAAAATAAGTTCAAGGATAAATTTTTAAAGATTTATAATTTAATTTATTCAGAAATCAATAACGTCCAAATTGTCAACATGATACTTCTTTGTGGAGTAAAATTCAAGAATAATATTATACCAAAAATAATTTAGACCGAAAACGAATCAATTTTTATTATGAATAGTACCCCGGGTGAATAGTACTCGAGTGAATAGTAATTCGAGAATAGTAACCTCGTGAATAGTACTTTGGTATGAAAAAATTAAAAACTTATCAAGAATGCTTAGAATAATATTTTCATGAAAAGATACTGGATGAAGAGCAAATATCAAGGATATTCTACTAATTTCATGGAGTATAGAAGCCAAAATTTTAACAAAACGAGTATAGAATTCGAAATCTGAAACGAAATAATATTACTTACATACTACAGAGTATGGAAGAAAAAATTATTTCAAGCGAATATTGAACAAAAATAACATCCCTTACCTTGAAAAGAAGAGTATTCCAACTGGTATAGCAGAGATATTTTTGAAGAAAACTTTCACTGTTTTCTACGCTCAAAGCTTTCTAAAACTCTAAAGAAATACGCTCAAGATTATAGAAGAAGAATTCTCTGATTCTGGTGTGATTTTTAATTCTAACTTAAGCTCCTATTTATAGGAAAATGCTAGAACGTCATAGGAGACTAAATAATAAAATATTATTTTTTTTCTACGCACACTTCTTTGAAAAAATTTCAGCCACCATAAGTGGGGTCCACTAAAATCAGCCACCTTTCCCAACAACCAAAAGTGGGCCCATCCATATTTTTAATAAAAATATTTTAATTTTTGAAATTTCAATAATTCATAATAAATAGCCCTTTTATCAGAAAAATACGAATTTTATGTCCATTTCACACGAAATCGAATTCTTTACAACTTTGCAGAAGAAAGTTTTTCCAAATTCCAAACAGAAAATATCTGAATTTCATAAACGGACAATTTTTAACACCTTTTAAAATTCATAACAAAACATACGTTAATTTTTAACGGTTCAAAATTTGTGGACATATACTCAACTTATATATGCATAACATATCTAAAAATTACAACGATCCAACGGTCGGATTAAAATTATAACTCACGCAATAGAGATTTAAGAACACCGATTTGATTTTTTTAATACTTCCGATCTGACAAAATACTGATAAAATACCTCAACATTAATTCCTTCATTTATAACTACATAAAATAAATATTTTTCTATCCATCATTTATGTCCACATAAAATAAATATTTCCTTATCATATAAATCAATAATTAATTATTCACAAATAATATTACAGAATCATAATAATGACAACCAGGCCGTTCTCAGAAAAGAGGGGGCTTTTCGATAAAGATTTTTTCTTACGGCGCGTAATTAAGTGACCAAACATGTCCTTGACAAAATTTTCTAGACATTATCAATAATGATATCTAATAATATTATTTAAATAATATGAATTATTGATTTGATAATGGTAAATACTGTGCAGTGACAATTATTGAAATAACAATAATATAAAATATCAACGCAGTAATTATTGAATCAATAAAATAAAATATTGAACAGTAATTACTGTAACAATTATTAAGTAGTGCCTTCTTACGTAAGAATTAATAATTCAAAAATACTGTGCAATACCGTGTGCTACTGTGCAACAACGCATATTACTGTATTTTAACCACCAGGTATTCCAACAGTGTTAACAGTAACAACTACGCCGTTATTTATAAAACTCAAACTTGTCATTTTCTTCATCCGACAGTTATTCTGTTATGGGGCCCATAAATGGCTGCACCGTCGTATGAATATTCCTCGACAACAAGAATATTCTACGACCAAACGAATATTCCCCAACAGAAATGAGTATTTTATAACCACTTGTGTATTTTGAAAATTTTATATATATTCCACAACTATAACATTATATCAAATTCACTCCATAATATTCAAAAATGATATTTATAGAAAATTCATTTTTATTCATAAAAGTTGGGGTCTTACAACCTCCCCTTCTTATGAAATTTCGCCCTCAAAATTAGGATACGTACCTGGTATATCGAAGAGGTAAGAATACCTTGATTTCATTTTAGATTCTAACTCCCAGGTCATTTCCTCAATATCGTGATTTCTCCACAAAATTTTGACTTGAGGTATAACCTTGGACCGTAAAATATGCTCCTTCTTATCCAAGATTTTAACAAGAACCTCTTCATACGTTAAATCTTCTGCTATTTCATCCGGTTCTAACTCAATAATGTGGTTCAGGTCTTTCACATATTTACGTAACATAGATATGTGAAAAATATTATGAACATGAGACATACTTGGCGGTAAGGCGAGTCTATAGGCCATAGTTCCTAATCGAGGATTAAAAATGGGCCAATGAATCGAGGATTGAACTTTTTTCTTTTTCCAAATCTCATAACTCCTTTCCATGGAGCAACACGTAACAATACATGATCTCCAATATTGAATTCCACGTCCTTTCGATGAAGATCAGCATAACTCTTTTGTCGATCTTGTGAGATTTTATACGTTGTCGGATCGTTTGAATCTTTTTCGTAGTCATACGTACCAACTCTGGTCCCAACAACGTTGCTTCACCCACCTCATCCCAGCATACTGGAGAACGACACTTACTTCCATACAACGCCTCAAATGGAGCCATTCCAATACTTGCTTGATAACTGTTGTTGTAGGAAAACTCCACCAATGGTAAGAACTTGTCCCAACTTCCCTTGAAGTCAAGAACACAAAGTCTTAATAGATCTTCAAGAGTTTGAATAGTCCTCTCTGACTGCCCGTCCGTTTGAGGATGATAAGCCGAACTAAATCGTAAATTCGTGCCCATAGCTTTTTGCAAACTAACCCAAAATCTTGAAGTGAATTTTGGGTCTCGATCAGCAACTATGGATACTGGCATACCATGCAATCTTACAATCTCGTTTATGTACATTCGAGCAAGACGTTCAAGTGTATAAGTTTCTCGTATAGGTAAGAAATGAGCCGACTTGGTCAATTTATCAACAATGACCCAAATCGCACTATGCCTTGAGAAACCTTGGGAAGACCAGTAACAAAATCCATGGTAATGTGCTCCCACTTCCATTCTGAAATTTTAAGTGGTTGAAATGGACCTGTTGGTACTTGATGCTCCGTCTTGACTCGTTGACAAGTTAGACACCTTGAGATAAACTCCGCGATCTCTCTCTTCATATTGCTCCACCAAAATGTATGTCGAAGATCATGATACATTTTGGTACTCCCAAGATGGATTGCAAACGGTGTGTTGTGTGCCTCCATCATGATTTTATACTTTAAATCAGGGTCGTTAGGAACACAAAGTCTGGAGTTGACTCGAAATATTCCTTTTTCACCAATTCTTGCTTTCGGCATTGCACCTTCTTGCACTTTCTTCCTCATACACATCAGCTCCAGGTCTGTAGCTTGAGCAGCTTTAACTTTATCGATTAAAGTCAGTTCTGCTCGTATATTCGCTATCATCACATGGGTCCTTGGAGTCTTTAACTCTATCTCCATCCTTTGTAAGTCATATAAAATGGGCCTTTGCGTTGACAATATCGCACTCGTACCCGCATATGATCTTCTACTCAATGCGTTAGTTACTACATTCGCTTTACTAGGATGGTATTGAATGGTATGATCATAATCTTTCAACAGTTCAAGCCACCGTCGTTGCCGTATGTTGAGTTCCTTTTGGGTGAAGAAATATTTGAGGCTTTTATGATCCGTAAAGATCTCCACTTTCTCTCCATACAAGTAATGCCTCCAAATTTTAAGTGTAAAGACAACAGCTGCCAACTCTAGATCATGAGTAGTTTAATTTCTCTCATATTCTTTGAGTTGCCGAGAGGCATAGGTTATGACTTTCCCATGTTGCATGAGAACACATCTTAACCCTTTGCCCGAAGCATCACTGTAGATGACAAATCCCTCCGAGCCAGATGGTATTGTCAGAACAGGTGCTGAAATGAGTCTCCTCTTGAGTTCTTGAAAACTCTTCTCACGTTCCACACCCCAACCGAATTTTGTATCTTTCCGAGTCAGCTGAGTTAATGGAGTAACGATTCGAGAAAACCCTTCTACGAATCTCTGATAATAAACAGCTAAGCTGAGAAAGCTACGTACTTCGGTCATTGATTTTGGTGGCTCCCAGCTTTTAATAGCTTTAATCTTTGCCGGGTCAACAGATATTCCATGACTTGATACTACGTGCCCAAGGAATGCTACTTCCTCAAGCCAGAACTCGCATTTCTTTAACTTGGCATAAAGCATGTTTTCACGAAGCTTTTAGAGTATCAGCCTCAAGTGTTGCTCATGATCTTCATGGCTTTTGGAATATATGAGGATGTCATCAATAAAGACGACCACAAAGTGATCCAAATATTCTTTGAATACTCGGTTCATCATATCCATGAAGGCAGCAGGAGCATTAGTCAATCTAAAAGACATGACTAGGAATTCATAATGCCCGTACCGAGTTCTGAAAGCCGTCTTTGGAATGTCATCGGTTCTAATCTTTAAACGATGATATCCGAAATGAATATCAATCTTTGAAAAGAATTTGGCGCCTTGCAACTGGTCAAATAGGTCATCAATATGTGGCAATGGGTACCTATTCTTGATGGTGACATTATTCAACTCCCGATAATCAATACAAAGTTGCATACTCCCATCTTTCTTCTTCACGAATAGAACAGGAGCACCCCAAGGAGACGTACTAGGACGAATGAAACCGAGGTCTAACAATTCCTACAATTGGGTCTTTAACTCTTGAAGTTCAATAGGAGCCATTCGATATGAGACTTTGGAAATGGGTTTTGTACTAGGTTCAAGGTCGATACAAAATTCAATTTCTCGCTCTGGGGGTAGGCCAGGAAGTTCTTCAAAGAATACGTTAGGAAATTTATTAACAATAGAAATATCACTCAAAACTGACGTATTTTTGTTTAAATCCGTGACATGAGCTAAGAAAACTTGACATCCGTTTTTCAATAAACGAATAACTTTATGGCTTGAGATGACAATGATTGATTTTAATGGTTTGGTTGCTTGAATTCGCATAATAGGTTGGTTAGAAATATGAAAGCTAACAACCTTATGAAAATAATCAATTTTTGCATGATGAGTTGTTAACCAATCAATCCTTAGAATTACGTCAAATGCAAGTATTTTCATTGAAATAAGATCGACAGGTAATGTGAGGGTACCGATTTGAACCAAACAAGACTTATAAACAGTGGATGTAATGAAGGTTTCTCCCAACGGAGTTTCAACAGATAAGTCAAAGTCTAATTTCTTCGGAGTCAAATTTAAACGTTGAGCGAAAGTAGGAGAAATAAAAGAATGGGTAGAACCGGTATCAAATAATGTATAGACTTCGCTAGAGTTTATGATAAGCTTACTCGTGGTGACTTCGTTCGGGTTCCTTGCTTTCTGGGAGGTTACGGCAAACGCTCTCCCTTGAACTACCGGCTTTAACTTTTCTGGGACGGCCTTTGGTGCCTCCATCCCAGCTAGACTTGTCTTCGGTGCACAATAAAATCAGGCTAGGTGACCTTCTCTTCCATAAATATAACTCACTTTGGACTGCATCGCGCAGTTTGGACTGATGTGTCCCTGCCCTCTGCATTTGAAGCATATGATAGGTGATCGTTCTCCTTCCTTAACAATGGGTGCTGGTGCTTACGTCTTTCCATCATTGTTGAATTTCCTCTTATTGAAATGTCCACTCTTATTGTCTTGGCCATGATTACCACCGAAGTGGTTACCATTTCTGGCATGTTGATTCCCTCCACGTTTGTTGTCACCGCTTCGATGACTGCTACCACTGGTATTATCATTTTGCCGGCTACTCTCTTTTGGTTGGGTTGACTCATTATCACGTTCTAATAACTAAGATCGATCCACAACATCTGAATACAAGCAAAGTTTGTGAGAGATAAGGTATTGACGAATCTCGGGTTTCAAACCTCTAAGAAACTTTCGCGTCATTCTCTCCTCATTATCAACTAAGTGGGACGCAAATCGGGACAACTCAGCAAACTTGGCTTCGTACTGTGACACGGTCATGTTGTTTTGCTCCAGTTTAATGAACTCTACCTCTTTCATGTGACGAATACTTTCGGCAAAGTGTTTGTTGTTGAACAGTTCTTGGAACTTCTCCCAAGACATCTTCAGTGCGGCAGGTTGAGTACGCTTTACAGATTCCCACCAATAATCTGCTTCTGCTCGCAACATGAAAGTGGCAAAGGGAACCTTTTGCTCCTCGGAGCATCCCAATACATCAAATATCTTGTTGATTTGCTTTATCCACGTCTCCGCCTTAAGTGGTTTTGACTCTCCAAAAACCTCTGGTGGTCCCAGCTCCTTGAACTGTTTAGCAGTGACCGTCTGAAAGTTGCCAGTGTTTCCACCTGCATTTCAGACAGGAGTCTCTCTTGCCTGATGTTGCATGAATTGCAGAAAGCCTCTGAACATCCTATCGTTCATCATTTGGTCAGTGTTGTTGTTTGCATGAGGATTGTTGCCTTCCTGATGCACATTATCCTGATTGTTGATCTGTGGAGACTCAACGGTCTCTTGTGCTCCATTGCTATTCTCAACATTCTCAGATGTTATTTTCAAATACTGCCACAAAACAAGGGTTAATTGACATGTCACATATTATCCCTATACTCTAACAGACCAATTAAATACCAAATAAACTTAGGTAGGCCATACTAGCGAAGGAATTCCCCGTCTCTTCCCTCCTAGTTTTTGTCTCACATCTCAGCTAGGGATCATATCCCTAAGCTTTGATACCAACTATGACGCCCCCAAAATAGGCATACATCACCCATCTTGAGTCACCAAATACATGGTACAATATTTAAATACAACTTAATAATTAAACTGTCATGTAAAATACGACAAAACATAAACTGAGAGTTTTAAAACGAATATTGTCTTCTAGACAGTATTCAACTCAAATGGTGTCCTCAATACAATTATTATCACACTATTTCATAGAATAGTGAGGACTACTAATGCTATCATCTGGACCGTCACTCTGTTCCCCGACTAGTCCCGGCTACGTTCTCATTTCCTGAAGAAGACAATGAAAGTAAAAAGGTGAGCTCAAATAGCCCAGTAAGAAATATTATGACTAATATAATGCAGAATAACTTATCGTTAGCCTTCAACAGTGTTAAACTGATAAAATATAACAAACATCAAGTTTATTTACATTGGAATAAGCAATTCATTAGAAGAGTCAAGTAGAGAATAAAATCTATTATCTTCTATGATTTAAAAGGTTTTTCATCACTTTTATCGCTGAGACTCAGCTTAATAAATAATCCACATCATCCCTGCACTACGGCTAAGGATATTCATTAGTATCACGACCATAAATTATCCATGCACTACGGGCCAAGGATATTCGTGTATTCATCAATGGTCATGATCATGCCAACAACTGTCAACCAATGCACTACGGGTCAATGAGGACTTTCACTACATTATTTGTAACATTACGGTCATGATTATATCGAATAATCCCTGATCATAATCATACCAAGTCTATCTATGCACTACAGGTCACAGATGACTTTCAACAGAATATAAGCATGAGGATGATGACAATGATATAAGAATTTAATAAAACAAGTTCAAGGACAATTTTTTAAAGATTTATAATTTAATTTATCCAGAAATCAATAACGTCCAAATTGTCAACATGATACTGCTTTGTGGAGTAAAATTTAAGAATAATATTGTATCAAAAATAATTTAGACCGAAAACGAATCAATTTTTATCATAAATAGTACCCTGGGTGAATAGTACTCGAGTGAATAGTACTCTGTGAATAGTACTTTCGAAATAGTAACCATGTGAATAGTACTCCGACATGAAAAAGTTAAAAAATTATCAAGAATGCTCAGAATAATATTTTTATGAAAAGATACTGGATGAAGCGCAAATATCATGGATATTCTGCTAATTTCATGGAATATAGAAGCCAAAATTTTAACAAAGCGAGTATAGAATTCGAAATCTGAAACGAAATAATATTATTTACATACTATAGAGTATGGAAGAAAATATTATTTCAAGCAAATATTGAACAAAAATAACATCCCTTACCTTGAAAAGAAGAGTATTCCAACTGGTATAGCGGGAATATTCTTGAAGAAAACTTTTACTGTTTTCTACGCTCAAATCTTTCTAAAACTCTAAAGAAATACGCTCAAGATTATGGAAGAAGAATTCTCTAATTCTAGTGTGATTTTCAATTCTAATTTAAGCGTCTATTTATAGGAAAATGCTAGAACGCCATAGAAGACTAAATAATAAAATAAAATTTTTTTCTACGCACACTTCTTTGAAAAACTTTCAGCCACCACAAGTGGGGCCCACTAAAATCAGCCACCTTTCCCAACAACCAAAAGTGGGGCCCACCCATACTTTTAATAAAAATATTTTAATTTCTGAAATTTCAATAATTCATAATAAATAGCCCTTTTATCAAAAAAATACGAATGTTATGTCCATTCCACACGAAATCGAATTCTCTACTACTTTGCAGAAGAAAGTTTTTCCAAATTCCAAACAGAAAATATCTGAATTTTACAAATGGATAATTTTTAACACCTCTTAAAATTCATAACAATTTTTAACGGTTCAAAATTTGTGGACATATACTCAACTTATATATGCATAACATATCCAAAAATCACAACGATCCAACAGTCGGATAAAAATTATAACTCACGCAATAGAGCTTTAAGAACACCAATTTGATTTATTTAATACTTCCAATCCGATAAAATACTGATAAAACACCTCAACATTGATTCCTTCATTTATAACTATATAAAATAAATATTTTTCTATCCATCATTTATGTCCACATATAATTCACATAAAGATTTGGCTCTGATGCCACTGTTAGGTTTGTAATATTCATGAACGCAATTAAATTGCACAAAATAAGCGAAAACGTGTAAAAATCAGAGTTTAAAATTTTACAAATCATATACCCGGATCATCCTTTATGCACAATTATTAATTAAACGAAAAGATATGAAGAACAAGAATCACACCCTTGAAGATTCGAGCTTCCTCAGGTACAAGTTCACCTCCAATCCTTTTCGCGTTCAACTTGAATCCACCAGGTTTGGTTCCTTCCTTTGATCAACGTTAGTCACCCAAGTGTTTGGCATCTAGAGGTGATCCACCAAGGAAGAAAAAATATTCAAGAAGAAGGGTGGTTGGCTAAACCCTAGTTTTCTATCTCTATAGAAAAAGAACATACTCTCCAACAATTGGAATAACGTATGTTGTGAAAAAGTCAGCAACAACTCTACACCCATAATAAGACTCCTCTTATTTATAGATGTGGGCAACCCTCCTTAACCATTAAGGAATTGGGTTTTATTTTAAATAATTAAACTCTTTTAATTAATTAGCCTCCCAATCTTATTAGGAATAATTAATTAAAATCTTTTAATTAATTAGCCTCCTAATCTTATTAGGAATATATGAGAGTACTTTTATTAATTAATTCTCAAACTCCTTTAGAAATTAAATAATAATAATAGTAATAATAATAATAAGACTCCTCTTATTAATTTATATTTAATATTTCTAAAATATTAAATAATAAATATTAAGCTATTTAATTTATTCTATCACCATAGATTAAATTAAATATACTTAACTTATTATTGCGATTATGTCATTAACTTCTTAAATAATTATTCTTCCTTTTATGGTGTGACCCTTTAGGTTCTCCATATTAAACCGGTTGTGAATAAATCAATTAGAACAATTCTAATCTTATTTAAATAAATAAATTAAAATATTAATTTATTTAAATAAATAATATTTATTCTACATTAGGGATAAGCCTCCCTAGCGATTAACGACTTTTCAGATAATATAGGTTTCAACATTAATAATAAAAGAATCTTTGAGTAAATAGTTACCATACAATTCAATCCTTCCACCATACAATGTCCCAATTAAATATAAGACATGAAATTACTGTCAAGTCTTATTTTATTTAATTATATATATTTCGACTCTTAAATGCACAACACCATATAATGCAAATTAGAAACTCCTTTCTAATTTCATTCTGCCTTGGCCAAGGACTACTGAGTTGTCATTTATCGAATCACATAGGACATTTCTCTTCTTTTACTAGAAGCGGTAGATTCTTTATTGATCATACATTATCTCCATTTACAACTTATTATACCCAAGCATACCCTTTAATATACCCTAAGGGTCTTAAGGAATAAGTCAAAGTATAACTCATCATTCACAAGATACTATAATGATCTCAAATCCAAGGATCACTTATACTACTATCACTACAGGAATTCTTATTGACAGACAAGTAAAACTCCATTAGGTATTCCTTAGCGAGCCACGTTCAGTGAACTTATTCTCTAATAAGCACCTATATACTTGCTTTAGTGTCTCCACACAAATGATCATGAGATCAATCATCTTCATCTAATGAGCAAGCAACGTATGTACCAATCTATCCGGATTCACTAATCCCCAATTTAGTAATCCAACGATTAGGAACTATTTTAGTTTTAAGCTTTCTAAGAATTTAGATCTCATTATAATGATCATCATAATTATTCTAAAAGCATTGCTTAAAACTATGGATTTATCACATATTAAAAACAACATCATGTAGATAATTAAAACCCTTTAATAAATTAATATTTTTTATTAATAAATGAATAAGATTGTTATAAAGTATATGCTTTATCATCAAACATGATTGGCTTGTGTGCATACTACTTTCAATCTCCCACTTGTACTAAAGTCAATCGTCATGGTATCTCATACTCTTCTTTTCTAAGTGACGATTATTCTGCTGTTGAATAAGTTTTAGTAAATGGATATGTAATGTTGTTCTTGAGAGTCCACTATCTCTATAGTGATTTTCCATCTTTCAATAATTCTTATAATCAAGTGAAAGTGCCACAACACATGTTTAGATCTAATATGAGACTTAGGAACTATTCCTAGTTCTTTAATGAACTTTTCATCCAAACAATTAACTTGCAGCTTCATTTACAGCTATATACTTTGTCTTTATCACTAAACCAACAACTCTTTGCTGTTTAGAACCTTTTCAATTCACTGCACCACTGTTTAAGGTAACGCTTTACCTTAAAGTGGATTTTCTGTCATCTTGATCTGTCTGAAAAACTTGAGTTTGTTAAGCCCTCTAGTTTTAATTTAGACCCACCATAAATATGATCACATCCTTAGTGTCAGTTAAGTACTTTAAGATATTTTTCACTGACTCATGGTGAACTTCTCCAGAATATGACTGATCAACATCAGGTCTCGTACATTTTATTGCATACATGATAGTTACTCATGTGATCTCTCTTTTCAAGAGTCTATGGGGACTATTAAGAGAGATACACTCCAAGGCTCATTAACATGAAACATCTCTTGGAGTTTTCCATGCTAAACGACTTTAGCATCAAATGAATATACGTTCATTGGGTTATGTCGAGCATCCTCTCAAATCTATGTATATAGATTTGTATCTCCAATTAAGATACTCTTCCCAAATCATTCATGGAGGAATGTTTAGACAACTTTATCTTTACTGATTGTAGTATTAGTATGTCATTCCTTATCCATAGTATATCAACATATAATATTAGGAATGTCATGGCGCTCCCACTGACCCTTTTGTACACACTAGAACTCTTACCTCATCGTATGTAACTGGATCATCATCTTCTATGATGTGTACCTCATCATCATCATCTATGATGAATCCATACCTCCTAGGTATCTTCGGTACTATTACAGATTTATGATTCGGTTGTGGTACAATAGGTCTATCTACAGGTTTCTCTTATTTGACTTATAGTATTTTGTGGTTCTTGAACTCTTCAAGATCTATTATCCTCCCACTAGCCCCTTCAATGATAAACACCTTTATCTTAGAAGGCAGCGTGTTTCACAACAAACACCTTTTGCTAAGTAGGATTATAGAACATATACCCTAAACTTACTTTAGAATGTCCCACAAATCTTTACTTGTCAAATCTTGTCCCAAGCTTATCTTTTGAAACCTTTTCACATAAGTTGGACAACCCCTTATCTTAACATACTTAAGATTAGGAATCCTCCCTGTCCATAACTTTTATGGAGTCTTAGGGCCGGATTTTGAGATTACCTTTTGTAGATATGCAGCCATTTCTAGGACATTACCCCAGAAAGATACTAGAATGTCGGTAAAATTATTATAGACCGCACCGTGTCTAACAAGGTACGATTTTTTCTTTTAGATACATCAATCAATTATTGCGTATCAGGAGACGTCCATTGTGAGAAAACCATTTGAGATAATTTAGAAACTCATTGCACAAGTATTCCTTCCTTGATCCGATCAAAGAATCCTAATACTTTGCCAATTTATTTCACTTCTGAATTCTTTGAACCTTTCAAATAATTCACACTTGTATTTCAGGAAATACACACATTCAACTCTTTGAATGATCATCTCCTTTTCTTATACTAGTTTGTTTAATTTGTAAAATAATTTTTCACGTAAGTCAAGTATACAAAATTCATTAAATAATATTCCAGTTCTATACAAAATATTATTATTATAAATAGAACAACAATGGTTCTTAAATATAATATCAAATATTTCATTGTCCAACAACAAAATAGAAATAATATTTCTAACGAGAACTGGAATACAATAACAACTTATTGACTTAATAGATTTGCCCGTAGGCATTGCTAAACTATAAGTTTCTATGCTTAATGTGGTAACCTTTGCTTCATTTCCCACACATAGGATTACTTATATTTGTTTAGCTTTCTACTTCTGCTTGGTCCCTTCGTAAATCTATATTTGTGATAACCAAAGTTGGTATCCAATACCCAAGTAGAAACTTGACTTAAAAAAATTTATTTTAAATCATGAAAAAATTTATACTTGTAACCGAAACTTTACTAAGCTTCTTTGGTTAGCCACTGCAAGATGTTTCTCGCAGTTTCTTTCCAGTGTCCAGGCTTATTGCGGTGGAAGCAAACTCCTTTGCTATCCGTATCAATTTTATTCTTATTATCCTTTGTTTTTGCTTTTCTATTTACCTTCTTTGAATCGTTCTTCTTTTCAGAAGATCCTTTGGCCCTACCAATAAGATTTGGTCTTTCTTGGTTGGAAAGTGACTCTTAACATTTTTCAACATGTTAACTAAATCAGCGAGGCTGATATCTAGCTTGTTCACATGAAAAATTCACAACAATTGTGAAAGAAGTCTGGGAGTGATTGCAAGATTAAATCTTGGCTCAACTCTCCATCCATGACAAAACTAGTTGTCCTAATTGATTAATCAAATTGATTATGTTAAGGACTTTTATCTGTACTGTAGTGTCATCGGTCATTCTAGATCCGAAGAGTTCCTTAGATATCTGATATCTATCAGTCATACTTTCCTCACCATCAACTACTTGATGTGCAGGAGTATAGTAGGAGCATCCATAGTTTTATGCTGACGCTGAAGCTCGTTACTCATGGACGCGAGCATGATGCATTGAGCCAATTGTGCATTATCTTGCCACTTTGTAAAAGTAGCAATCTCTTCCTCAGAGGCATTGTCTGCAACCATTGTAGGGATAGGCATATTAAGGACATAAAATAGCTTTTCATGCGTGAGAACAATTCTCAATTTTCTTAACCAATCCGTTTAATTCGATCCGATCAAATAACATCTAATATGCTACGCAGTGATAGTAATTTAGATATTATAATATTTTGTAAATGAATTTGTAATCAACAACATTTTAGCATACATTCTTTTATTAATTACCATAATAAATTTGGTCTTGTTTTAAATTGGTATCTCCCACTATTTTTTTCAAACTATATTACCCTCAATATATATAGTTTGGCAATATCTAATTAAAGATATGCTAGTGAGAATAAGGATCCCATTTCAAATGTATATAGCCTTGTGTGTGCACAACAAACTATATATAAATAAATAGGTAGACAACTCTTGTCAATTACATCAACTATGTAACTCCTTATATTTTGCCTCTTAAATCATAATGGTCAAGTGTGTGCACATCCGAACTAAAATAATTTAAGTCAAGTCAGACCCAGCATTTTCATATAAGTGAAGAGAAAACTACAGCCCTTGCGTGTGCACAACAAAGCAGTAATGTTCAATTCCTTATAAACATCATATGTAATAAAAATATCTTAAATATTTAATACTTGCCTTGTGTGTGCACAACAAACTCATATTAAATATTCAATACTCTATTGTTTCTATCATGCTAGAAGGCGACGTTCGATATTCCAAATATCTTTGAACGTTACAACTTAATATAAAAATATTTGAGGGATTTGTTATTAATGTGTCTCATCTTGTTTAGTGTGCATGCATATATATATATATATATATATATATATATATATATATAAAATACGAGTCATATTAATTAACATCCGAAGCATGTTTGCATAATATAATATATATATATATATATATATATATATATATATATATATAGTATAAGCATGCACATATAGAGTACTATATTCTACCCGGATTGATTATGGACTTTTATTCTAGTTTGGTTCACTAGAGCCACCAAGTGAACCAAAAAGTCAAACCCTAAGGGTGCAAGAATTAATATTTAAATATAACTATTACATTTAAACCCGAGCTCCATTACAAACGGGTCTTCAAGCGCACCTTGATCCTTGATCTCCAATTCTTTAAAATTAATTCTAACTATTTATATTACAAAACTATTTAAAATAAATAGAAACCTTGATCAGCAGTCAAGGAAAAGTACATAGGAGGGAGTTAGAATTTACATTAAGAAAAAATTAGAGAAGATGAGGTACGCAGACCCCATTTAATAAAATCCATACATTCAAGCATCCAACTAAAATAAAATTCAATCACATTGATCAGTAGTCCATAATCAATCTTATTTATTATCATACACATCACTATATGCATCAATAAATAACATTCATCTCATAAATAATAAACATTCAATATATATATTGATATCATTTAATGGGCAAATTTAGTTAGTATAAAATCTAATTTTGAATCAAAATAAACTCCTTTATTTTAATCCAAATTTAAATCAAAAAAAACTTCTTTTATTTTAATTTATACAATTTTGAATAAAATAAACTATTTTATTTTAATCAAATTCTTTAATCAAAATAAGCTCCTTTATTTTAATTAATTATGGAATCCAATTTCAAGAAGAAAAAAAACTCATTTATTTAAAGGAAACACAAATTCTTTTCCTATTCACAAATAAACTCATTTATTTTGAATAATATAAAATCTTATTCCATATCTAAATAAACTCCTTTATTTAAGGAAATACGAATTTTCTTTTCTATTCACAAATAAACACTTTTATTTTGAATAATATGAAATCTTATCTCATATCTAAATAAACTCCTTTATTTAAGGAAATATGGATTCACTTTTCTATTCACAAATAAACTCCTTTATTTTGAATACTATGAAATCTTATTTCATATCTAAATAAATTTCTTTATTTAAGGAAACATAGAATCCAATTTCAACTCCAATTAGTTATCATGGAATCCAATTCCAACTCTAATTAGTTATCGTAAAATTCAATTTTAAAATTAAAATAAACCTTTTATTTTAAAAATAAAATAAACATTTATTTTAAGATTAAAATAAACTTTTTATTTTAATCAAAAAATAATTAAAAATATTATATATATATATATATATATATATATATATATATATATATATATATATATATATATATATATATATATACTAACCGTGATTCCTTGATTTGCGTGATCCTTGATAAAACATGTTTCTGATTACTAAAGTTGTTTATATAATATATATAGTATAATAGTTAACAGATTATGATTCAAGTTAATATATAATATATGCCAATTACATGAACCATACCAACAGAACCATACACTATATATATTAGTAGGATTCCTATCATATTACGTGAATCACATATTAGTAGGATTCCTATTATATCACTCTGTACCAGCGAAATAAAAAAAAATCAGGATTACCGATTTTTTTTTATAAAATAAATTTTATACAACAAAATTATGCCCAATTTAATTGTTCTAAATACATATCAATATACATATCAAATTAAAATAATTAATAATTCGCATAAATGTTTGGCTTTGATGCCACTGTTAGGTTTTTAATATTCATGAACGCAATCAAATTGCACAAAATAAGCGAAAACGTGTAAAAATCAGAGTTTAAAATTTTACAAACCATATACCCGGATCATCCTTTATGCACAATTATTAATTAAACGAAAAGATATAAAGAACAAGAATCATACCCTTGAAGATTCGAGCTTTCTCAGGTACAAGTTCACCTCCAATCCTTTTCGCGTTCAACTTGAATCCACCGGGTTTGGTTCCTTCCTTTGATCAACGTTAGTCGCCCAAGTGCTTGGCCTCTAGAGGTGATCCACCAAGGAAGAAGAAATATTCAAGAAGAAGGGTGGTTGGCTAAACCCTAGTTTTCTATCTCTATAGAAAAAGAACGTATTCTCCAACAATTGGAATAACGTATGTTGTGAAAAAGTCAGCAACAACTCTACACCCATAATAAGACTCCTCTTATTTATAGATGTGGGCAACCCTCCTTAACCATTAAGAAATTGTGTTTTATTTTAATTAATTAAACTCTTTTAATTAATTAGCCTCCCAATCTTATTAGGAATAATTAATTAAAATTATTTAATTAATTAGCCTCCTAATCTTATTAGGAATATATGAGAGTACTTTTATTAATTAATTCCCAAACTCCTTTAGGAATTAAATAATAATAATAGTAATAATAATAATAAGACTCCTCTTATTAATTTATATTTAATATTTCTAAAATATTAAATAATAACTATTATGCTATTTAATTTATTCTATCACCATAGATTAAATTAAATATACTTAACTTATTATTACGATTATTTCATTAATTTCTTAAATAATTATTCTTCCTTTTATGGTGTGACCCTTTAGGTTCTCCATATTAAACCGATTGTGAATAAATCAATTAGAACAATTCTAATCTTATTTAAATAAATAAATTAAAATATTAATTTATTTAAATAAATAATATTTATTCTACAATAGGGATAAGCCTCCCTAGCGATTAACGATTTTCCAGATAATATAGATTTCAACATTAATCATAAAAGAACATTTGAGTAAATAGTTACCATACAATTCAATCCTTCCACCATACAATGTCCCAATTAAATATAAGACATGGAATTACTGTTAAGTATAATTTTATTTAATTATATGTATTTCGACTCTTAAATGCACAACACCATATAGTGTAAATTAGAAACTCCTTTCTAATTTCATTCTGTCTTGGCCAATGACTAATGAGTTGTCATTTATCGAATCATATAGGACATTTCTCTTCTTTTACTAGAAGCGGTAGATTTGTTGATCATACATTATCTCCATGTACAACTTATTATACCCAAGCATACCCTTTGATATACCCTAAGGGTCTTAAGAAATAAGTCAAAGTATAACTCATCATACACAAGATACTATGATGATCTCAAGTCCAATGATCACTTGTACTACTATCACTACAGGAATTCCTACTAACAGGCAAGTAAAACTCCATTAGGTATTCCTTAGCGAGCCACATTCAGTGAACTTATTCTCTAATAAGCACCTACATACTTGCTTTAGTGTCTCCACACAAATGATCATGAGATCAATCATCCTCATCTAATGAGCAAACAACGTATGTATCAATCTATCCGGATTCACTAATCTCCAATTTAGTAATCCAACGATTGAGAACTATTTTAGTTTTAAGCTTTCTAAGAATTTAGATTTCATTAGAATGATCATCATCATTATTCTAAAAGCATTGTTTAAAACTATGGGTTTATCACATATTGAAAACAGCATTATGTAGATAATTAAAAGCCTTTAATAAATTAATACTTTTTATTAATAAATGAATAAGATTGTTACAAAGTATATGTTTTATCATCAAACATGATTGGCTTGTGTGCATACTACTTTCATATGCAACAACGCATATTACTGTATTTTAACCACCTGGTATTTCAACAGTGTTAATGGTAACAACCACGCCGTTATTTATAAAACTAAAACTTGTCGTTTTTTTCATCCGACAGTTATTCTGTCATGGGGCCCACAAATGACTGCGCCGTCGTACGAATATTCCCCGACAACAAGAATATTTCACGACCAAACGAATATTCCCCAACAGAAATGAGTATTTTATAACCACTTGTGTATTTTGAAATTTTTATATATATCCCACAACTATAACATTATATGAAATTCACTCCATAATATTCAAAAATAATATTTATAGAAAATTCATCTTTATTCATAAAAGTTGGGGTCTTACAACACTATTCAAATATCACATACTCGATCCAATCAAATTAAATTATTAAGTCTCATGACACACACACACACACACACACACACACACACACACACACACACACACACACACACACACACATATATATATATATATATATATATATATATATATATATGCATACTAATAAATTCGCAATTGTCTTCATTTTTATTTTTAATATTATTTATAAAATTCACGGGTATTACATCTCTCATATTCAAACTTTCTTTTAAAATTTCATTTTCATTTTTGAGATATTCATTTTCTTTTCTCTATTCAATAAATGACTCAACTTCATTCATTAATTAGCTCATTTACGTAATTCTTAAAGTAGGCAGTTTTCTTTTTGAGTTGTTGATTTTCATTTTGTAAAGCAATATAATCAGATGTAGATATTTCAAAAGCTTCATGAAAATTTGTTACCTCAAGTTGATCATCATCTTCTAGTCCCACGAAATAAAGTTGGCCAATTTCTTTTTCTTATTCTGTTTTGGACTTACTCATTGGAGTACTTGAGCTACCTTTTTGTTTCTTCCTTTGAAATTATCTCTCGAGTTTTCTTGAGATCATTTCAATTTCTTCATCAAAATCTTCGTGATCACCTTCATTGTTGCTCTCGGCTTGAAGTGTTAATGTCTTCTTCATTGGTGTTTTATCTTCTTCATCATACATTCTTAGCTTATTTTCAAATTCTTCAAACTCTCCAACTAAGGTAAGAGTGTGACGTCCCCAAAATAGGTATACATCACCCATTCTGAATCGCCAAATACATGGTACAGAATACAAATATAAATTTAATTATACAACTATCGTGTAAAATACGACAAAACATAGCTGAGAGTTTTAACACGAATATTGTCTTCTAGACAATATCCAAACTCAAATGGAGTCCTCGTTACAATTATTATTACATAATTTTATAAAATAGTGAGGACTACTACTGCCACCATCTCAAACTGTCACTCCATTCCCCGACTAGTCCAGGCTACGTTCTCATTTCCTGAAGAGAACCATGAAAGCAAAAGGGTGAGCTCAACTAGCCCAGTAAGAAATATTATGACTAAAATAATGCATAATAAATTACCGTTAGCCTTCAACAGTTAAACTGATAAAATATAATAAATAACAAGTTTAACTACAGCAGAACAAACAATCCATTAGAAGAGTCAAGTAGTGCATAATATCTACTATCTTCTTTGATTTAAAAACTTTATCATCAATTTTATCGCTGAGACTCAGCTTAATAAATAATTCACATCACTGATTTATCCATGTACTACGGGCCAAGAATATTCATTAGTATCACATTCACGAATTATCCATGCACTACGGGCCAAAGATATTCGTGTTATCACAAATGGTCATGATCATGATCATGCCAACAACTGTCCATCAATGCACTATGGGCCAATGAGGACATTTACCACACCATTTGTAACATTACATGTCATAATTATACTGAATAATCCTTGGTCATAATCATACCAATCAACAGTCCATCTATGCACTACGGGCCAAAAATGACTTTCATCACAATATAAGCATGAGGATGATGACAATAATATAAGAATTCAATTAAATGAGACCAATGATAAATTTTAAAGATTTATAATTCAATTTATCTAGAAATCAATAATGTCCAAATTGTCAACATGATACTGCTTTGTGGAGTAAAATTCAAGAATAATATTGTATCAAAAATAATTTGGACGGAAAAGAAATAAATTTTTATCATGAATAGTATCTCGGGTGAATAGTATCCCGTGAATAGTACTTCGTGAATAGTACCCCAGCATGAAAAAATTAAAAATTATCCAAAATGTTCAGAATAATATTTTTGTGAAAAGATACTAGATGAAGTGCAAATTTCAAGGATATTCTACTAATTTCACGGAGTATAGAAGCAATACTTTAATAAAATGAGTGTAGAATTCAGAATCTAAAACGAAATAATATTACTTACATACTACAGAGTATGGAAGAAAATATTATTTCATACGAATATTGAACAAAAATAAAATCCCTTACTTTAAAAAGAAAACTATTCCGACTGGTATAGCGGGGATATTCTTACAAAAAACTTGCACTGTTTTCTACCCTCGAAGCTTCCTAAAACTTGAAAGAAATACGCTCAATATTATAGAAGAAGAATTCTCTTATTCTGGTGTGATTTTTAATTCTAAACTAAGAATCTTATTTATAGGAGAATGGCAGAGCACTATTTGGACGCATAGTAGAAAAGTTCACGGGCGAATTTCACGGACGCAGAACGGATTTTCTGATTTTACTATACAAATACTATGCAGATACTATGCAAATACTATGCATATATATATATATATATATATATATATATATATATATATATATATATATATATATATATATATATATATATATATATATAACCTTTGCCTTACGACAAAGGCACACAACTCTCACACACTAAATTCTATACACACACATATGCTTATATATATACATATACTTTATAACCTACTACCGATTATTTTAAAAAATGAGTAAGTGGGGGTCCAAATAATACGCTAAACTTACAACAAATACTTCATAAAAAAATTTCCTCAATATTTTTAACAGCATTTATTCATCAATAATATAACTTGCAATATTAACAACCAGATCATTCCCAAGAAAGAGGGGGCTTTTCGATAAGAATTTCTCCCTATTGGCGCGCAATTAGGTGACCAAACCCCTTTTTTCGACAGAACTTTCTAGACATTGTTAATAATGAAAATAATAATATGAAGAACTTGTCATCTCAATTATTGATTTAATAATATAAAATATTGTAACAATAATTGAATCAAATAACGTGAGATACTATGCAGCAATTACTGTGACAATAATTGAGTATAACTGAGTGACTTCTCACGTAAGCATCAAATACCGTGTGCTACTATGCAACCACACGTATTACTGTACTTTTATCACCGGGTATTTTAACAGTTAACGGTAAAATTTTCGCCGTTATTTTTTAAAAAAAATATTTCTGTCGTTTTCTAACTCCGACAATAATTCCGTTGTGGGGTTCACCAATGATTGTGCCGTCGTACGAATATTCCCTGTTAAAACGAATATTCCCCGACCAATCGAAAATTTTATAACAACTTGCTTACTTTGCAAAATTTATAAATATTACCCACAACTATAACATTATATCAAATTCACGTCATAATATTCAAAAATATATTTCGAGAAAAATTAATCTTTATTCATGAAAGTTGGGGTCTTACAAAGAGTTTCCATGCTACAAATTGTTGATGAGTCTTGAAGAGTTATGACTTTCGGTGCGAACCGTTTGGGCATGACTCTTAGCAGCTTTCTATTAATTTCCTTATGATCAATTTTCTTCCCAAGCATACTAAGCGAGTTCATTAGTGTGAAGAACCTTGCTTGAACTTCTTGAATTGTTTCATCTTTCTCTAATTTGAAGAACTCGTAGTCCTATATTAACATACTCAATTTAACCTCCTTGACTTTGGAAGCACCTTCATGACTCATCAAGATAGTGTCCAACATTTCTTTTGTTGTGTTGCACGATGATAGTTTATCAATTTCAGCTTGGACCATTCGGCTTAGCAAGGTGTTCATGGCTCTTGAGTTATAGAAAAACATGTAGCTTTCGTTTGCATCAATCTCCATTAAGGTTGTAAACGAGTCAAACAATTCGGGCTCGATTCAAGCTTGACTCGAAAAATACAAACGAGACTCGGATTCGTTAATACTATGATCCAAATCTGAGCATTAAAAATAGTTCGAATAAAAATATGAGTAGAATTTGAGCAATGTTATACTCGACTCGTTTAAGATTCAAACTACTCGAATTCTTTATTGTGATTCGATACATATTCGATTTGATGCTCGATAAGTTCTCTTATAATATATACAAATTTAAATCAAATTAGGATAAATAATTATTATTATTTTGTTTTGTTTATAATTTTAATTGTGATTTTATTTTTGTAAAATGTAATAGTAAATATATTTTCTCATTTCTAAGTAAAATAACAAATTCAATTTATAATTATATTTATTATAAAACTAGTTATTATGTAGATACTCGAATTCGAGCTTGAATTTAAAGCTCGCGAGTAGTTTGAATATAATTCGATCCGAGTCGGATCGAATTCGAGTAATAAATATTCGAGTCGAGTCGAATCTAAGTATATTTTTTCAAATACAATTCAAATTTGAGTACAAATTTATCATTTCAAGTCGAATTTGAGCAGCTCTATGTTCTCTTCGGTTCAACTCGTTTACACCCTTAATCTCCATAAGACTCTTGGGTCTACCATCATCATGCCTCGGGATGACAGGTCCATTTTCAGCTACCCACCATTCCCGTGGGTCTCAATTAAAATAGATCTTCATTATGAACTTCCAAAAGTTGAAGTTCTCATTTTCGAAAAACAGAGGCGGCCTGCTTGTGAACTAACCTTCTTAAAAGATAAGGTGTGTCATAGGATCTTCCCCTACGATCTGCAAAGATCAATATTAGTAGAGTTAAGTTTTAATACCAAATGTTATTTTATATATGTTCACACCTATAGGGGGTGAATAGGTGTCTAAGCTAAAATGTAATTGACAAAAACAAATTTTTAATTTTCTGTTACAGGTCTAAAATAGATAGGTGATGCCAATTACTTTTAGTGTCTTCTTTAGAATATATTTTACTTTAGTTATAATGCAAGCAGGAGAAAGCAGTGAAAGATTGTGTCTGGATTAGACCGACTTCTATTTTAGTTATAATGCAAACATAAGAAATTGGTACGAGATAGTTTCTGGATTAGTTCACTTAATCTATCAGCATGACACTATTATGCATATGTATACAAACTGTTTAAATTCAGAATAAGAATGTAAATGATCAAGACACACATATTTGCAAACCACAAACACAAAGATTTTTATGTGATTCAGCCTCTATCTTCTAATCTAGTGGCCTAGTTCATGTTCAATACCAATTGGTATTGAAGACTCTTTTTATTGAAATTATTATCCAATTAAGTACAAAATTACTCCTTGTACAAATAAGCTCTGTTATTTGGTGGACACCACTACCCCTTTTGCACCGCTGCAACTTTTGCACCGCTGCAATTTTCTCATCACCGAGATCTTTAAAGCTTCTTGTATACGACCTTTATCCACTATTGGATCAACCAAGCTAAACAAGGCTTGAACTCATAATTTAATACAAATAATTTAGAGTACAATGGGCTCTGAATTTTCAGCCAAAAGGAATTAACAATCAATACAATGAATAGTTGAAAATAGCTTTGAAAGGCTCTTACTTATCTCTGTAATGTGACTAATATAAACTTCAAGTGTTCTGCCGCATGATTAGCCGAGAAAGAGGAATATATATACTGAAGAGAACAAAGGCTATGAAAAGAGTTGTTAACATAAAAGACTTGGGGGTTGTTTGATTAGCATTGAATGGCTGACCGATTCAGCCATTCAGTGTGTTTGTTTCGAAAAAAATTGTCTAAATAGTTGAATCGGTCTGTTATTCAGACGATTTGGGTTGAATGGCTAAGTCCCATTTTTTTGGCTGGATGAATATTTTTTATAATATTAACTATTATATTATATTAAGTAATATTAAATAAATTTACAACAATTTTGAATTTTTTCAGAAAGGTAAAATAATAAAAATCTATTTATTCAGATGTTTCAGACATGTTAATTATCAAACAACTTTTTTCATCCAGATTCAGATTCATTCAGTTTTTATCAAACCCCCCCTTAGTCTAATTGGAAAATCACATGAATCTAACAATTTGTTTATCCAAAGAATATAATATAATCTCCTCAACACCAAAGCAGACTAAGGGGCTGTTTGATTAGTCTTGAATGTCTGACCGATTCAGTCATTCAGTGTATTTGTTTCGGAAAAAATTTGTCCGACTGGCTGAATCGGTCAACCATTCAGACGATTTGGGCTGAATGACTAAGTCCTGTTTTTTTGGCTGAACGACGGCTGAATGGATTTTTTTTATAACATTAACTATTCTATTAAGTAATATTAAATAAATTTACAACAATTTTGAATTTTTTCAGAGTGGTAAAATAATAGAAATCTATTATTCAAATGTTTCAGACATATCAATTATCAAAAAGTTTTTTTTTATTCAGATTCAGCTCATTCAGATTCATTAAGTTGTTATCAAACACCCCCTAAACCAAACTAAATAGCTTAATATAAGGAGAGAAATAGTCTGAATAAAATACTCAATAGTCAAAATGGTTTCCTTAAAAGACTTCCAATCAAATAATATAGCACATCTTTATTTTATATTAAGGAAACTTTTCAGCAATAATAATACCTTTGAATTTAAAACTCTTGGGCTATAAATATGTCATGCAATCCTGCAGAATATATCAATTAGACTTGTATTCAAATTGGGCCAAAACAGACGATATCATTTTCAATAAATCATTATTAAATTAATCCAAATAAAACTCAATTCAGTCCATTAAATAACTTACATACACTAACATACTGACTACTGTCATCATTAAAACCTCATAATAAAAACTAACAGTGTGAAAGAAATAAAATTCTCCGATTACAAGACGATGAACATGCATCTTCTCTGGCTATTTTTTCAGTTCTTCTGACTATACTTTCCATAGTAGCTAGACTTATATCAAATCAGACAAGTTCCTGGTGATTAGAGAAGGGCAGAGAAAATGGTGTTGTTATATTATTTGACTAAACGACTAATGATCCTTGACTTGTAGAGTTCTTATTGTTGATTATCATCGTTATCTCAATGAATTATAATTTGCATAATATGAATAAAAGTTTTTGACACGTATTGCGTTTCTCCAATAATAATAAATATTCGATGAACTTCTTTTCTTTTTTTTTGATAACCGGAAGTTTCCAAAATAGTGATTAAATATTTTTTGATTACTTCATATGGAGTAATAAATTACTTTCCACCACATGTCACAACAATGGCCAAAATGTCCAACTTTATTTAGGTATGAGATTCACTTTACTAATAGGATTCTACATTCTATAATTTTAATAAAAGAAATACGTGATCTGATTTTTATAGGCTAATAGCCCCACATGACTGACATGAGCCAAGTCTCAATATCGAATTAGAACAAAGGTGGCACCTTTAATGTGGATTTGGGATAGTGGGTGGTTCTTTTTGTTCCTTTAGATTATGTCAATTTTATTTGCTTAATTCAAAAGTTATTTTTAAGCCTAAACACTCCATTTAAGTTTGGAAAGTTCCAAATCTTGTCTATTTTACATGGTACATATACTTTCGGCCAATGTTTTCCATTATCGAACCCAAAAAATTATTAGGTGGATAGTTCATTGATTTAATAAATGGTTGTATCGTTATTGAATCGGTGACTTTATAAATATATATTATTAGTAATTAATAAAAATTTAAAAAATATCGTTTTTTATGAACTAAAATATAATAAAATTGAGTTACAATATTACTAAAAGTGGTTAATTTTAATATTAAAAAAAATTTGGTACAAAAAATATTTTTTTAAAAAAAAGAGTTCACCGGGTCAGCTTAACCGGTTCGATCTGTGGTCAACCAATTCAATCCGAATTTTGACCAATCGGGTCAAACCTAACTGGACATAGAACCAATTTTTATCGATCCGAACGGGGTCTGAAAATAGTGCTTTCAACAATCTTTCTGTTAGATTATCACAAGTGAGTCGGAGTCTAACGTTGGAGAGATAATAAATTTGCGAAAGATTAATATACATGAATGGACCCAAGACCTAATGACTTAAACTGTTAGGTTAAGTTGGATTCCAAACATGTGTGTTAATGCAATGTATACGCGCATGCAATGTGTAGGCTCCTCGTTCTTCCCCAACCCAACAATTGGTTTTAGAGTCGCGGATAATTAAATTCAGGTTGGTGAACCTCTTCAAAATAAAATAAGCAATAGTGATGTGGAAAATAAAATCCCGGGCAACCTCTTCAAAAGACACATGATGATGCTGACATTTTCGATGATGGGTTGGTGTCGTCCCCAAAGGGCTCTCAATGATGATGTTGAATTCTTGATGGGTTATAGTCAATAATTAGTTTCGAGAGTGGTTAGCCGAGTATTGGTGATCCGCGGTGACTGAAGAGAAGATGATCAATTATTGATGGAAGTTAACTCGCGGTGAATAAAGTCGAGAGTGATTAGCCAAGAATCGGTGATGTGATGATTGAAGATAAGTGTTCAAGTGAGGGAGAACTCTTGATGTGATGAATTCACTTATGAGTGAGATATTGTTAGGATATCAGAAGTGAGTTGGAGTCTCATATAGAAAAATTAATAAAAGTACAAAGAAGTGTGAAAGATTAATATATACGAATGACCCCAAACCTAATAACTTAAATTTTTTGATAAAGTTAAGTTATGAACGTGTGTTAATGTATTGAGTACTTGCACACAACTTGTAAAATCATGACCTCTTTTAAATGGAAATAATTCATGGTACAAGTCATATTATCAATTTGAGTAAATATTTCTCATTTTGACTTTTTTAAGTCAAGTTTTAATATTTTTAAGTTCAAAATTGACCAGAACTTTAATCAACTATTGTAAACTATTAAAATAAATTAACATGTAATTGTAGTTATAGTTATATTTATATTCTTAGTTATTCAATGATATCTTAACATATCTAAATTTTCACTAAATTAATGGAGATTCTACATCATATAGTCCCGCCGTCCCTAATTAGGAACCTCTCTTCAAATAGTTATTTTTAAGAAATTATGCCATAATTATGGAATAAATCAACTATTTCTTTTTCTTTTTCTTTTTCTACTTTTGTTATTCAAGTTTGGTCTATTATTTTTATATATACTTATGCTTAGTTGATTTCTAATTCTTTTTATATATATAATTAATTTTAGTTGTATTTGAAATAATGTCAGAAAAAAAAATTAATAAACGTATCAGCTGCTACGACATATGCCACACCAACTTTAGTTAATCAAGGTTGGATCTTTGATAAGATTTTTTTTTTTTTTTGGGGGGGGGGGGGGGGGGGGAGGGGGGGGGGGGGTTTATCAATTTTTTCAAAATGTCAAGGTTATAGATGAAAAAAATAAGAGTTCAAAGGTTAAATTGGGAAAAAAAGAAGAGTAAAGTTAGATGGTTTTTTTGGGAATTGATAGTTCCACATGTATTTTTGATATTTCTACTGGCATCTGGTTACCATTAAGTTAATTTCATGGTAAGTTGGTCAATTGACCAATACAGTGCTGATACACATAGAGAGATCACCTTTCGGGCTGTGTGTCGACACTGTATTAGTCAATTGATTAAAATTAATTTCATATTAATCACTCTCTTCCACATAGTTCTCTCTCACATAAATATACAGTAGAGCTCACCTTTATATAAAAAAGAATCATATAAAAATATCAAAAATATAAGTGCTTTTTTGTGTGGTCAATGTAAGAAGAGCTAATTAAGATTGAGGATAGTGAAAAGTCCTACAATTTGCACACCAAAACAAAAGGAAAATAGAAGATCTACTAGTATAATTTTTGAGTGGTGGACATGTGCTTTATTCTTAAATCTATCATCATCAGACTTTGAGAGAAAAAGTTGAAACTTTGGCGCCAGGGTTTTGGGTTTGATTTGTGGGCATGGAAAAGGAGAGAGAAAAAGTAAATCATAATTAAATTAAGTAATTTGGTGGATCCTATTAGTTACTACTCCTGTTAAGTTGGCCATGCCACATCAACAACTTTTAGTACTAAATTTAGAGTGCTTCCACGTACACAGATAACTTGGACAGAATAATTAAATTGAAAGAATAAAAATAATTTGTTCCGGCGAATAAATGAATTGTATTATTAAATTGTTCACTGAAACAAATTTCTTTTATTTTTTCAATTCAATTATCTTGTCCAATTTACCTATCCGCATAGAATTATTTCTCAATTTATAGTCACATATAAAGTCACCTTAATATTATTGTATTCAATGTCCACTTTATTTAAATTTCAACTTTTAAAGAAAACATGTTACAATTATAGGCAAGAATTTTATTTTTTATTTTTTTTAAAAAAGAAGTTAATTTGAAAGATTTCCTCTTACATTGTGCATGGTTACCCCTATAATATGTTCCAAATTTTAAAAATTTGAGAGGATAGAAGGAAGGAAAGGAGAAATTTTAAAATATATATTGTATTCTTTAACATCCACTATATTGTATTATTTTTTGTGTCACAAGCGTTGCATATGTGCTTATTTCATTGAATTTAAATAACAAAAATAAAAAGTAAATTATTAATGTTTTAAAACTTACATGGATAAAAATTTTGGAACACAAAATGTCTGCTTAGGAGAGCTGCTTTATATTAGTATGTGTGACACACGCGTTGCGTGTACAATTAATATTAGTATATAATATATATTTTTATTAAATTTAAAAAGTATTATTAGAACATATTAAAAAATTAAATTAAAGAGGACAAAAGTGTAACATTACCAAATTTTTGAGACAAAAAAATAATAATTTTTTTTTGAGGCTGTCACAGTCCCTTCCTTTATAGAATTGGGAGAATAGATATATAGATTACATCATTGTTTTTGTATTTATTGAAATTTTTTTTTAGAGTAGTGCTACGCAGACAGGGAGATGGGACAGGAAAATTGGACCGGTTGCCTCTTTTTTTTTTTACAGTGACTTTCAAAAAATATATAGTATTTATTCCAACAGTAATTTTTATAAAATATAGTGTTTTAGGTGTAATTTGGATACCCTGTATTTGTATGTGTATCCAAATTACACCTAAAACACTATATTTTATAAAAATTACTGTTGAAATAAATACTATATATTTTTTGAAAGTCACTGTAAAAAAAAAATAAAAAAATATTGGACCGGTCCAATTTTCTCCATATTTCCTGTCTGCCCAGACTTATTGTTTTTTTTATTACATTTATATTTCTTTTCCTTTGCTTTATCTCCACATTCCAAACATATCCTTACTACTAACACATTGAGTAAAGTTTTGGAATTGAACTTCAAACTATTGCAATTACTACCATTAAAAAGAAATAGTTTAATAAACAAATAAAGCTGCTTATTTTTGTCTTTCTCGAATGAGAATCTTTAACATTGTGTTTATGAGTTTTAAAAAGAGGGGGAAAAAGAATTTATAACTTAAGAGATAAAAGAGAGGAAAAGAAAAAGGAATTTATTTTATTTATTTGTGTTTTGAAAGAAAATTTTAACTTAACGAGTACATTATTATTTTTATCTTTATGAAAAAGAAACTATTATAAGAATATTTTTAATATTTTATTGTCATCCAAGTATTTGATAATTTTTTTTTAAAAAAAATTCCCAAGTTTGGAGAAAGACTATGTGAGAAGATGTCAAATTTCTCCTCTAAAAAAGCTCACAAGTTGTTTACTTTTCATTAGGACTGTCAATTGAACTAAGTGAGTTAAGCTTAAGGCTATCCAAATTCAGCCTAATTAAATATTGATCAGCTCGGGTTCGGGCTCAATCCATTCAGCCTCATAATATATTGTTCAAACTCACTACATATGTGATCACTAGTTTTGTTGGGCCATGATGCTTTATGTAATGGGCTGGGCCGAATGGACCTATTCATTGCATTGTATTTATTAGGTCTTGAATGTGTTGGTTCGGTTCGTTGGACTGACCGATTAGACAAATAAATATATTGAATGAGCTTTGACCGGTAATGATGAAAAAGATAACAGTTGACTGTTATCTCTGTCCTCTCTGCAATGCATTAATGTGGATTGAACTTAGTTGGTCGGCGGTGAAAAACAGTGATGGGATGTAGCAGGTGAGCTGCGTGCAGTCGGCTGAGGTCACCAGTAGTGGGGGGTTGTGTCAGATGGTAGTGGGTGGCACGAGAAACCGAACATGAGAGTATATGTAGGAAGGATATCGTACAATAAAAGGTAACTGATATTTTATCTCTCTAAAGACTCTAGATATTATTATTTCTCCATTGTTAAACCTTGTGATTGCCTGTACTGACTCTCACGCCGGAGCTATCCCTCGACGGTCCAAGCCGTCAAGCTTCTGGTATTGACGTGTTTACTGTGTAGGATTGGACGTGTCTTACGTGATTGGGGCTCGTGAAAAGATCTTGGCGTTAACATTGACGCTAGAAGGAGGGGTTTTCTAGTGTTCTTGAGTTTTCAATTACATAGTTTAACTGTTTTACGTCGGAGGTTATGGAGAAGAGTAAGACAACTATTGATGAGGGACAACCGATGGCCACAAGTTCCTTTACTCCGAGAGTATCTATTAAGGATCGGTTAGGTCCTTCAAAGAGTGCTCATGATAGTACAGCTTCTAAGCATGTTTCTGAAGGTTCTCGTTTGAGAGCCCATGGTGATGCTAAAAGAAGATTGGTTTTTGCTGCCGAGAAAGGACCTGACCATGGTTGGAAACGGGTAGAAGGCACACCGCCTAGAACCCGACACCGAGATGGTCAGACCGATAAGGCGTCCAAGTTAGCCAAGATGACAGATGAAGCCAACAAGGCCTTAGAGGTACTTTTGAAACAAAGGGAAGATATCGCTGAACAGATGCTTCGTATGGCGGAGTTGAGGGACGAAGCGTTTAGCTATGCTCAGTCCGAAGAGCATGGTAGGCCTGCAGAAAGGAGACAGAGAAGAGGAAAGGAGAATGTACATTCTGGTAATGAATCTCGAGGCCGACCTCGGGATCGGAGAAGATCAAGAAGCCCTACTCCTTAGAGATCGAAGAGGGCACTCCACCCTATCGGTTATAGGGAACATGGTCGAAGCAAACAAAGAAGCAGGTCCAGGGAGTACACGCCTGTGAATGCAAAGAAGGCTTCTAGTGTTCTTGAGCTTTCAATCACATAGTTTAACTGTTTTACGTCGGAGGTTATGAAGAAGAGTAAGACAACTATTGATGAGGGACAACTGATGGCCACAAGTTCCTTTACTCCGAGAGTATCTATTAAGGATCGATTAGGTCCTTCAAAGAGTGCTCATGATAGTACAACTTCTAAGCATGTTTCTGAAGGTTCTCGTTCGAGAGCCCATGGTAATGCTAAAAGAAG
This sequence comes from Panax notoginseng, assembly GCA_016801055.1. NCBI lineage: Eukaryota > Viridiplantae > Streptophyta > Magnoliopsida > Apiales > Araliaceae > Panax > Panax notoginseng. The sequence continues at coordinate 47,690,567 of CM029022.1, forward strand.
ATTGGTTTTTGCTGCCGAGAAAGGACCTGACCACGGTCAGAAACGGGTAGAAGGCACACCGCCTAGAACCCGACACCGAGATGGTCAGACCGATAAGGCGTCCAAGTTAGCCAAGATGACAGATGAAGCCGACAAGGCCTTAGAGGTACTTTTGAAACAAAGGGAAGATATCGCTGAACAGATGCTTCGTATGGCGGAGTTGAGGGACGAAGCGTTTAGCTATGCTCAGTCCGAAGAGCATGGTAGGCCTGCAGAAAGGAGGCAGAGAAGAGGAAAGAAGCATGTACACTCTGGTAATGAATCTCGAGGCTGACCTCGGGATCGGAGAAGATCAATAAGCCCTACTCCTTAGAGATCGAAGAGGGCACTCCACCCTATCGGTTCTAGGGAACATGGTCGAAGCAAACAAAGAAGCAGGTCCAGGGAGTACACGCCTGTGAATGCAAAGAAGGCACCCCGCCTTGAGTATTCTCATCATAGGGACGGAGTTCCTCGCCAAAGTAGATCGAGAAGTCACACTCTCGAGAATCCACTGAGGGCACACCGCCCTGTGGGTACTCGTCATCAAAGAAGTCCGTCAAAAATAGGGGGTTCGAATGATAAGGGTCGATCTACTCAGAAGAAGAGAGATTCTCCGGAGATCAAAGTTTCTTCGCAACCGGAAGGAGTGGAATTTCTGGTCAAGGAATTGAAGGAGCTTCGGAAGCAGTTGGCTGAAGTCCAACAAGTCAAAGATACTTCGGGGAAGAAGGCGTGTGACGCCCCCAAAATAGGTATACAACACCCATTCTGAGTCTCCAAACACATGGTACATAAAGCAAACTATAACTTCAATAATACAAATGTCGTGTGAAATACGACAATACATACTGTGAGTTTAAATACAAATATTATCTTCTAGACAATATCCATACTCAAATAAGTCCTCAATACAATTATTCAAATACTATTTTACAGAAATAGTGAGGACTGCTAAAACATCTTTCTAGAATCATTACTCCATACCCCGACTCGATCCTGCTATGTTCTCATCTCCTGAGAAGAAAAATGGAACAAAAAGGAAAAGAGTGAGCTCAACTAGCCCAGTAAAGAATATTATGACTAAGATAATATACAACAAATTATCATTAGTCTTCAACAAGAAAAAATCTGATAAAATATAATAAACAACAAATTTTAGATCAACAACTGCAGCGGAAACAGCAAACCATTAGAAGAGTCAAGTAGAGAATGAGTTCTACTATTTTTTAAGATTTAAAAGTCCATCATCAATATTTTATCCCTATAACAACAATCAATAACCATCTTTAATCAAATATTAATCTTTACACTACAGACCAAAGATATTCATTTATATCACCAGTCGATCATGTTCATCTCAACACCTGTTCATCTTTGCACTATGGGCCAAAGATATTCATCAGTTAATCATTCATCTTTGCACTACAAGCCAAAGATATTCAGTAATATCATCATTTAGGACTGAGGATGATGAAAAATATCTTAAAGAAAACGAATCCAGTGAGACAGAAGGACAAATAGTAGGGATTCGTATAACAATTTATCCAAGATCAATAATACTTCATAATAATCAATTGTGAAGTAGAATTCAAAAATAAAGATCAAAACATGGATACAATCAAAGATAGTAACCATAATAGATATTTTGGACAAAAAGAGAAAATTTTATTTTTCGGTGAATAGTGCCGTATTCGTGAATAGTGCCGTATATGTGAATAGTGCCGTATACGTGAATAGTAACTCCGACACAAAAAATTTTAAATTTGATAAAAAACTCATATCAATATTTCAGCATAATGATATTGAAGAAAATAATATCATTTAAGAAGAAAATAATATCTCTTACCTCAAAATAACTGTACTTCTGACTGAATTTCGGATATAGTGCTGACAGAAACTTGCACCGTATAGCAACACTCAAAGTATACTCACAAGAATACGCTCGATAATATAGAGAGAAAAAGAGAGAAAACTTGTTTCTGGTGTGATTTTCAATTCTAACTTAGCCATCTATTTATAGGAAAATGCTAGAACGCCATAAGAGACTAAATAATAAAATAATATTATTATTAATTACAATTCCTACGCATGCTTTGAATTTTTGGGCAGCCATGTTGGAAGAATTCAGTAGCTCATGTGTGTATTCCACCAACCAAAAGTTGGCCCCCCCATAAATTTAATAAAAATTATTTTATTTTTCCGAAACTTCAACAATTTATAGAAAATAGCCCGTTTATGAGAAAAATTCGAAACTCGCGTGTTTTCTATAGGAAATTTAATTGTCTACAACTTTGTAGAAGAAAGTTTTTCTAAATTCCAATCAGAAAATACCCGAATTTCACAAACGGATGATTTTTAATACCTCCACACCGACAAAATACTGATAAAACACCTCAACATTAATTCCTTTATTTTTATCCACATAAAAATAAATATATCCATCATTTATATCCACATAAAATAAATATTTTCTTGTCATATAAATCAATAATTAATTATTCACAAATAATATTCCAGAATCACAATTATGACAACCAGGCCGTTCCCAGGAAAGAGGGGGCTTTCTAATAAGGATTTCTCCTTACTGGCGCGTAATTAGATGACCAAACCTCTCCTTAGACAGAACTTTCTAGACATCGCCAATAATGCTATCTAATAATATTATTCAAATAATATGAATTATTGATCTGATAATGGAAAATACTGTGCAACAACAATTATTGAAACAACAATAATATAAAATATTAACGCAGCAATTATTGAATCAATAAAATAAAATATTGAACAATAACTACTGTAACAATTATTGAGTAGTGCATTCTTATGTACGAATCAATAATTCAACTATACTGTGCAATACCATGTCCTACTGTGCAACTACGCGTATTACTGTATTTTAACCACCGGGTATTCTAACAGTGTTAACGGTAACAACTACGCCGTTATTTATAAAAACTCAAACTTGTCGTTTTCTTTATCCGACAGTTATTCTGTTATGGGCCCCACAATTGACTGCGCCGTCGTACGGATATTCCCAACAAGAAGAATATTCCACGACCAAACGAATATTCCACGACCAAACGAATATTCCCCGACAACAATGATTATTTTATAACCACTTGCTTATTTTACAAAATTTGCACATTTCACCTATAACCAAAGTATTATATCAAATTATCACTTTACTATTCCAAGATAATAAATAGGGAAATTTAATTTTATTTATAATAAGTTGGGGTCTTACAACCTCCCCTTCTTATGAAATTTCGTCCTCGAAATTGACGTACGTACCTGGTGTTTCGAACTGGTGAGGGTACCTTGCTTTCATTTCTGATTCCAACTCCCAGGTCATTTCTTCAATAGCATGGTTCCTCCACAAAACCTTAACTTGTGGTATAACATTGGTGCGTAGGACATGCTCTTTCCTATCCAAGATCTTAACAGGTACCTCTTCGTATGTTAAATCTTCGGCTATCTTGTCTAGTTCTAACGCAATAATATGGTTCTGGTTTTTCACATATTTACGAAGCATGGAAATGTGAAAAATATTATGAACACGAGACATACTTGGAGGTAATGCGAGTCTATAGGCCACAATTTCTATTCGGTCAAGAATCTCAAATGGACCAACAAATCTTGGATTGAGCTTTCCTCTCTTTCTAAATCTTGTAACTCCCTTCCATGGTGCAACACGTAACAGTACATGATCTCCAATATTAAACTCCACGTCCTTTCTATGAAGATCAGCATAACTCTTTAGTCGACCTTGTGAGATTTGAATACGTTGTTGAATCATTTGGATCTTTTCTGTAGTCATTCGTACCAACTTTGGTCCCAACAATGTTGCTTCACCCACCTCGTCCCAGCATAATGGAGAACAACATTTTCTTCCATACAACGCCTCGAATGGAGCCACACTTATACTTGCCTAATAACTGTTGTAGTAGGAGAATTCCACCAATGGTAGGTACTTATCCCAACTCCCTTTGAAATCTAGGACACAGAGTCTTAATAGATCTTCAAGAGTTTGAATAGTTCTCTCTGATTGTCCGTCCGTTTGAGGATGGTATGCTGAACTAAATCATAAATCCGTGCCCATAGCTTTTTGCAAGCTAACACAAAATCGTGAAGTGAATCTTGGGTCACGATCCGAAACCATGGATACTGGCATGCCATGCAATCTCACAATCTCATTCACGTACATACAAGCAAGACGTTCAATCAAAACATGGATACAATCAACATTAATTCCTTTATTTTTATCCACATAAAAATAAATATATCCATCATTTATATCCACATAAAATAAATATTTTCTTATCATATAAATTAATAATTAATTATTCACAAATAATATTCCAGAATCACAATTATGACAACCAGGCCGTTCCCAGGAAAGAGGGGGCTTTCCAATAAGGATTTCTCCTTACTGGCGTGCAATTAGATGACCAAATCTCTCCTTAGACAGAACTTTCTAGACATTACCAATAATGCTATCTAATAATATTATTCAAATAATATGAATTATTGATTTGATAATGGAAAATACTGTGCAGCAATAATTATTGAAACAACAATAATATAAAATATCAACGCAGCAATTATTGAATCAATAAAATAAAATATTGAACAGTAACTACTGTAACAACTATTGAGTAGTGCATTCTTAAGAGTGCACTACTCAATAATTCAACTATACTGTGCAATACCGTGTGTTACTGTGCAACTACGCGTATTACTGTATTTTAACCACCGGGTATTCCAACAGTGTTAACGGTAACAACTACGCCGTTATTTATAAAAACTCAAACTTGTCATTTTCTTCATCCGACAGTTATTCTGTTATGGGCCCCACAATTGACTGCGTTGTCGTACGGATATTCACGACAAGAAGAATATTCCACGGCCAAACGAATACTCCTCGACAACAATGATTATTTTATAACCACTTGCTTATTTTGTAAAATTTACACATTTCACCCATAACCAAAGTATTATATCAAATTATCACCTTACTATTCCAAGATAATAAATAGGGAAATTCAATTTTATTTATAATAAGTTGGGGTCTTACAAGGCGTCACCTTTTTCCTCGGATATTCTCAAAGAGAAGGCTGACCCTACCAAGAAGTTGCCTCATATGGAAAGTTATGATGGGTCTGGGGATCTATATGATCATAGTCAGGCGTTCGACAGACTGATGGACTACTATGACTTTAGTGATTCTGCTAAATGTCACACATTCGTTACGATGCTCCGAAAAGAAGTGGATGGGAACTTTGCCTTCGATCTCAGTCTCATCTTGGGCAGATTTATGTGGTAAGTTTCATGCTCGTTTTGGGAGCAACAAAAGAAGGGGAAAGCCAACAGGTTCATTGGCTCAAGTTTGATAATTTTTGAATGAGTCCTTGAGCCAGTATGTGAAGCGCTTTCGAGAAGCAGTAGGCCAGGTGACCGATCTCAATGATCTTCAAGCTGTTGGAATGTTTTAGAACGGTCTAGATCTGGTGAAGTCAAAAAAGTTGGTGAAGAAGCTGATGTTTCACCACTCGAAGAGCCTAGCCGAAGCTTTCGATAAAACAGAAGGCTATATAGTGGTAGAGGAGGCTATGAATAGCTTGAAGCGTCCTTCTTTGGATAGGCTGAAGGAGACGGATCGAGATAAAACCGAGGGCAGTCAGAAGAAGGGCGAGGGGAATAATGACCATTATGATGGAGGGTCCAAGAAATACAACAACAATTGGCGACAGGGAGGAGGTCGTTCGTCATTTCCAACTCAGAAGGTAAACAAGACATACACCCAATTGAACACTGATAGAGCTGTTATTCTAGATCAGATCAAAAATTAACCCATCTTTGAACCACCTCGGGACAACCTTAAGCCCAGAGCCGGTAATTCTCGTAAGTACTGTGATTACCATTAGGCTTCGGGTCATGATACAAATAATTGCTGCAGTCTGAAGGACTTTATTGAGAGGAAGGTTCATGGTGGTGCCCTGGTTCAGTATGTCGCAGCAAGAACGCCTCCCCAAGCCCAGCAGAGGGAAAGGGGATCTGTTCATATTGCTCAACCAGCTTAACCTGCATTGACAGCTCCTGAATAACCAGCAAGGCATGTGGTCGATGTTATTATTGGGGGTACTTCTGGCAAAGTTATTGGGAAGAAGCATCGAGGATACCTAGATTAGGTTATGTCAGTGGCGGGTACACTCCTGAGGACTGACAGACCTTATCTAGGTACGGTAATCTCCTTTGCTGACGAAGATTACCCTTCGAAACCCATCAAACCCCATGAAGGAGTGTTGGTGATAACTGTACAAGTAGGTTCAATGGACATGAAGAGAATGATGATTGACAATGGGTCTTCGGTGGATATTCTGTACGCCCATGCTTATTAGAGGATGCATCTGGATGGGCGAAAGATGAAGGTTGGGCAAGAGGCTTCTTTATATAGATTCAGCAACGATTCAGTCAAAGTAGCAGGAACTATCGAGCTACCGGTTATGTGACGCCCCCAAAATAGGTCCAATCCATCCAACCCATTCTGAGTCGCCAAATACATGGTACAGAAAATAAACTACAACTTCAATAATACAATTGTCGTGCAAAATACGACAACACATACTGTGAGTTTAAATACAAATATTGTCTTCTAGACAATATCCACACTCAAATAAGTCATCGTTACAATTATTCAAACACTATTTTATAGAAATAGTGAGGACTGCTAAAACATCTTTCTAGAACCATCACTCCGTACCCCGACTAATTCCTGCTATGTTCTCACCTCCTGAGAAGAAAAATAGAACAAAAAGAAAAAGGGTGAGCTCAACTAGCCCAGTAAAGAATATTATGACTAAGATAATATACAACAAATTATCGTTAGTCTTCAACAAGGAAAAATCTGATAGAATATAATCGACAACAAGTTTTAGATCAACAACTACAGCGGAAACAGCAAACCATTAGAAGAGTCAAGTAGAGAAAGAATTCTACTATCTTCTAAGATTTAAAAGTTCATCATCAATATTTTATCCCTGTAACATCGATTAATAATCATCTTTAACCAAATATTCATCTTTGCACTACAGGCCAAAGATATTCATTTGTATCACCAGTCGGTCATGTTCATCTCAACACCTGTTCATCTTTGCACTACAGGCCAAAGATATTCATCAAGTAATCATACATCTTTGCACTACAAGCCAAAGATATTCAGTAATATCATCATTTAGGACTGATGATGATGAAAAATATCTTAAAGAGAACGAATCCAGTGAGACAGAAGGACGAATAATAAGGATTCGTATAACAGTTTATCCAAGATCAATAATACTTCATAATAATCAATTGTGAAGCAGAATTCAAAAATAAAAATCAAAACATGCATACAATCAAAGATAGTAACCATAATAGACATCTTGGACAAAAAGGAAAAATTTTATTTTTCGATGAATAGTGCTGTATTCGTGAATAGTGCCGTATACGTGAATAGTACCGTATACGTGAATAGTAACCCCGACATAAAAAGTTCCAAATTTGATAAAAACTCATATCAATATTTTAGCATAATGATATTGAATAAAATAATATCATTAAGAAGAAAATAATATCCCTTACCTCAAAATATCAGTATTTCTGGTCGGAATACCGGTATAAGGCTGAAAGAAACTTGCTCTGATGAATAGAAACTCTCAAAGTATCTAAATACTCACAAAATACACTCAATAATCTAGAGAGAGAAAGAGAGAAAACTTTTTTCTGGTGTGATTTTTAAATTTAACTTAGCCCTCTATTTATAGGAAAATTTTAGTAGGCTTGACCTGCAACCTGATGGCTTTACCTGCTACTATTCCCACCCACCACATTTAAAATATAATTCAACACATTTCTTCACCAACCACAAGTGGGGCCCACCAATTCTAGAATTTTCCACCAAAATGATTAACTCCGAAAATTCAACAATTTTTGAACCAGTCATCTCGTAAAATTCATAATAAATCACACGTTCATTTTTAACGGTTTAAAATTTGTGGACATATACTCAACTTATATATGTATAACATATCCAAAAATTACCACGATCCAACGGTCGGATTAAAAATTATAACCCCCGCAAAATATCTCAAAAACCTTGATTTTTAATACCTCCATTCCGACAAAAATACGGATAAAAACCTCAACATTAACTCCTTCATTTTTAACCACAAAAATATATCCCTCATTTATATCCACATAAAATAAATATTTCCTTATCATATGAATCAATAATTAATTATTCACAAATAATATTACAGAATCACATTTATGACAATCAGGCCGTTCCCAGGAAAGAGGGGGCTTTCCAATAAGGATTTCTCCTTACTGGCGCGCAATTAGATGACCAAACCTCTCCTTAGACAGAACTTTCTAGACATTGCCAATAATGTTATCTAATAATATTATTCAAATAATATGAATTATTGATCTGATAAAGGAAAATACTGTGCAGCAACAATTATTGAAACAATCAATAATATAAAATATCGACGCAGCAATTATTGAATCAATAAAATAAAATATTGAATAATAACTACTGTAACAATTATTGAGTAGTGCCTTCTTACGTAAGAATCAATAATTGGTGCAATACCGTGTGCTACTGTATTTTAACCACCGGGTATTCCAACAGTATTAACGGTAACAACTACGCCGTTATTTATAAATAACTTATACTTGTCATTTTCTTCATCCAATCTCTTTCCGTTATGGGGCCCACACAAGGCTGCGCCGTCGTACGAATATTCCCCGACAGCAAGAATATTCCACGACCAAACGAATATTCCCCGACAAAATGAATATTTTATAACCACTTGCTTATTTTGCAAAATTTACACATTTCACCCATAACCAAAGTATTATATCAAATTAACCCCTTATTATTCACAATAATATTTAGAGAAAATTTGATTTTATTCATTAATAAGTTGGGGTCTTACAACCTCCCCTCCTTATCGAAGTTGGGGTCTTCAATAGCATGATTTCTCCAAAAAACCTTAACTTGTGGTATAACCTTCGTGCGTAGGACATGCTCTTTCCTATCCAAGATCTTAACAGGTACCTCCTTGTACGTTAAATCTTCAGCTATCTCGTCTGATTCTAACTCAATAATGTGGTTCGGGTCTTTGACATATTTACGATGCATAGATATGTGAAAAACATTATGAACACGAGACATGCTTGGAGGTAATACGAGTCTATATGCCACATTTCCTATTCGCTCAAGAATCTCAAATGGACCAACAAATCTTGGATTGAGCTTTCCTCTCTTCCCAAATCTTGTAACTCCCTTCCATGGTGCAACACGTAACAATACATGATCCCCAATATTAAATTCCACGTCCTTCCGATGAAGATCCGCATAACTCTTTTGTCGATCCTGTGCCGTTTGTATACGTTGTCAAATCGTTTGGATCTTTTCTGTAGTAATGCGTACCAACTCTGGTCCCAACAATGTTGCTTCACCCACCTCGTCCCAGCATACTGGAGAACGACATTTTTTTCCATACAACGCCTCGAATGGAGCCACACCTATGCTCGCTTGATAACTGTTGTTGTAGGAGAATTCCACCAATGGTAGGTACTTATCCCAACTCCCTTTGAGATCTAGGACACAAAGTCTTTATAGATCTTCAAGAGTTTGAATAGTCCTCTCTGATTGTCCGTCCGTTTGAGGATGGTATGCTGAACTGAATCGTAAATCCGTGCCCATAGCTTTCTGCAAGCTAACCCAAAATCGTGAAGTAAATCTTGGGTCACGATCTGAAACTATGGATACTGGCATGCCATGCAATCTCACAATCTCGTTCACGTACATACTAGCATGACGTTCAAGGGAATAAGTCTCACGTATCGGTAAGAAATGAGCGGACTTGGTTAATCTATCAACAATAACCCAAATCGCATCTATGCCTTGAGAAACCTTGGGAAGACCCGTAACAACATCCATAGTAATGTGTTCCCACTTCCATTTCAGAATCTCAAGTGGTTGCAATGGACCCTTTGGTACTTGATGCTCCGCTTTTACACGTTGACAAGTTAAACATCTCGAGATAAACTCCGCGATCTCTCTTTTCATATTGCTCCACCAAAATGTATGTCGAAGATCGTGATACATTTTGGTACTCCCAGGATGGATTGCAAACGGTGTGTTGTGTGCCTCCATCATTATTCTATGCTTCAAGTCAAAATCGTTAGGAACACAAAGTCTGGAGTTGACTCGAAGTATTCCTTCTTCATCGATTCTTACTTTTGGAATAGCACCTTCTTGCACTTTCTTCTTCATACGCATCAGCTCTATGTTCGTAGCTTGAGCAGCTTTAACTTTATCGATTAAAGTCGGTTCTACTCGTATATTTGATATTATCATGTGGGTACTTGGAGCCTTCATCTCTATCTCCATCTTTTGCAAGTCATACAAAATGGGCCTTTGTGTTAACAACATTGCACTCGTACCCGCATATGATCTTCTACTTAATGCGTCAGCTACTACGTTTGCTTTTCCAGGATGATATTGGATGGTATGATCGTAATCTTTCAATAGCTCGAGCCAACGTCGCTGCCGCATGTTGAGTTCCTTTTGGGTGAAGAAATATTTGAGGCTTTTATGATCTGTATAGATCTCCACTTTCTCCCCATACAGGTAGTGTCTCCAGATCTCAACGCAAAAACGACTGCTGCCAACTCCAAATCATGAGTAGGATAATTCCTCTCATATTCTTTGAGTTGTCGCGAGGCATAGGCTATGACTTTCCCATGTTGCATAAGAACACATCCTAACCCTTTGCCTGAAGCATCGCTGTAGATAACAAATCCATCCGAACCAGATGGTATTGTCAGAACAGGTGCCGAAATGAGTCTCCTCTTGAGTTCTTGAAAACACTTCTCACATTCCTCACTCCATACAAATTTTATATCTTTCCGAGTCAGCTGAGTTAACGGAGTAGCGATTCGAGAAAATCCTTCCACAAATCTCCGATAATAACCAGCTAAGGCCAGAAAGCTACATATTTCGATTACCGACTTAGATTGCTCTCAACTGTGACTCATATCCCAACCTTGGATAGCACGTCACAATGACACCTATCAGTTTACTACCGCACGAATATGGCGTCCCCTACGGAGAGTCTGGCTTTGGTGCATTCCACAAAGGAAGTCACCAGATAGAGGCTCGGGTACCAACTTCTATAGTTGGATTTTTAACTCCTGAAGTTCAATAGGAGCTATTCAATATGAGATTTTAGAAATGGATTTTGTATCGGGTTGAAGATCAATACAAAAATTAAATATCACGCTCTGGGTTAAGCCAGGAAATTCTTCAGGAAATACGTCAGAAAATTCACTAACAACAGAAATATCATTCAAATCTGACGTATTTTTGTTCAAGTCCATGACATGGGCTAAGAAAGCTTGACATCCGTTTTTCAATAAACGAATGACTTTACGGCTTGATATGAAAGAGTTTGACTTCAATGGTTTGGTTACTTGAATTTGAATAACAGGTTGCTTAGGAATATGAAAACTAACAACCTTACGAAAGCAATCAATTTTGGCATGATGAGTAGTTAACCAATCAATTCCTAAAATCACATCAAAAGCAAGTATCTTTAAAGAGATAAGATCAACAGGTAATGTGATAGTGCCAACTTGGATCATGCAAGATTTATAAACTGTAGATGTAACGAAGGTTTCACCCAACGGAGTTTCAACAGATAAGTCAAAGTCCAATTTCTTCGGAGTCAAGTTTAAACGTTGAGCACAAGCAGGAGAGATAAAAGAATGGGTAGAACCGGTATCTAGTAAAGTATAAACTTCGCAAGAATTCAAGATTAGCTTACCCGTGATCACCTCGTCTGGGTTTCTCGCGTTTTGGCCAGTCACGACAAACGCTCTTCTAGGAACCGCTGATTTTGACTTATCCGGGACAGCTTTTGGAGTCACCATCCCCGCTGAACTTCATTTTGCTATAGAACACTCTCGAGCTATATGACCCTCCTTTCCACAGTTATAACATACATTGGATTATTGTGGGCAGTTTGGGCTGATATGTCCCTCTTTCCCACATTTGTAACATACGACCGGTGGTCGTTCACCTCCCCTAAAAACAGTTGATGTTTGTGCTGACGTCTTCACGTTATCATTGTTGTACCTTCTCTTCTTGAAATCTCCTCCCGACTCGCTCCTTCTATTATCACGACCACGATTACCACCAGAGTGGTTACCGCTTTTGTCCGAATGTTTTCCTCCCTGCTGGTTTTTATTGCTTCGATGACTGCAGCCACCGGTATGACCCTGGTTGTGGTCCCTCGGTTGCACATACTCATTATCTCGCTCTAATAATTGAGCCCTGTTTACGACATCTGAATATAAAGAAAATTTATGAGAGATAAGATATTGCCGAATATCGGGTTTTAGACCTCTCAGAAACATCCTTGTCATTCGTTCCTCATTCTCGACCAAATGAGGTGCAAACCTGGATAACTCTACAAACTTCGCCTCGTACTGGGACACTGTCATGTTGTTTTGTTCCAGCCTGATAAACTCCACCTCCTTCATATGACGAATACTTTCAGGGAAGTGCTTGTCATTGAACAGTTTTTGAAATGTTTCCCAGGACATGTTGAGTGCGTCAGGCTGGGTACGCTTCACAGACTCCCACCAGTAGTCTGCCTCACCGCGGAACATAAAAGTGGCGAATGGAACCTTCTGTTCCTCCGTGCATCCCAAGACATCGAATATCTTGGTAATTTGCTTGACCCACGTTTCCGCCATGATCGGATCCGGCTTTCCCTTAAATTCTGGTGGTCCCAATTCTTTGAACTGCTTAGCTGTGACAAATCGCGCGTTGTTATCATTTCCACCCGTATTCTACACACGAGTCTCCCTCGTCTGACTTTGCATGAACTGCAAAAAGCTCCTAAACATTCCATCATTCATCGTTTGCTCGGTAACGTTGTTTACATGAGGAATATTGCCTTCCTGTTGCACGTTCCCCTGGGTGGTGATCAAAAGTGTCTCCATTGTCTGATTTACTCCATTATTAACATTCTCAGCTGCCATTCTTAAATACTGCTATAAAATAAGGGTTAATAGTCATGTCATATATTATCCCTATACTCTGACCGACCAAATAAACACCAAATAAACTTAGTCAGGTCATACTAGCGAAGGAATTCCCTTCTCTCCCCTCCTAGTTCTTGTCTCACATCTCAGCCAGGGATCATATCCCTAAGCTCTGATACCAACTGTGATGCCCCCAAAATAGGTCCAATCCATCCAACCCATTCTGAGTCGCCAAATACATGGTACAGAAAACAAACTACAACTTCAATAATACAATTGTCGTGCAAAATACGACAACACATACTGTGAGTTTAAATACAAATATTGTCTTCTAGACAATATCCACACTCAAATAAGTCATCGTTACAATTATTCAAACACTATTTTATAGAAATAGTGAGGACAGCTAAAACATCTTTCTAGAACCATCACTCCGTACCCCGACTAGTTCCTGCTATGTTCTCACCTCCTGAGAAGAAAAATGGAACAAAAAGGAAAAGGGTGAGCTCAACTAGCCCAGTAAAGAATATTATGACTAAGATAATATACAACAAATTATCGTTAGTCTTTAACAGGGAAAAATCTGATAGAATATAATCGACAACAAGTTTTAGATCAACAACTGCAGCGGAAACAGCAAACCATTAGAAGAGTCAAGTAGAGAAAGAATTCTACTATCTTCTAAGATTTAAAATTCCATCATCAATATTTTATCCCTGTAACATCGATTAATAATCATCTTTAACCAAATATTCATCTTTGCACTACAGGTCAAAGATATTCATTTGTATCACCAGTCGGTCATGTTCATCTCAACACCTGTTCATCTTTGCACTACAGGCCAAAGATATTCATCAAGTAATCATACATCTTTGCACTACAGGCCAAAGATATTCAGTAATATCATCATTTAGGACTGAGGATGATGAAAAATATCTTAAAGAGAACGAATCCAGTGAGACCGAAGGACAAATATTAAGGATTCGTATAACAGTTTATCCAAGATCAATAATACTTCATAATAATCAATTGTGAAGCAGAATTCAAAAATAAAAATCAAAACACGCATACAATCAAAGATAGCAACCATAATAGACATCTTGGACAAAAAGGAAAAATTTTATTTTTCGGTGAATAGTACCGTATTCGTGAATAGTGCCGTATACGTGAATAGTGCCGTATACGTGAATAGTAACCCCGACACAAAAAGTTCCAAATTTGATAAAAACTCATATCAATATTTCAGCATAATGATATTGAAGAAAATAATATCATTAAGAAGAAAATAATATCCGTTACCTCAAAATATCAGTACTTCTGGTCGGAATACCGGTATAAGGCTGAAAGAAACTTGCTCTGATGAATAGAAACTTTCAAAGTATCTAAATACTCACAAAATACACTCAATAATCTAGAGAGAGAAAGAGAGAAAACTTGTTTCTGGTGTGATTTTCAATTCTAACTTAGCCCTCTATTTATAGGAAAATTTTAGTAGGCTTGACCTGCAACCTGATGGCTTTACCTGCTACTATTCCCACCCACCACATTTGAAATATAATTCAACAAATTTCTTCACCAACCACAAGTGGGGCCCACCAATTCTAGAATTTTCCACTAAAATGATTAACTCCGAAAATTCAACAATTTCTGAACCAGTCATCTCGTAAAATTCATAATAAATCACACGTTCATTTTTAACGGTTCAACATTTGTGGACATATACTCAACTTATATATGTATAACATATCTAAAAATTACCATGATCCAACGGTCGGATTAAAAATTATAATCCCCGCAAATATCTCAAAAACCCTGATTTTTAATACCTCCATTCCGACAAAAATACGGATAAAAACTGATGAGTGAGTTTTATACACATGAATTGGATACATTCGGGCTTAATTTATTGTTATTCTCAAGTCTTTTAGATTAGTTTTTAAGTGTTTGTGTCCATTCATGCATGTTTTACATTATTTTGTAGGATTTGGGACAAAAGTTACTTGGATCGACGTTCGGGGTGGCTAGATTCGCGTTTTCGGCTTACCATTTACATAGCAGTCACTTCAGAGCCAATTTGAGTATTTCTACGGACCTTATTTCAAAAAACTTAAAGAATGAAAGTTGTAGATCTACTTCTCCTCTTTTCGGAACATCTTGAATCATCGAAATCGGAGTTCGGACGAAGAAGTTATGACCATTTTCCCAAAGGACATCGGAGCAGAAAATGTCAGAACTTGTAACAGCGTCGGGGCGCTATTCTTAGTTCATTTTCCAGCGTCGGGGCGCTATAAGGCAGACTTTGAGCGTCAAGCCCAGTGCTGGGGCGCTGGGGAAGAGACTGGGAAGGCTTGGACGCGTTTTTGGGCGAATTTTGACACCTTTTTGACTCCAAATTGGATTGGGTTTGTTCCTAACCTAAAAATTTGACTTGTAACCTATAAATACATGATGGGAGGCATAAAATAGAGGGGATTACATAGATTAGACTAGATTAAACACTCTATTAGATTAGACATTAACCCTAGTTCTTATTAGTTTAGGAGATTGAAGCAACTTGGAGATCATTGAAGATCAAGAGCAAGAGCAAGAGGGGAGCATCAGATTTGCTGACAACAGATTCTATTATCTTCTCTTATCATACTTTTATCTTTTAATGTCTATTCAATTGTGAATTCTTGATTTTAATTCATTAATTATGAACTAACTCTTTTATTAAGATTTCAATTGAACTTTTTATGGTTTTGAATTGATTATTTGATTTATTCCAATTATTTGTGTTAAAGTGAATTGTTTATCTTGTCTTGAGCTTATTGATTAATTATCTGATCAGTAATTACCTTGTTACTCTAGAAGGAATCGGAAGAGGAATTCTAGGGTTAGAACTGGGCATGATAACATGTGACTTAGTTATTTGCATGGTGAATAATTAGGTTTGTGAATAGAATAGAAATATCTGTTTACCGCATGTAACACATAAGGAATTGGGATTGAAAAGAGTTTAATTCCATTGTTTTGCATAGGAATATAGCAAGATTAATCTGGATTAAATAGAAGTCAATTGATCACTTGGAAAAGGACTTTTGGCATTTGAGAATTTCTATTAACAATTCAGTAGGCATAATAATTGGAATAGTTGGATAATTGATTTATAGTTTATAATTAGGGATATTGAAGTCTTAATCTTTATTTATTTGAATTAATTTTAGAGTAATCTAGATTTAATTGATTAATTTAGTTTTCTTAATTAGAAAAATCACAATTTATGGTTGTTTAAATAAAATTGATTTGGTTAAGAGTTAGTACTTGGTAATTTTTCTTAAATAATTCCTCGTGGGAACGATACTTTTCTTATCACTTTATTACTTGTTGACCGTGTATACTTGCACGTATTCATTGATTGCGAAATCGATCAACAAAAACCTCAACATTAACTCCTTCATTTTTAACCACAAAAATATATCCCTCATTTATATCCACATAAAATAAATATTTCCTTATCATATGAATCAATAATTAATTATTCACAAATAATATTACAGAATCACATTTATGACAATCAGGCCGTTCCCAGGAAAGAGGGGGCTTTCCAATAAGGATTTCTCCTTACTGGCGCGCAATTAGATGACCAAACCTCTCTTTAGACAGAACTTTCTAGACATTGCCAATAATGTTATCTAATAATATTATTCAAATAATATGAATTATTGATCTGATAAAGGAAAATACTGTGCAGCAACAATTATTGAAACAATCAATAATATAAAATATCAACGCAGCAATTATTGAATCAATAAAATAAAATATTGAATAATAACTACTGTAACAATTATTGAGTAGTGCCTTCTTACGTAAGAATCAATAATTGGTGCAATACCGTGTGCTACTGTATTTTAACCACCGGGTATTCCAACAGTATTAACGGTAACAACTACGCCGTTATTTATAAATAACTTATACTTGTCGTTTTCTTCATCCAATCTCTTTCCGTTATGGGGCCCACACAAGGCTGCGCCGTCGTACGAATATTCCCCGACAGCAAGAATATTCCACGACCAAACGAATATTCCCCGACAAAATGAATATTTTATAACCACTTGCTTATTTTGCAAATTTGCACATTTCACCCATAACCAAAGTATTATATCAAATTAACCCCTTATTATTCACAATAATATTTAGAGAAAATTTGATTTTATTCATTAATAAGTTGGGGTCTTACAGGTTATCTTCGGTACCGCTCCACAACAGGTAGAAATAATGTGTAAATTTTATGTTGTGCATGTAGATTCGGATTACAACATCATTTTTGGGAGACCTACCTTGACTGCTCTACAAGTTGTGACCTTAATTTCTCATTTCAAAATCAAATTTTCTACGGCTCATGGAGTTGGAGTGGTGGCCGGAGATTTGGATTTAGCCAGACGATGCTATCGGAATGCCGTGATTGCTTCGGGAGTAGGGGTATCGAAGCAAAAGTAGACTATGGAGATAGAGATCGAGCCCTTTACCGAGAGCAGTTCGGAATTATTGGTTATGCCAGCCGGAGAAACATAAGAGTTCGAGCTGAATCTTGGCAAGAAAGACAAGACAGTAAAGATAGGTTCAGGTCTACCGAAACTTCTCCGGACGAACCTTATAGAGCTCCTGCGATGTTATGTAGATATCTTCGCATGGGAACCCAATGATATGCCCGGGGTGAGTCGAAAGATTGCAAAGCATCGACTGGAGGTGGACCCATCCAAGAATCCAGTTCGGTAGAAGAGGAGTATTTTTGCACCAGAGCGACAGAGGATTATTGATGAAGAAATCGCCAAGTTACTGGCTGCAGATTTCATTTTTGAGATAGATTACTCGGAGTGGATGGCGAACGTGGTCTTGGTCCAGAAGCAGAATGGGAAGTGGCGAGTCTGCATCAACTATACGGACTTCAATAAGGCTTGCCCAAAGGACTTCTATCCTCTACCCCACATCGATCAGCTCATCGATGCGACTTCGGGGTATGCCTTGCTTAGTTTTATGGATGCTTTTTCTGGTTATCATCAAATTTACATGTGCAAAGAGGATATATCGAAGACGGCGTTCATTACGCATCGTTCGGTGTATGCCTATAAGAAGATGACATTTGGCTTGATAAATACGGGAGCCACGTACCAGAGAATGATGAACTTCATCTTCAGAAAATAGTTAGGGAGGAACATGGAGGTCTATGTCGACGACATGATTGTGAAAAGCATGATGGTACATAAACACTTGGATAATTTAGAAGAATGTTTTCAGACAGTACGTCATCATAACCTAAGACTAAATCCTACCAAGTGTACGTTCGGTCTCGGTGCAGGTAAATTCCTGGGTTACCTGGTTAGTCAGAGGGGTATCGAAGCCAATCCAGAGAAGATTCAGGCTATTCTGAACATGAAGACTCCTCAGTCATTTAAAGATGTCCAACGTCTGAACGGGAGGATTGCAGCTTTGAGGAGGTTCATGTCCAGGTCGGTAGAGAGGTGTTTACCGTTCTTCGATTCATTGAAAGGGCCGAAGAATGCGAAGACGTTTCAGTGGACTTTGAAATGTGAAGACGCCTTCCAGGGGATAAAAATGTATCTATCTTCGGCACCTTTGCTGGTGAAGCCCGCTCCTGCTGAGCTCTTGTATTTGTACTTGGCAGCTAGTACATTGGTAGTAGGAGCAGTCTTGGTGCGAGAGCACCCGATTTACTACGTAAGCCATGTCTTTAGGGATGCTGAAACAAGGTATCCGAACATTGAGAAGTTTACCTTTGCTTTGATGATAGCTAGTCGAAAGCTTAGGCAATATTTTCAAGGTCGGTTGTTAGTAGTTTACACGGATCAACCTCTGAAGAAGGTTCTGGGTAAGCTTGAGGTTTCGGGGAGATTAGCTGCTTGGCCGATGGAGTTGTCCCAATTTTTCATTGAATATCATCTCCGGACAGCTATTAAGGGACATGCCTTGGCTGATTTCATGGTTAAATATTCGTTTTCTGAAACTGATTATAACTTGGTGGAGGCCGAAGACTCTGACAGGGAAATTACGGTTCTTCAACAAAAGCAAAGTTCGTGGACGCTGTATACAGATGGATCTTCTACTTCGGACATCAGTTGAGTAGGGATTATCTTGACGAGTACGGAGGGATTCGAGGTGCAGTAGGCCATCAGATTTAGGTTCAGAGCAATGAACAACGAAGCAGAGTATGAGGTGGTGTTAGCAGGGTTACGACTGGCAAAGAGTCTCGAAGTTCAGAAGATAATTATTTTTAGTGACTCTCAGTTGGTCGTCAAATAAGTCTCAGGGGAATATGAAGCTCGAGGTTCACGAATGGTCAAGGATTTAGCAGAGTTGAAGGATCGGCTTCAGTATTTTCTGTCTTACGAATTTTAAGGAGTTAAACACAATGATAATTCTATTGCTGATGCACTTTCAAAGCTGGCTACTACAGATGCGAATAATTTTGATGGATCTGTCTATTTGAAGATTCAGCAGCAGCCTAGTATCCAGCATGAATCAGTGATATGTGTCGACCGTTCTAACTGCTGGTTGACTCCATATTTAGAATATCTGGCAGATGGCGTTCTTCCTTCGGATCAGATGCTGGGTAAGAAAGCTAAGTACAAGAGTGCTAACTTTGTTCTTATTGATGGGGATCTTTATCGAAGAGCTTTTTCGTCTCTATTGTTGAAATGTTTGACTCCATCCGAAGTTGAATATGCCCTTCGGGAGGTTCACGAAGGCATCTATGGCGACCATATGGCTGCCAAGTCATTAGCCTACAAAGTACTTCGGCAGGGGTACTATTGGCCTACGATCTTCAAAGAAGCTATAGAGTATGTCAAGAAGTGTCAGAAGTGCCAGCTCAACAGTTAGATCCCACATCAGCCACCAGAAGAGCTATACTCGATTCTATCCCCTATACCCTTTGCTGTCTGGGGGGTAGATATACTGGGTCCATTGCCGAAAGCTAAAGGTCAGGTCAGTTTTGTTATAGTCGCCATTGATTATTTGACCAAATGGGTTGAAGCGAAGCCACTTATATTGATCATAGAACAAAAGTGTTTGAAATTTCTAAAAGAATCTGTAGTGTTTTGTTTCGGCATTTCGAAGGTGGTAATATTGGACTACGGATGCCAGTTTGTGGGATCAAAGTTTGAAGCATTTTTGAAGGAGCTGGGGGTTCAGCATAGAAAGACTTCAGTAGCTCATCCACAGTCTAACGGGCAGGTCGAAGTAACCAACATGACACTTTTAAATGGGATCAAGCGTAGATTGGATGAAGCTAAAGAAAGATGGCCCGAAGAGCTGCTCAGCGTACTATGGGCTTATCGGACTACACCGAGGACTACCACGGGAGATTCACCTTTCAGGTTGACTTATGGTACTGATGCCTTAGTCCCTGTTGAGATTGGATCTACCAGTCTTCGGGTTAGTCAGTTTAAAGAAATATACAACGATGAAGGACTGAAGATCAATATGGACTTACTGGAAGAAGTCAGAGAGGTAGCTTTGTTAAAACTGGCAGCCTATCAGCGAAGAACAACTAAGCATTATAATAAAGGGGTAAAGCTTTGAAGGTTTGAAGTAGGAGACTTTGTCCTCAAAGAAGTTGAAGCATCTATGCCTCAAAATTTGGAAAAGCTAATGCCGAACTGGGAAGGTCCTTATAAAGTCATTGAAGTATCGAAGTCAGGAACTTATCGGTTAAGGGCATTAGATGGGTCTGAAATCAAGAATACATGGCATGCTGGTAGACTTCGAAAGTATTTTCAATAGTGTCAGTATACCAGAGTCTGTAAATATTTGATTCGTCATCAATAAAAGATTCTTTTTCTTAATCGATCTTCTATTCATTGGTGTTCGATTCATCGATGTAAGGAGGTTCGGGTGGACTCGCTGACCATTTGATGATAGCCTATTTGGTAGGTGGACCTTATGAATTTATTAGGCCCTGCGTGGTAAACAAACTTCATCGGTGTAAGGAGGTTCGGGTGGACTCGCTGACCATTCAATGGTAGCCTATTTGGTAGGTGGACCTTATGAATTTGTTAGGTCCTGCGTGGTAAACAAACTTCATCGGTGTAAGGAGGTTCGGGTGGACTCGCTGACCATTCGATGGTAGCTTATTTGGTAGGTGGACCTTATGAATTTGTTAGGCCCTGCGTGGTAAACAAATTTCATCGGTGTAAGGAGGTTCGGGTGGACTCGCTGACCGTTCGATGGTAGCCTATTTGTTAGTGTGTCCGGTGAATCTGTTAGGCCCTGCGTGGTAAACAAATTCCATACTGATGCAGATCTGTCTCACACTTCGGTAACGAATAAGTATTGCATTACTTTATTACCTGATTTTGTTTAAGTGTTGAGTCCGGATTATGTTATTACTTGACTTTATCTGTTATATGCCTTGCTTAAATGTTTACTAACAGTTTAAGTTAAGTTTAAGAAAGAACTTGTACATTTTTAAAAATTAATTGATGGTGAATTATTGACAAAAAATAATTGCAAAGGACAAATAAGGAAAGAAATTAATATTTCATTGATATGATATTGTTTACACACGAAGTTAAGAGTTTTTATAGAGAGTCCTACAGCTAAAGGATAAAGGGAGTCATCTTCAGGCACTGTCCTCTCCATCCGAAGAGTCGATAAGTTTGGGATCTACTTCAGTAGCAACAAGTTTTTTCTTGTAATTGCTTCGGCATATCTCGTAACCTTCGGTGTACATCAGGATGATTTCCACATTCAGCTCGGCTGATTTTCGGTAGTCATCTTTTATCAGCTAACGTAGCTCTTCGGTTAGAGGAGGACCTAGCTCTTCCAATGCTCGCAGCTTATCCTAGAGCTTGCGACGTCTGATCAAGTGTTTTTCTTTATCAGCTTGAGCCCTGGCCTGGACTTCCTCGACTTGCTTCGTCAAGCTTAGGTTGGCCTTGGCGAGTTCTCCATTCTTATTTCGAAGGGCTTCATTCTTCTGAACTAAGTCGACGTTCATATCAACTGTAGCTCGTTGGTTAGCTTTGGTTGCTTCTAGCTCTTCTTTAATTCGAGCCAAATTTTTCCGAAGACCCTCATTGGTCAGGAGGGTATCTCCGTGTTGGATTCTCTCTCGGGACAAGGCCGAGTTAAGAATGGCATTTTCTCTTCGGGTCGCGTCCTCTTTGGCTTTAGCTTCTTTGTATCTGGAACAAAGGCGCCTTAAGACAACGTTGGCCTGCATATATTCAGTATTAATCTACAAGTTTCAAAGTATAAAGTAAATGTATAAATGACTAAGTTAGTTGATAGAATAACCTTGGCCTGGTATTTCATGCCTTCGTTAATCAGGTCCATGACAGAGCTGTTGTCGAACCGATGGTCATCGGTATCTCGGACAAATGAGTCATAGAGCTGGAAAGGAAAATTCTCATCAAATTCAGGCCAGATGGTAGGGGACAACATGGCTTCACGACTGAATCTTGATGGGGATGGTCGAGGTTGGGGAGACTTGGGTTCTTCAAGAGGAGGTGGAGGTTGAGTAGGAGGAGGTCCAGTGGGTGTTGGGGGCTGGTCATCGGAAGGTTATTTTCTCTTTCGAGAAAGGGAAGGGATCGATTCCTCTATCTCCTCTACCTCAATCTCTGACTCGTTGATTTCAACAAGAATTATTTGGGGTCGAGAGGCTTCGGGGGGAGGTGCTCGAAGTTCTTTAGCGGTTAGTGGCGTTATATTAGTTCTCCTCTTCTTGATACGAAGGACTCGCGTCCTTTCTTCCAGAGGTAGGTCCAGAAGACCTGCACTAAAGGTTGGAGGTGGAACTGAGCTGGAGGATGGTGGAGGGTTTGATCTGGGCTTCCGGGAGGCCCTTTTCTTCAACCGGGGTTGATTGGATTCATCGACAGGGGTGAGTTTCGTTGTTTGAGCTTTAACCTCCTGAGGTTCAGAAGTTGAGGGCTCCTTAGTAGGGGTCGACGAAGATGTACCCGACAGGAATTTGTCTAGATCCCTTCAGTTAATCGATGTCGGTTTGATTAAAGATACTGCAGAAGATAAATAGCAATAAGTCAGAATCAACATTTTCAAAGAAAATTCAACGAATTACACATCAGTATGAGTTCAAAACTTACATTTATGGTCCGATGCTTGCTTGGTAAGAAGGCCGTGATTCCACTCCTTCTTCGGGAAGTTATCCAGGAGATCGATCATCTCCTTGACACGCTCTTCGGAGATGTCCCCAAAGTCTACAGAGACTTTCTCCAAAGTGGTCCAATCTGGAAGAGAGGTGATCTCGGGCCCCTTGACGAAAAGCCATTCCTTGTGCCATCCCTTGTTGTTGGAGGGGGTGCTGATCAGAGAGCGCCTCTCAAAGTTCTCTCCAGGCTTCGAGGCTATCTTGCTGAGAACTTTGAATCCCTTCTCTCGGGATTTATTGATGGTATAGATGGAAAAGAAGAAGTCAAGAGTAGGGGCAACCCCTACTTCGTGGCAAAAGGTAATGAACGCCAGAATGTGGATGTATGAGTTCGGGACGAGCTGGGAGAATTCGACGCCAGCGAACCCCAGTAGGGTAACCAAGAAGACGTGGAGAGGGAATCGGACCCCTTTCTCTAGGAGGGTGAGAGGCATGGCGATCCATGTAAGACCCCAACTTATTAATGAATAAAATCAAATTTCCTCTAATTATTATTGTGAATAATAAGGTGTTAATTTGATATAATATTTTGGTTATGGGTAAAATGTGCAAATTTTGCAAAATAAACAAGTGGTTATAAAAATACTCATTGTTGTCGAGAAATATTCGTTTGGTCGTGAAATATTCTTTCTGTCGGAGAATATTCGTACGACGGCGCAGCTATTTGTGAACCCCATAAAGGAAAATGGCCGGATGAAGATAACAACAAAATTGAGTTTTTATAAATAATGGCGTAGTTGTTACCGTTAATACTGTTGGAATACCCGGTGGTTAAAATACAGTAATACGCGTGGTTGCACAGTAGCACACTATTTTGCACAATATTTTTGAATTATTGATCCTTACGTAAGAAGGCACTACTCAATAATTGTTATAGTAGTTACTGTTCAATATTTTATTTTATTGATTCAATAATTGCTACGTTGATATTTTATATTATTGTTGTTTCAATAGTTATTGCTGCACAATATTTTCTATTATCAGATCAATAATTCATATTATTTGAATAATATTATTAGATAGCATTATTGGCAATGTATAGAAAGTTCTGTCTAAGGAGAGGTTTGATCACCTAATTGAGCGCCAGTAAAGAGAAATCCTTATTGGAAAGCCCCCTCTTTCTTGGGAATGGCCTGGTTGTCATAATTGTGATTCTGTAATATTATTTGTGAATAATTAATTATTGATTTATATGATAAGGAAATATTTATTTTATGTGGATATAAATGATGGATTTATTTATGTGGTTATTATTGAAGGAATTAATGTTGAGGTGTTTTATCAGTATTTCTATCGGAAAGGATGTATTAAAAATCAAATCAGTATTTTTCAGATATATTGCGTGAGTTATAATTTTTAATCGGATCGTTAGATCGTTGTGATTTTTGGATATGTTATACATATATAAGTTGAGTATATGTCCACAAATTTTGAACCGTTAAAAATGAACGTATAATATGTTATGAATTTTAAGAGGTGACTGATTCGGAAATTAGGTTTATAAATAATTTTGATGGAAAATTCTAGAATTGAGTGGGCCCCACTTGTGGTTGGTGAAGAAATGTGCTGAATTTTATTTCAAATGTGGTGGGTGGCAATAGTAGCAGGTAAAGCCATCAGGTTGCAGGTCAAGTCTGCTTCGGCGTGCTAACATTTTTCTATAAATAGAGGGCTAAGTTAGAATTAAAAATCACACCAGAATTCATAAGTTTTCTCTCTTTCTCTCTCTATATTCTCGAGCGTATTTTGTGAGTAGTTTGATACTTTGAGAGTTGCTATTTAGTGCAAGTTTCTTCAGCACTATATCCGAAATTCAGTCAGAAGTACGGTTATTCTGAGGTAAGGGATGTTATTTTCTTTTTAAATGATATTATTTTCTTCAATATCAGTATGCCGAAATATTGGTTTGAACTTTTTATCAAATTTGAAACTTTTTGTGTCGGGGTTACTATTCACGTATACGGCACTATTCACGTATACGACAACTATTCATGAATACGTCACTATTCACCGAAAAATGAAATTTTCTTCTTTTTATCCAAGATGGCTATTATGGTTACTATCTTTGATTGTATCCATGTTGTGATCATTATTTTTGAATTCTGCTTCGAAATTGGTTATTTCGGAGTATTATTGAACTTGGATAAACTGTAATACGAATCCCTAATATTTATTCTTTTATCTCACTGGATTCATTTTCTTTAAGATATTTTTCATCATCCTCAGTCCTAAATGATGATATTACTGAATATCTTTGGCCTGTAGTGCAAAGATGGATGATTACCTGATGAATATCTTTGGCCCGTAGTGCAAAGATAAACAGGTGTTGAGATGAACATGACCAACTGAGTATTATTCTTGAATTTTACTCCACAAAGTAGTATCATGTTGACAATTTGGACGTTATTGATTTCTGGATAAATTAAATTATAAATCTTTAAAATTTATCCTTGAACTTGTTTAATTGAATTATTATATCATTGTCATCATCCTCAAGTTTATATTCTGTTGAAAGCCATCTGTGGCCTGTAGTGCATAGATAGACTTGATATGATTATGACCAGGGATTATTCGGTATAATCATGACCGTAATATTACAAATAATGTGGTAAAAGTCCTCATTGGCCCGAGTGCATTGATGGACAATTTTTGGTATGATTATAGCCATGGATTCTCTTCGGCCAAGGGTGCAAAGATGAATTGTTTTATGGCATGATCATGACCGTTGATGAAAACACGATTATCTTTGGCCCGTAGTGCAGGGATGATTCGATGATGTGGATTATTTGTTAAGCTGAATCTCAGCAATAAAATTGATGACAAATCTTTTAAATCATAGATGATAGTAGGTTTTATGCTCTACTTGACTCTTCTAATGGATTGCTTTTTTCGCTGCAGTTGTTGACCTAAAACTTGTTGTCTATTATATTTTATCAGATTTTTCCCTGTTGAAGACTAATGATAATTTGTTGTACATTATCTTAGTCATAATATTTCTTACTGGGCTAGTTGAGCTCACCCTTTCTTTCACTGTTCTCTTCAGGAAATGAGAATATAGCTGGGACTAGTCGGGGAATGGATTGACGGTCCAGATGGTTGCATTAGTAGTCCTCACTATTCTGTGAAATAGTGTGATAATTGTAATGAGGACTCCTTTTGAGTTTGTATACTCTCTATTAGACAATATTTGTATTCAAACTCACAGTATATGTGTTGTCGTATTTTGCACGATAATTGTATTACTGAAGTTGTATTTGTTTCTGTACCATGTATTTGGCGACTCAGAATGGGTGATGTATACCTATTTTGGGGGCGTCACAGTTGGTATCAAAGCTTAGGGATATGATCCCTGGCTGAGATGTGAGACAAGAACTAGGAGGGGAGAGACGGGGAATTCCTTCGCTAGTATGACCTGACTTAGTTTATTTGGTTTTTGTTTGGTCGGTCAGAATATAGGGATAATATGTTGCATGTCAATTAACCCTTGTTTTGTGACAGTATTTGAAAATGACATCCGATAATGTTGAGAATAGCAATGGAGCATAGGAGACCATTGAGTCACCACAGATCAATACTCAGGATAATGTGCATCAGGAAGGCAACAATCCTCAGATGAACAACAGCACCGACCTAATGACAAACGACGGTACGTTTAGGAGCTTTTTAGAATTCATGCAATACCAAACGAGAGAGACTCCTGTTCATAATGCAGGTGGAAACACTGGCAACCCACGGTTGGTCACCCCTAAGCATTTCAAGGAGCTAGGACCACCGGAGTTTTTAGGAAAGCCAGAACCACTTAAGGCAGAAACATGGATAAAGCAGATCACCAAGATATTTGATGTCTTGGAATGCTTAGAGGAGCAAAAGGTTCCATTCGCCACCTTTATGTTGCGTGAAGAAGCAGATCATTGGTGGGAATCTGTAAAACGTACCCAGCCTGACGCACTCAAGATGTCTTGGGAGAAGTTTCAAGAATTGTTCAACGACAAGTACTTTCCCGAAAGTATTCGTCACATTAAGGAAGTGGAATTCATCAAGCTGGAGCAAAACAATATGACCGTGTCGCAGTACGAAGCTAAGTTTGCCGAGTTGTCCTGGTTTGCGTCCCACTTAGTTGATAATGAGGAGAGAATGACGCGGATGTTTCTAAGAGGTTTGAAACCCGAGATACGTCAATACCTAATTTCTCACAAACTGTGTTTGTATTCAGATGTTGTAAATAGGGCTCAGTTATTGGAGCGCGATAACGAGTCAACCCAACCAAGAGAAAGCAGCCGGTAAAATGATAATATCAATAGTAGCAGTCATCGAAGCGGTGACAATAATCGTGGAGGAAATTATCATGCCAAGAATGGTAACCACTTCGGTGGTAATCATGGCCAAGATAATAGAAGTGGAAATTTTAAGAAGAGGAGGTTCAATAATGACGGAAAGACAGCAACACCAGCACCCGTTTCAAAAGAAGAAGAACGACCACCGGTCGTATGTTTTAAATGCGGACAAGAGGGACACATCTGTCCAAACTGTACGCAGCAACCCAAAGTGTGTTTCAATTGCGGAAGAGAATGTCACCTAGCTCAATTTTGTCCTGTAGTAAAGTCAAGTCCAGCAGGGATAGTGATGTCAAAGGATATCCCAGACAAGTCAAAGTCGGTAGTTTAAGTAAGAGCGTTTGTCGAGGAACCCGAACAAAGTTATCACGGGTAAGTTAATCATAAACTCTTGTGAAGTTTATACCTTATTCAATACCGGTTCTACATATTCTTTTATTTCTCCTACTTACGCTCAATGTTTAAATTTGACCCCAGTATAAAACCCATTTCTAAAACCCTTAAAATATTTCTTCACCTAAAATGAACGTATTATGCACTGAAGACGTTGGCTCGAGCTGTTGAAGATTACGATTATACCATTTAATACCATCGTGGGAAAAGCGAACGTGGTAGCTGACGCGTTGAGTAGAAGATCGTATGCATTTACGAGTGCGAATATAGGAACCTACGTGAAGATAGCAAATATACGATTAGAACCGACTTTAAATCGATAAAGTTAAAGCCGCTCAAGCTACAGACTCAGAACTGATGAATGTGAAGAAGAAGGTTCAAGAGGGCGTTATTATAAGAGCAAGAGTCGATGAAGAGAGGAAATCTCAACCCTCGATTTTATTGGTCTATTTGAAATTCTCAATCGAGTAGGAACTATGACCTATAGACTCGTTTTAAACGCCAAGTATGTCGCGTGTTCATAACGTTTATTTCGTATCGATGTTACGTAAATATATGGATGATCCGAACCACATTATTGATTAAGAACCGGACGAGATAGCGAAAGATTTAACGTATAAGGAGATACCTCAAGAGCTAGAATCTGAAATGATGTCAAGGTATCCCCATTTGTTCGGCATATCAAGTACGTATGTAAATTTCGGGGATAAAATTTCATAAGGAGGGGAGGTTGTAAGACCCCAACTTATTAATGAATAAAATCAAATTTCCTCTAATTATTATTGTGAATAATAAGGTGTTAATTTGATATAATATTTTGGTTATGGGTAAAATGTGCAAATTTTATAAAATAAACAAGTGGTTATAAAAATACTCATTGTTGTCGGGGAATATTCGTTTGGTCGTGGAATATTCTTTCCGTCGGAGAATATTCGTACGACGTCGCAGCTATTTGTGGACCTCATAACGAAAAATGGTCGGATGAAGATAGCGACAAAGTTGAGTTTTTATAAATAACGGCATAGTTGTTACCGTTAATACTGTTGGAATACCCGGTGGTTAAAATACAGTAATACGTGTGGTTGCACAGTAGCACACGATTTTGCACAGTATTTTTGAATTATTAATCCTTACGTAAGAAGGCACTACTCAATAATTGTTATAGTAGTTACTGTTCAATATTTTATTTTATTGATTCAATAATTGCTACGTTGATATTTTATATTATTGTTGTTTCAATAATTGTTGCTGCACAGTATTTTCCATTATCAGATCAATAATTCATATTATTTGAATAATATTATTAGATAGCATTATTGGTAATGTCTAGAAAGTTCTGTCTAAGGAGAGGTTTGATCACCTAATTGCGCGCCAGTAAGGAGAAATCCTTATTGGAAAGCCCCTCTTTCCTGGGAACGACCTGGTTGTCATAATTGTGATTCTGTAATATTATTTGTGAATAATTAATTATTGATTTATATGATAAGGAAATATTTATTTTATGTGGATATAAATGATGGATTTATTTATGTGGTTATTATTGAAGGAATTAATGTTGAGGTGTTTTATCAGTATTTCTGTCGGAATGGAGGTATTAAAAATCAAATCAGTATTTTTCAGATATATTGCGTGAGTTATAATTTTTAATCCGACCGTTGGATCGTTGTGATTTTTGGATATGTTATACATATATAAGTTGAGTATATGTCCACAAATTTTGAACCGTTAAAAATGAACGTATGATTTGTTATGCATTTTAAAAGGTGACTAATTCGGAAATTAGGGTTATAAATAATTTTGGTAGAAAATTCTAGAATTGAGTGTGCCCCACTTGTGGTTGGTGAAAAAATATGCTGAATTTTATTTCAAATGTGGTGGGTGGCAATAGTAGCAGGTAAAGCCATCAAGTTGCAGGTCAAGTCTTTAGCGTGCTAACATTTTCCTATAAATAGAGGGCTAAGTTAGAATTGAAAATCACACCAGAATTCATAAGTTTTCTCTCTTTCTCTCTCTATATTCTCGAGCGTATTTTGTGAGTATTTTGATACTTTGAGAGTTGCTATTCAGTGCAAGTTTCTGTCAGCACTATATCTGAAATTCAGTCAGAAGTACGGTTATTCTGAGGTAAGGGATGTTATTTTCTTCTTAAATGATATTATTTTCTTCAATATCATTATGCCGAAATATTGGTTTGAACTTTTTATCAAATTTAAAACTTTTTGTATCGGGGTTACTATTTACGTATACGGCACTATTCACGTATATGACACTATTCACGAATATGGCACTATTCACCAAAAAATAAAATTTTCTTTTTTTTATCCAAGATGGCTATTATGGTTACTATCTTTGATTGTATCCATGTTTTGATCATTATTTTTGAATTCTGCTTCGAAATTGGTTATTTCGGAGTATTATTGAACTTGAATAAACTGTAATACGAATCCCTAATATTTGTTCTTTTATCTCACTGGATTTGTTTTCTTTAAGATATTTTTCATCATCCTCAGTCCTAAATGATGATATTACTTAATATCTTTAGCATGTAGTGCAAAGATGGATGATTACCTAATGAATATCTTTGGCCCGTAGTGCAAAGATGAACAGGTGTTGAGATAAACATGACCAACTGAGTATTATTCTTGAATTTTACTCCACAAAGTAGTATCATGTTGACAATTTGGACGTTATTGATTCTGGATAAATTAAATTATAAATCTTTAAAATTTATCCTTGAACTTGTTTAATTGAATTATTATATCATTGTCATCATCCTCATGTTTATATTCTGTTGAAAGTCATCTGTGGCCTGTAGTGCATAGATGGACTTGGTATGATTATGACCAGGGATTATTCGGTATAATCATGACCGTAATGTTACAAATGATGTGGTAAAAGTCCTCATTGGCCCGTAGTGCATTGATGGAAAATTTTTGGTATGATTATGGCCATGGATTCTCTTCGGCCAAGGGTGCAAAGATGAATTATTTTATAGCATAATCATGACCGTTGATGAAAACACGATTATCTTTGGCCCGTAGTGCAGGGATGATTCGATGATGTGGATTATTTATTAAGCTGAATCTCAGTAATAAAATTGATGATAAATCTTTTAAATCATAGAAGATAGTAGGTTTTATGCTCTACTTGACTCTTCTAATGGATTACTTTTTCCGCTGCAGTTGTTGACCTAAAACTTGTTGTCTATTATATTTTATCAGATTTTTCCCTGTTGAAGACTAATGATAATTTGTTGTACATTATCTTAGTCATAATATTTCTTACTGGGCTAGTTGAGCTCACCCTTTCTTTCACTGTTCTCTTTAGGAAATGAGAATATAGCTGGGTCTAGTCGGAAAATGGATTGACGGTCCAGATGGTTGCATTAGTAGTCCTCACTATTCTGTGAAATAGTGTGATAATTTTAATGAGGACTCCTTTTGAGTTTGTATACTCTCTATTAGACAATATTTGTATTCAAACTCACAGTATATGTGTTGTCGTATTCTGTATGACAATTGTATTACTGAAGTTGTATTTGTTTCTGTACCATGTATTTGGCTACTCAGAATGGGTGATGTATGCCTATTTTGGGGGCGTCACAGTCCAACCCTCTAGACATTGGTACATCCTTTCGGTGGCGGATGGTCGTTGGAGATGGTGGGTTTCTGGAATCTGGTATCGCTCTCGGGTGTTTCGAATGTCCTTCTTAGACAGGGAAGATGGAGTGTTGGCATGAGAAACTGTTCTTCACTTTGGAAGAACACGGATGTGTTTGGAAGTAGTTTTGCAGGCGTGTTTTTGCTAGGGGTAACAGATGGGTGGGGGTTTGACCCTGAAGCCTTTTTGATGGGACTTGTGGAAGGAGGGACAGTAGAAAGTGGAATTGTAGATAGGGGAGTGGTGTTACCGGAATCTTGGGACGCCATTACTGGAAATTTGCAGAGAAAAGAAGTTTAAGAGAGAAGACGAAAGCTCAGAAAATTGAGAAATTTGAACTGATTTGGTAAAGTTGTCCGATTTGGGGGGAAAGAGTTTTTATACTGGCGATCTTTTCAACTTTTCACGAAAATCGAAGGCGGCACATTAAATGCAAGCAATGATAAGAATTTGAAAGGGTAGCATCTAGTTTTGGTCTTAAGATATTAACCAGATTGGGCTTCTCGATTGGGCTTTCAATTTTTATTTAAGCTGCTGTTTGAACTTTACCAGTTGGGCCCTCGGTAAGTTTCATTTTGGACCTCTGTTGATCCTTTTATAATGACTTTTGTCCTGGACCGATGGCATTTATACTCTTTCATTAAACATTTTGTTTAATAAAAGACTGGGGACAATGTTGGGCCATGATACTTTATGTAGTGGGCTGGGCCGAATGGACCTATCCATTGCATTGTATTTATTAGGTCTTGAATGTGTTGGACCAGTTCGTTGGGCTGACCCATTCGACAAATAAATATATTGAGTGGGCTTTGACCGGTAATGATGAAAATGATAACAGTTGATTGTTATCTCTGTCTTCTCTGCAATGCATTAATGTGGATTGAACTTAGTCGGCCGGCGGTGGAAAACAGTGATGGGATGTAGCAGGTGAGCTGCGTGCAGTCGGCTGAGGTCACCGGTAGTGGGGGGCTGTGTCAGATGGCAGTGGGTGGCACGAGAAACCGAACATGAGAGTATATGTAGGAAGGATATCGCACAATAAAAGGTAACTGATATTTTATCTCTCTGAAGACTCTAGATATTATTATTCCTCAATTGTTAAACCTTGTGATCGCCTGTACTGACTCTCACGTCGAAGCTATCCCCCGACGGTCCAAGCCGTCAAGCTTCTGGTATTGACGTGTTTATTGTGTAGGATTGGACGTGCCTTACGTGATTGGGGCTCGTGGAAAGATCTTGGCGTTAACAAGTTTCATGTCTATTTTCTGGCAAATCCAAATAAAAAAACATCAAAATTAATCTTTACATTACTATACAACAATTAGAAAGAAAATATAAGATTAGTGCATCCACAAAATAATTACAAAAAGAGTGCAACACAATAACCATGTCAGATCATTCAGTTTCAAAGAAATAAGAAAACGCTGAAATTAAGAAGAAGTTACTGCCATGTAAGAATTCCCATTTATGTAGATGTTGGTTACTTATAAATAACATTTTAAAATAAAATTATTTTGAATATGGTGCAGTTGGTAGCCAAACCTTCATACAAAGGTAACCATTTTAGTTTTTGTGGGTAACCAAATAGTCATTAAAAAATAAGGAACGAAAGAATGCCGACAGAAATCAAAAAGAGAATAAGAGAATATGGTGCAGTTAGACGGATAGGGTATTTTATAATTCAGAAAGTTATATGGCATTCCTTAATACTTGGGCTATATCCCAAACAGGCACCAAGCAAAATCCACCTTAACTTATTAAAACCTAAACCCTGCAACTCTCTCACTTTGAACTCCATTATTTGTTTCTTTAGTTACAATATGTCGGCTAGAAGGGGAAGAATTTCTCTCCGCGATCGGCGAGACAACAACAAGAGCCAAGGAATCTTATATAGGGTTTCATCAACCATATCTGAATCTCCGATCATTTATCGCGACAAACAAGCCGCTGTCGACGCTGGCTTCGTCGCCAAGAAGCTCCTTAAGAGCACTGGCAAAGCCACTTGGATTGCCAGCACCACCTTCTTGATCCTCGCCGTACCTCTTATCATTGAGATGGATCGCGAGCAGCAACTCAACGAGATTGAGTGTAAGACCCCGAATTTTATGAAATGAAAGTATTTAATTTTCTTATCATTTAGTAAATGGTTAAATTGATAAGGGTGATATGTGAAAATTTTACAAAGTAAACAAGTGGTTATAAAATATTCGTTTGGTCGAAAAATATTCTTTTTATCGAGAATATCCGTACGACGGCACAATCATTGGTGGATCCCGCTACGAAATTACTGTTGAAGTTAGAAAACGACAAAAATAATTTTTATAAAAATAACGGCGAAAGTTTTATCGTTAAACTGTTGAACTACCTGATGGTAAAAGTACAGTAATACGCGTGGTCGCATAGTAGCACACGGTATTGATTATTGACGCTTACGTGAGAAGTCACTCAATTATACTCAATTATTGCTATAGTAATTGTTGCATAGTATCTCAAGTTATTTGATTCAATTATTGTCACAACATCATCTGCATAATATTTTATATTACTAAATCAATAATTGCGACGACAAAGTTATTCATATTATTATTTACAATATTGACGATGTGTAGAAAGTTCTGTCGAGGAGATGTTTGGTCACCTAATTGCTCGCCAATAGGGAGAAATCCTTATCGAAAAGCCCCCTCTTTCCTGGGAATGATCTGGTTGTTAAATATTGTGAGTTATAATATTAATGATGAATAATTGTTAATAGATTAAAAATGTGTTTATTAAAGATAAGTGATTTGTGGTAAATATTTATTCAATGTTTGATATAAATAAAGGGGTTTGTTATGAGGTGTTTGTTATAAGTTTAACTTATTATTCTATGAGGAGATATGCTAATTTTTCAGACCGTTGGTTGAAGTTATAATAGTAAATCAATATAGATCGTTGGTTAAAGATATAATAGTAAATCAATATGGACCGCTGGTGGAAAGTTATAATAGTAAATCAATATGGATCGCTGGTTTAAAGTAATCAGTATAAACCGTTGCTTTAAGTTTTAATAGTAAATCAATATGGACCGTCCGTTTAAAAGTAAATTAATTTGGGTCGTTCATGAATTAGTTACTAATATTTAGTCCTTTTTCCTATAAATAGAAGCTTATTCCTTCATTATTTCTTACGAATTCACTGAAACTCTAGAGAGAAAAACTATAGAAAGAAAGAAGATGAGTATTTTGCTACTACCCTACTTCAGTATTCAATCTTCTACTAAGGTAAGGGGTGTTATTTATTTCATATTCGCTTATGATATTATTTTTCTTATTCGTAAGGAATATTATCTTCGTTCACTATTCGTAAGGGATATTATTTGTTGTATTCGTAAGGGATATTATTTCTTTCGTATTCATGAAGAGAGTTATTTTCTTTCAATACTCATAAGGGTTGTTATTCCATTCTTTATTATTCTGTTGGAATAACCTGTCTACGCGAACTACCGCATGCATGTTGAAATCTTTTGTTATTCCATTCTTTATTATTCTGTGAAAATAACCTATCTACGCGGACTACCGCATGCATAGTAAAATCTTTTGTTATTCCATTCTTTATTATTCTGTGGGAATAACCTGTCTATGCGGACTACCGCATGCATGGCGAATAACCCTTCGTATTCAATTGTTATTAAATTGTGGAAATGATTTGTCTACGCGGACTACCACATGATATGTGAAAATCTATTTACAGTTTCATATATTATTTCTTTTCATAATCTTAAATCTAAACTTACTATGGTAAGTATTGCTTCTATAATTCCTGATGTAAGACCCCGAATTTTATGAAATAAAAGTATTCAATTTTTCTTATAATTACTATTCAATAAATGGTTAAATTGATAAATTTTAAAGTTAAGGGTGATATATAAATTTTTTTTAAAATACACAAGTGGTTATAAAATATTCATTGTTGTCGGGGAATATTCGTTTGGTCGTGGAATATTCTTTCTGTCGGGGAATATTCGTACGACGGCGCAGCCATTTGTGGGCCCCATAACAGAATAAATGTCGGATGAAGAAAATGATAAATTTGAGTTTTTACAAATAACGGCGTAGTTGTTACCGTTAACTGTAAGACCCCAACTTTTATAAATAAAGATGAATTTTCTATAAATATCATTTTTGAATATTATGAAGTTATTTTGATATAATGTTATAGTTGTGCGTAATATTTATAAATTTTGCAAAGTAAGCAAGTTGTTATAAAATATTCGTTTGGTCGGGGAATATTCTTTTTGTCGGGGAATATTCGTACGACGGCACAATCATTGGTGGACCCCACAACGGAATTATTGTCGGATTGAGAAAACGACAAAATTATCTTTCTATAAAAATAACAGCTGAGGTATTACGTTAAAATCGTTAAAACTGTTGAACTACTTGGTAGTAAAAGTACAGTAATACGCGTGGTTGCATAGTAGTACACGGTATTGATTATTGATGCTTACGTGAGAAGTCACTCAGCTATACTCAATTATTGCTACAGTAATTGTTGCATCATATCTCTTAAATTATTGTCATAGTATCATCTGTATAATATGTTATATTATTGAGACGTTGTGGTAAGTTTGGTTATTTTATGGGGGGCCATATGTCATCATCTAAGAGTCTCTTCGTCAATAGTAATTACCGTCGTCAATAGTAATTACCGTCGTCAATAGTATTTACCTTGGTCAATAGTACTTACCTTCGTCAATAGTATTTACCTTGGTCAATAGTATTTACCTTGGTCAATAGTATTTACCTTGGTCAATAGTAATTACCTTCGTCAATAGTATTTACCTTGGTCAATAGTAATTACTTTCGTCAATAGTAGTTGTCCCTTCAATATTACCAAGAGTCATTTGACCCTTCGTTAAGACCAAGAGTCATTTGACCCTTCGTTAAGACCAAGAGCCACCCTCAGTTTTTCTATAAATAGAGGCCTAGGGCTTCATTATTTTTCACGAATTCATTCAAGCTATAGAGAGAGAAAGTATAGAGAGAATAAGAGAGAGAGAGACTAAAAGTATTCTGCTACATCACTTTTCCAATATCCAGTTCTTTTAAGGTAGGGAATATTATTTCTTTTATATTCATGAAGAGAACTTCTGTTATTCCATTCGTTATTATTCTGTTGGAATAACCAGTATACGCGGTCTACCCTATACTTGGTGACATTCTTCTATTATTCTGTTGGAACATCCTGTCTGTGTGTTTTACACCGGACCTGGTTCCGTTTATTATTCTGTTGGAACATCCTGTCTGTGTGTTTTACACCGGACCTGGTTCCGTTTTTATTATTATTCTGTTGGAACATCCTGTCTGTGTGTTTTACACCGGACCTGGTTCCATTATTTATTATTCTGTCGGAATATCCTGTCTGTGCGTTTACGCCGGACCTGGTTCCATTATTTATTATTCTGTTGGAATAACCTGTCTGTGCGGTCTATCGCATGCATGGTGATTTCTTTTGTTATTCCATTCTTTATTATACTCAGTTGGTTAAGTTTTGACTTCTATACTCCATGAAATTTGTGGAATATCCTTGATAGTTGCGTTTCATCCAGTATCTTTTCAAGAAAATATTCTTCTAAGCATTCTTGAATTTTACTCCACAATGCAGTATCATGTTGACAATTTGGACGTTGTTAATTCCTGGATAAATTAATTCTTGAACTTGTTTTATTGAATTCTTATATCATTGTCATCATCCTCATGTTTATAAAATGTTGAAAGTCATCTGTGGCCTGTAGTGCATAGATGGACTTGGTATGATTATGACCAGGGATTATTCGGTATAATCATGACCGTAATGTTACAAATGATGTGGTAAAAGTCCTCATTGGCCCGTAGTGCATTGATGGACAGTTGTTGGCATGATCATGACCATTAATGAATACACGAATATCCTTGGCCGTAGTGCAGGGGTGATTCGATGATGTGGATTATTTTATTAAGCTGAGTCTCAGCGATCACAGTGTTGAAAAACTTTTTAAATCATAAAAGATAGTAGAGTTTATTTTCTACTTGACTCTTTTAATGGATTGCTTGTTCCGCTACAGTTAAACTTGATGTCTATTATATTTTATCAGTTTAACATTGTTGAAGGCTAATGATAATTTATTCTGCATTATCTTAGTCATAATATTTCTTACTGGGCTAGTTGAGCTCACCCTTTCTTTCACTGTTCTCTTCAGGAAATGAGAACGTAGCTGGGACAAGTCGGGGTACGGAGTGATGGTCCGAATGATAGTATTAGTTAGTAGTCCTCACTATTCTATGTAATGGTGTGTTAATAAATGTAATGAGGACTCCTTTTGAGTATGAATACTCTCTAGAAGATAATATTTGTATTCAAACTCACAGTTTATGTTTTGTCGTATTGTACACGACAGTTGTATTATTAAGTTGTATTTGTATTCTGTACTATGTATCTGACGACCCAAGATGGGTGATGTATACCTAATTTTGGGGGCGTCACAGTTGGTATCAGAGCTTAGGGATATGATCCCTGGCTAAGATGTGAGAATAGAACTAGGAGGGGAGAG
This sequence comes from Panax notoginseng, assembly GCA_016801055.1. NCBI lineage: Eukaryota > Viridiplantae > Streptophyta > Magnoliopsida > Apiales > Araliaceae > Panax > Panax notoginseng. Next base: position 47,728,818 of record CM029022.1, read on the forward strand.
ACGGGGAATTCCTTCGCTAGTATGACATACCTAAGTTTATTTGCATGGTATTTAATTGGTCGGTCATAATATAAGGATAATATATGACATATCAATTAATTTTTATTTTGTGGCAGTATCTGAAAATGGCATCTGAGAACGTTGAGAATAGCAATGGAGCACAGACGACTGTTGATTCACCACATATCAATAATCAGGATAATGTGCATCAGGAAGGTGTCAATCCTCATGCAAACAACAACACTGACCAAATGATGAATGATCAAATGTTCAGAGGCTTTATGCAATTCATGCAACAACAGGTGAAAGCGGCTCCTGTCCACAACGTAGGTGGAAATACTGGAAACTCTCAGGCGGTCACCGCTAAACAGTTTAAGGAGCTGGGACCACCGGAGTTTAAGGGAGAACCCAAACCACTTGTAGCTGAAACATGGATAAAGCAGATCACCAAGATATTTGATGTCTTGGGTTGCTCCGAGGAGCAAAAGGTTCCCTTTGCCGCCTTTATGTTGCGAGGAGAGGCAGATTACTGGTGGGAATCGATAAAGCGTACTCAACCTGCCGCACTGAAGATGTCCTGGGAGAAGTTCCAAGAGCTGTTTAACGACAAATACTTTCCCGAGAGTATTCGTCACATGAAGGAGGTGGAGTTCATCAAATTGGAGCAGAATAATATGACCGTGTCGCAGTACGAGGCAAAATTTGCGGAGTTATCCCGGTTTGCGTCCCACCTGGTGGATAATGAAGAAAGAATGACGCGGATGTTTTTAAGAGGTTTGAAGCCGGAGATACGTCAACATCTTGTTTCTCATAAACTGTGTTTGTATTCAGATGTTGTAAATAGGGCTCAGTTGGTGGAGCGCGATAACGAGACAACGCAACCAAAAGAGAGCAGCCGGCAAAATGATAATACCAGTGAGAGCAGTCATCGAAGCGGTGACAACAAGCGTGGAGGGAATCAACAGGCCAGAAATGGTAACCACTTCGGTGGTAATCAGGGCCAAAACAATAAGAATGGACATTTCAAGAAGAGGAGATTCAACAATGATGGAAAGACGTCAGCACCAGCACCTGTCGTTAAGGAAGGAGAACGACCACCTATCATATGTTTCAAATGCGGAGGGGAGGGGCACATCAGTCCAAACTGCGCGATGCCGTCCAAAGCATGTTATAATTGTGGAAGAGAAGGTCATTTAGCCCGATTTTGTCGTTTACCGAAGACAAATTCAGCTAGGATGGAGGCACCAAAAGCCGTCCCAGAAAAGTCAAAACCGGTTGTGCAAGGGAGAGCGTTTGTTGTGAACTCCCAGAGAGCAAGGAACCCGAATGAGGTCATCACGGGTAAGCTTATTATAAACTCTAAAGAAGTTTATACTTTATTTGATACCGGTTCAACCCATTCTTTTATTTCTCCTACTTGCGCTCATCGATTAAATTTGATTCCGGAGAAATTAGACTTTGACTTATCTGTGGAAACTCCGTTGGGAGAAACCTTCATTACCTCCACTGTTTATAAGTCTTGTTTGGTTCAAGTTGGTACCCACACATTACCTATCGATCTGATTTCATTAAAAATACTTGCATTTGACGTGATTCTAGGGATTGATTGGTTAACTACTCATTATGCAAAAATTGATTGTTTTCGTAAGGTTGTTAGTTTTCATATTCCTAATCGACCTATTATGCGAATTCAAGCAACCAAACCATTAAAATCAATCGCTGTCATCTCAAGCCATAAAACTATTCGTTTATTGAAAAACGGATGTCAAGCTTTCTTAGCTCATGTCACAGATCTAAACAAAAATACGTCAGTTTTGAATGATATTTCTATTGTTAATAAATTCCCTGACGTATTCCCTGAAGAACTTCCTGGCCTACCCCCAGAGCGTGAAATTGAATTTTGTATCGATCTTGAACCCGGTACAAAACCCATTTCCAAAGCCCCATATCGAATGGCTCCTATTGAACTTCAGGAGTTAAAGATCCAACTGCAGGAATTGTTAGACATTGGCTTTATTCGTCCTAGTACTTCTCCTTGGGGTGCTCCTGTTCTATTCGTGAAGAAGAAAGATGGAAGTATGCGACTTTGTATTGATTATCGGGAGTTGAATCATGTCACCATCAAAAACAGGTACCCATTGCCACGTATTGATGACCTGTTTGACCAGTTGCAAGGAGCACAATTCTTTTCAAAGATCGATCTTCGTTCTGGATATCATCAGCTGAAGGTTAGAACTGAGGATATTCCAAAGACGGCTTTTAGAACTCGGTACGGGCATTATGAATTCCTAGTCATGTCCTTTGGATTGACTAATGCTCCTGCTGCCTTCATGGATATGATGAACCGGGTATTCAAGGAATATTTGGATCACTTTGTGGTCGTCTTTATTGATGACATCCTTATTTATTCCAAAAGCCGTGAAGATCATGAGCAACACTTGAGGCTGGTACTCCAAAAGCTTCGTGAATACAAGCTTTATGCCAAGTTGAAGAAATGCGAGTTCTGGCTGGAGGAGGTAGCATTCCTTGGGCACGTAGTATCAAGTCGTGGAATATCGGTTGACCCGGCAAAGATTGAAGCTATTCAAAGCTGGGAGCAACCTAAATCAGTGACCGAGGTACGTAGCTTTCTTGGTTTAGCTGGTTATTATCGGAGATTCGTGGAAGGATTTTCTCGAATCGCTACTCCATTAACTCAGCTGACTCGGAAAGATACAAAGTTCGGTTGGAGCGAAGAATGTGAGCAGAGTTTTCAAGAACTCAAGAGGAGACTCATTTCAGCACCTGTTCTAACAATACCATCTGGCTCGGAGGGATTTGTCATCTACAGTGATGCTTCGAGCAAAGGGTTGGGATGCGTTCTCATGCAACATGGAAAAGTCATAGCCTATGCATCAAGACAACTCAAGGAATATGAGAGGAATTATCCTACTCATGATCTAGAGTTGGCAGCTGTTGTCTTTGCACTTAAAATTTGGAGGCATTACTTGTATGGGGAGAAAGGTGGAGATCTTTACGGATCATAAAAGCCTCAAATATTTCTTCACTCAAAAGGAACTCAACATGCGACAACGACGTTGGCTTGAACTGTTGAAAGATTATGATCATACCATTCAATACCATCCTGGAAAAGCGAACGTGGTAGCTGACGCATTGAGTAGAAGATCATATGCGGGTACAAGTGCAATATTAACAACACAAGAGCCCATTTTGTGTGACTTGCAAAGGATGGAGATAGAGTTAAAGACTCCAGGGACCCATGTGATGATGGCGAATATACGAGTAGAACCGACTTTAATCGATAAAGTTAAAGCTGCTCAAGCTACAGACCTGGAGCTGATGCGTATGAGGAAGAAAGTGCAAGAAGGTGCTATGCCGGAAGCAAGAATCGATGAAGAAGGAATACTTCGAGTCAACTCCAGACTTTGTGTTCCTAACAACCCTGATTTAAAGTATGAAATCATGATGGAGGCGCACAACACACCGTTTGCAATCCATCCTGGAAGTACCAAAATGTATCATGATCTTCGTCATACATTTTGGTGGAGCAATATGAAGAGAGAGATAGCGTTGTTTATCTCAAGGTGTCTAACTTGTCAACGAGTCAAAGCGGAGCATCAAGTACCAAAAGGTCCATTGCAACCACTTGAAATTCCAGAATGGAAGTGGGAGCACATTACCATGGATTTCGTTACCGGTCTTCCTAGGGTTTCTCAAGGTATTGATGCGATTTGGGTCATTGTTGATAGATTGACCAAGTCTGCTCATTTCTTACCGATACGAGAAACTTATACACTTGAACGTCTTGCTCGTATGTACATAAACGAGATTGTAAGACTGCATGGTATGCCAGTATCCATAATTTCTGATCGAGACCCAAGATTCACTTCACGATTTTGGGTTAGTTTACAAAAAGCTATGGGCACGGAGTTACGATTTAGTTCAGCATATCATCCTCAGACGGACGGACAATCAGAGAGGACTATTCAAACTCTTGAAGATCTATTAAGACTCTGTGTCTTTGACTTCAAGGGAAGTTGGGACAAGTTCTTACCATTGGTGGAGTTTTCCTACAACAACAGTTATCAAGCAAGTATTGGCATGGCTCCATTCGAAGCATTGTATGGAAGAAAATGTCGTTCTCCAGTATGCTGGGATGAGGTGGGCGAAGCAACGTTGTTGGGACCGGAGTTGGTACGTATGACTACAGAAAAGATTCAAACGATCCGACAACGTATAAAAACCTCACAAGATCGACAAAAGAGTTATGCTGATCTTCATCGAAAGGACGTGGAATTTGATGTAGGAGATCATGTGTTCTTACGTGTTGCTCCATGGAAAGGAGTTACGAGATTTGGAAAGAGAGGAAAGCTAAATCCTCGATTCATCGGTCCATTTTTAATCCTCGATCGAGTAGGAACTGTGGCTTATAGACTCGCTTTACCGCCAAGTATGTCTCGTGTTCATAACGTTTTCCACATATCCATGTTACGCAAATATGTGGAAGACCCGAACCACATTATTGAGTTAGAACCGGACGAAATAGCGGAGGATTTGACGTATGAAGAAGTTCCTGTTCAAATCTTGGATAAGAAGGAACATATTCTACGCTCCAAGGTTATACCTCAAGTCAAAGTTTTGTGGAGAAACCACGATGTTGAGGAAATGACTTGGGAGTTAGAATCAGAAATGAAATCAAGGTATCCTTACCTCTTCGACATACCAGGTACGTACCCTAATTTCGAGGGCGAAATTTCATAAGAAGGGGAGGTTGTAAGACCCCAACTTTTATAAATAAAGATGAATTTTCTATAAATATCATTTTTGAATATTATGGAGTTAATTTGATATAATGTTATAGTTGTGGGTAATATTTATAAATTTTGCAAAGTAAGCAAGTTGTTATAAAATATTCGTTTGGTCGGGGAATATTCTTTTTGTCGGGGAATATTCGTACGACGGCACAATCATTGGTGGACCCCACAACGGAATTATTGTCGGATTGAGAAAACGACAAAATTATCTTTCTATAAAAATAACGGCTGAGGTGTTACCGTTAAAATCGTTAAAACTGTTGAACTACTCGGTAGTAAAAGTACAGTAATACGCGTGGTTGCATAGTAGCACACGGTATTGATTATTGATGCTTACGTGAGAAGTCACTCAGCTATACTCAATTATTGCTACAGTAATTGCTGCATCATATCTCTTAAATTATTGTCATAGTATCATCTGTATAATATGTTATATTATTGAGACGTTGTGGTAAGTTTGGTTATTTTATGGGGGGCCATATGTCATCATCTAAGAGTCTCTTCGTCAATAGTAATTACCGTCGTCAATAGTAATTACCGTCGTCAATAGTATTTACCTTGGTCAATAGTAATTACCTTCGTCAATAGTATTTACCTTGGTCAATAGTATTTACCTTGGTCAATAGTAATTACCTTCGTCAATAGTATTTACCTTGGTCAATAGTAATTACTTTCGTCAATAGTAGTTGTCCCTTCAATATTACCAAGAGTCATTTGACCCTTCGTTAAGACCAAGAGTCATTTGACCCTTCGTTAAGACCAAGAGCCACCCTCAGTTTTTTATAAATAGAGGCCTAGGGCTTCATTATTTTTCACGAATTCATTCAAGCTATAGAGAGAGAAAGTATAGAGAGAATAAGAGAGAGAGAGAGAGAAAAGTATTCTGCTACATCACTTTTCCAATATCCAGTTCTTTTAAGGTAGGGAATATTATTTCTTTTATATTCATGAAGAGAACTTCTGTTATTCCATTCGTTATTATTCTGTTGGAATAACCAGTATACGCGGTCTACCCTATACTTGGTGACATTCTTCTATTATTCTGTTGGAACATCCTGTCTGTGTGTTTTACACCGGACCTGGTTCCGTTTATTATTCTGTTGGAACATCCTGTCTGTGTGTTTTACACCGGACCTGGTTCCGTTTTTATTATTATTCTGTTGGAATATCCTGTCTGTGTGTTTTACACCGGACCTGGTTCCATTATTTATTATTCTGTCGGAATATCCTGTCTGTGCGTTTACGCCGGACCTGGTTCCATTATTTATTATTCTGTTGGAATAACCTGTCTGTGCGGTCTATCGCATGCATGGTGATTTCTTTTGTTATTCCATTCTTTATTGTACTCAGTTGGTTAAGTTTTGACTTCTATACTCCATGAAATTTGTGGAATATCCTTGATAGTTGCGTTTCATCCAGTATCTTTTCAAGAAAATATTCTTCTAAGCATTCTTGAATTTTACTCCACAATGCAGTATCATGTTGACAATTTGGACGTTGTTAATTCCTGGATAAATTAATTCTTGAACTTGTTTTATTGAATTCTTATATCATTGTCATCATCCTCATGTTTATAAAATGTTGAAAGTCATCTGTGGCCTGTAGTGCATAGATGGACTTGGTATGATTATGACCAGGGATTATTCGGTATAATCATGACCGTAATGTTACAAATGATGTGGTAAAAGTCCTCATTGGCCCGTAGTGCATTGATGGACAGTTGTTGGCATGATCATGACCATTAATGAATACACGAATATCCTTGGCCGTAGTGCAGGGGTGATTCGATGATGTGGATTATTTTATTAAGCTGAGTCTCAGCGATCACAGTGTTGAAAAACTTTTTAAATCATAAAAGATAGTAGAGTTTATTTTCTACTTGACTCTTTTAATGGATTGCTTGTTCCGCTACAGTTAAACTTGATGTCTATTATATTTTATCAGTTTAACATTGTTGAAGGCTAATGATAATTTATTCTGCATTATCTTAGTCATAATATTTCTTACTGGGCTAGTTGAGCTCACCCTTTCTTTCACTGTTCTCTTCAGGAAATGAGAACGTAGCTGGGACAAGTCGGGGTACGGAGTGATGGTCCGAATGATAGTATTAGTTAGTAGTCCTCACTATTCTATGTAATGGTGTGTTAATAAATGTAATGAGGACTCCTTTTGAGTATGAATACTCTCTAGAAGATAATATTTGTATTCAAACTCACAGTTTATGTTTTGTCGTATTGTACACGACAGTTGTATTAATAAGTTGTATTTGTATTCTGTACTATGTATCTGACGACCCAAGATGGGTGATGTATACCTAATTTTGGGGCGTCACATTAACACTGTTGGAATACCCGGTGGTTTAAAAATACAGTAATACGCGTGGTTGCACAGTAGCACACGGTATTGCACATTATTGTTGAATATTGATCCTTACGTTAGAATGCACTACTCATAATTGTTACAATAATTACTGTTCAAATATTTTATTTTAATTGATTTCAAATAATTGCTGCATTGATAGGTTAATATTATTGTTGATTCAATAATATCACTGCACAGTATTATTCTATTAACAGATCAATAATTCATATTATTTGAATAATATTATTAGATAACATTATTGGCAATGTCTAAAAGTTCTGTCTAAGGAGAGGTTTGTCTTCTAATTGCGCGCCAGTAAGGAGAAATCCTTATTGGAAAGCCCACTCTTTCCTGGGAACGGCCTGGTTGTCTTAATGTGATTCTGTAATATTATTTGTGAATAATTAATTATTGATTCATATGATAGGAAATATTTATTTTATGTGGATATAAAATGAGGGATATATATTTTTTGTGGTTAAAAATGAAGGAGTTAATATTGAGGTTTTTATCAGTATTTTTGTCGGAATGGAGGTATTAAAAATTAGGGTTTTTGAGATATTTTTCGAGGGTTATAATTTTTAATCCGACCGTTGATCGTGATAATATTTAGATATGTTATACATATATAATTGAGTATATGTCCACAAATTTTGAACCGTTAAAAAAAGGAACGTATGATTAATTATGAATTTTACGAGATGACTGGTTCAGAAATTATTGAATTTTCGGAGTTTATCATTTTGGTGGAAAATTCTAGAATTGGTGGGCCCCACTTGTGTTGGTGAAAAAATATGCTGAATATATTTCAAATGTGGTGTGGGAATAGTAGCAGGTAAAAGCCATCAGGTTGCAGGTCAACCTACCAAATTTTTCTATAAATAGAGGGCTAAATTAGAATAAAATCACACCAGAAACATAAGCTTTCTCTCTTTCTCTCTCTATATTATGAATGCATATTTTGTGAGTTTTTAGAAACTTTGAGAGTTGATAT